>CM035165.1:84522443-84951525 GCA_020205615.1 Panax quinquefolius
ACCTTAAGTGTTCTAAGATGATCTTCTCGTCGTCTTAGAATAGACTAGAATATCATCGATAAACACCACGCATTTAACTTGTCCAAATATAGTTTGAACACTGCTCATCATATCCATAAATGCAAATGGTGCATTCACAACCCAAATGACATCACCGTAAACTCGTAATGACCATAACGAGTCCCGAATGCGATCTTTGGTACATCTTCCTTCCTAACCTTCAACCGATGATACCCCGTCCAAGAAATCTATTTTAGAAAAATACTTAGCCCCTTTCAATTGATCAAAGAGATCATCGATCTTGGGCAATGGGTATTTATTCTTTATCGTTAATTTGTTCAACTCCCGATAGTCGATACAAAGCCTTAACGATCCGTCTTTCTTCTTGACAAACAACACCGGTGCTTCCCACGGTGAAACACTTGGTTGAATGTACTTCTTGTCCAATAGTTCCTGTAGCTGAACCATTAGTTCTTTCATTTCCATAGGCGCCATACGGTATGGTGCCCTTGAGACCGGTGTCGTTCCTGGCACAGTGTCTATCACAAATTTGATCTCCCTATCCGGTGGTAAACCCATTAATTCACTTGGAAATAAATCCATGAATTCGTTTACTATAGGTATTTGTTCCAAGGTTGCTCCCACTCTCTGGGTATCAACAACATGGCATAGGTAACCTACACAACCCTTCCTTAAAAGTTTTCTAGTTTGTGTCATCGTAAGGCAACACGGATGTCCCGTCAATTTACTACCGTAAAATACTACAGGAGGTTGTTTCAACGTCCTGATGCTCACACTTTTCCTTTGGCAATCTATAATTGCTCCATGGTTAATCAACCAATCCATTTCGAGAATTACGTCGAATTCTCCTAACTTTATCGGTATTAAATCTACTGATAACTTACAACCACGTACATCTACGCAACAAATCCTATGAATATCTTCAACAGGAATTATCTCTTCGTTTGCTACCTTAATGTTCAAAGGTATAGGCAATTTTTTGGGAAATAATTCTAGTCGTCTAGCAAAATCACATGCTATAAGCGAACAAGTAGCACCCGAATCAAATAGCACGTATGCATTTATATTGTTGATCGAAATAATACCTGCAACTACATCCCCTGATGCCACCGCATCTTGGACCATCATATTAAAAGTGCGGGCCATTGATTTCCCCGGCTGAGCTGGACCACTAATAGCTAACTTCCCACTATTAGGTCCCTTATTTCCTTCTATCCCCTTTTTCGGGCAGTTCTTTGCTATGTGGTCAGTTGATCCACATACAAAGCATCCGTGATTCTTCTTCGGATTGGGACAGTTAGGCGAAATGTGCCCTTTCTGTCCACAATTATAACATACCACCTTACCTTTGAGACAGACTCCTAATTGAGTCTTCCCACAGGTTTTACAGGCCTCCATCCTCCTCTTAGAGTCCCCTTGTTTTACTCCGGTATTCCCAGAGTTTAAGCCCTTCCTTTCTTGACCGTTGCCACTCCCACTGGCTCCCTCGGTCTTGGTTCCTCCATCAACCCTGCCTTTGGTCTTCTTATCTTTGTGGTACTAGCTAAGAGCCTCATTCACACCTTCGGCAATTATTGCCTTTTCTAGTATGGTTCCAAAGGAAGTACTTTGGAACACAGAGATTCGGCTATAGAGCCAGGGTTTCAAGCCATGCTCGAACCTTCTAGCCTTTCTCACTTCAGTGTCCACTTGATGTGGAGCAAATCGTGCCAGTTCATTAAACTTGGCAAAGATATTTGGGAACCGCCATATCCCTTGTCTCAATTCCAGAAACCTCATCTCCATCCTCCCTTGCATACTCATGGGAAAATAGTTCTAGAAGAAAATCTCCTTGAACCTCTCCCACGTTAGATTTCCTATATCGGCCCTAGCCTGGTTTGCCTCTCACCAGAAGTTGGCCTCTCTTTTCATCAAATAGGTTGCAAAGGCAACCTTCTATTCCTCCTCAACATTTGCTATAACAAATGCTTTCTCGATTTTTTTTACCCATGCCTGGGCTTCTATAGGGTCCGTAGTTCCCTTGAACTCCGACGGACCTACACTTTTAAAATCCTTAAAAGTAGTAGCTCAGATTACTCTGTGAATTACGGGTACATTAGCCCTCGTTCTATTAAATGCACTGTTAATGATTAACGAACTCCTGTGATTGGATTAATCCGGACCACCCTCCGATTGGTTAACATTAGCATACTCGATTTCATTGTCTCCTTCTTGGCGGTATTTCGCTGTTAAGAAAACAACACATCATTATTACTTTATTCTTGTTGGTTTGTTATTGTTTGAAATAAAACAACAACTCATACTCATTACTCAACATATTCCATAAAAAGATTTATATTGATTCATTACTTGTAGTATAATACTACATTGTTTACATTACTCAGCCTTAGCTGATTACATTTCCACCCCGTAATTACTTTCCAAAAATTGGGATTTACAAAAGACTACCCTTTGTTATACAAAAGAGGGTTTTACATCACTACTAGATACATAATATTTACATATCTATTCTACTCTAGCTATTGCTAGATTATATCTGCCGTAAGACATTCTCAAAATCGCTTCTGCGCCAAACCGCAATAACATCTCTCATCGATGGTATGGACGGGTCATCTCCCTGCTTCTACCGATATCCACTACTACCTCATCGGAAATCTATATGAGAACTCCTATGAATATAGGACATCCTCTCCAACTTCCGCTTCTTAGTCTTTTAGCTCTGCTTGAGCTCAAAGACTTCACCTCTCAAATCTCGGACTTTGTCCATAGCTAGACTCTATCATCGTGCTCCTCTTCCCACATTCCTTCCATTCTAGCCTTGTCCTCACGGACAGCTTGGAGTTCCTCTTTCAACTCCTTAACTTCGGGCAAGTAATGGACATTCCTATCCAATACCGACATAAATAGTGCTTTCATTGATTCCCCCGTAGACATTTCCTCTGTAGGTGGAACCTAGTCCTCTGTAGGTGGAACCTGGTCAAAGGACATCACGTCCACCTCCTCCTCTAGCATGCCATCAAATATAGACATGTAGTCTAAGTCGTCTGAGTCTCCTGACTCGATGGTCACCAACTCTGGTTCTACGGCTACGGGATTTGGTAGTATCTCTACCCGATTAACTGAATCCTCACTTACTACATGTATATCTCTATACATATCATTTTCTCCTGACATCTACAATAAAATAATATAGTTTGATTAGTACACGTCAGTAAAATAATAAAAATACATAACATAATATAATGCATTTTTATAAGGTTACTTTCCATCATTTACTTCTTTATTCTTTCGTAAGGTTATGACTTTCCCCCTTAAGTTTTATAACCTAGGCTCTGATACCAACTTGTAGCGCCCCCAAATCCGGGTATCTTCCAACCCGATAGATGGTGCTATACTGTACAAGCTTCATACATTCGTTCAATTGAAAAGTCTCAAAGAACGAACATAACTTCTATATATTTAAAGTAATATTTATATTTCCAAAGTTCTAAACCCATTACAAAGGTTCTTTGTCATAATATCAGTTAAATTACAACAACAGACCTATACTATTACAAGACAGCTTAGTAATCTACCTTAACTTTTCCTTTATCTTTTCCTGATCCTTCGGAACATTCAGTCTTAGCTGCATTCATATGGTTCAAGCAAGAGTGAGCATAACTAGCTCAGCAAGTATAACAATTTAGTAACAACATGCTTGACACATACAAATCGTATATCTTCGATAACTAAAAAATAGTTATGAAGTACTATTGATAATTCAAAATAGCACTTCATCTTTTCTTTCAAAATATTTTACAATAACAACAATATTTAGTCAAACATTCACTCCGGTCAGAGACCTCGAGTATTCATTCTTTATTGGAAAAGGACAACCCGGAAGCAAGTTCGTAAGCCCGATATCACTTACGAGCACTTCTAGGTGATCAGCCTATTGTACTCTATGTTGATCAACACTACATCCATTAAACGGATGCACGTTTAAGCATTTGGCAACCTCACGTGCCTGTCGTTTTACCGACAAAACATTTGTTTAACATTTCAGTCTTCTTTTGAAAACCATATCAAGTAGTTGACAAAAGATAACAACATTTGATAATTCATGAATAGATTATCAATACATCAAGTCTAACCAAAGGAATTGGCTTCAACTTTAACATACTTCATTTTATGCGAAAGAATACATGAAACTCAAAAACTTGTTCAGATTGAACTGAGACAAGAGTTAGAATACTTGCCTTTAAGCGTCGACTACCAGATTTTAACTTTATGTTCAAGTCGTTCAAGTCTCTACAATACATGATCACATAATGCCTTACATTAGGTCACATATAATCAAGTATGTATATGACTATATCATACCCTTCATTTCAATCTAATTGTGTATTAGATTCAGTTACTATTCATTTCGGTTTGTCATTATGCTTGCATTATATTTGACTAGGTTATCTCAACCTTTATACAATATCCTTAAGGTTTAACAAAGTTTAAACAATGTTACATTACCTTCCTTAAGTTATGTTTACTTCCATTTCTTTTCTTTGTACTTAGAAACTTTCATTACTATCTTTGTTCTGAGACTGGCGCTGCGGCGCCAGATTTACACCTACATCTCGCGTTACGGTGCGAGCTCTTAATTCCATTGTCTTGGACTTGGTGCTGCGGCGCGAGTCCTTACTTAATGGGCCGCGCTGCGGCGCCACACTCCAGAGGATGTTGATACTGTTCATGGCGTTGCGGCGCCACTTATTGAACTAAGGTTCGCGCTGCGGTGAACTCTTGCAGTAGGCTTGGTTATTCTTTTTTTCATTGCCGCATGACGACTCTTTTGTTTAGGGTTCAGCCATGCATTACCAACTCAGGCACCGAGATATCAATTTCAGTTTTGAAATTTTGTGAACTTCCCGGACGCATAACTTCTTCGTTATAAGTCCGAATTGGCTCGTTCAAAAGCCTACGGTTCACAACTTACATACTCTACATGATCATTCAAGAATTTTATCTATTTGACTTCGTTTGCTAAAAATTCACCTATTGGTTCATTTTTAATGTAAACGATAAACGTTCGTGAACGTTCAACGCTCGTTTCTTCGTTCTAAGTTGGAATCCAGTCATTTTTGAGTTCCCAACTCTTAAATGCCAATTATGACTTGTTTCTATTGGAAAACAATGGTTTCATGATCCAACACAAAATTTGACTTCCATTCTGAGAATTTTACGTATTCGACGTTTATCGTCCAATCATGCAAATTCTGGCAATTCTTCTTTCTTATGATTTGTTCAACATTACAAATGACTTCCCTTCATCATGTGAACATTTTAACATACTTAATACAACAACTTATATTCATTGTTGGATTTTTGGACTTATTCTTCAAGAGCTTATAACTTATCATTTATAAACTACTTAAGATTTGATTATTCATGACTTATGACAATTAAGGTTTCTTAATCATTATACTTTACATACTTTTCACATATAACTTTACTTAGGTATACATGATACATATGATCATATAAATTCTTTTACATTCATATCATTTCTCTTAATAAACTTCTTACAAGTTCATATTATTTTCACATAAGTTTATAACTTATGCTATCTTAAATGACTTATTACCAACTTAATTGGCTTAAGTTCATTACTTACTCATTCATGTTTCTTAATCCAACTTTTCTTATCATCCTATCATGGTAGAGATAGAACATAATTGAGAAAAAGTCTTACTCTTTGTTGTCTAGGTAAGTAGCTTGCTTCTTTTTCTTAGCTTATGGAATGACTTATGTGTAGCTTATTCTCTCTAACACTTAAGCACTTTAGATGTGTTGGATTAATTGATCAACCAACAAATGGCTAGCAAAGCTCTTCAATTTATAGACTTTCCAAGGTTAGGGGGTCTTTAAAACATCCCACCTCCTTAAGCCACCTCCTTACTATTCATTACTTGTCTAACACAACACTTATCCTACACTTGGTCATTACTTCAAAGTCTTGGTCAATACTCCTACTTGATCATCACACTTACTTGATCACCACATCACTTGGTCACCACACATTCACCATATTAATATGGTTTTGCCCCATAGGTCTATTAACCTATGGATTCTAGCTCGGGCTTGGATTAATAAATCCTTGGGCCTTATATTAACAAACACTAGTTGGTTCATTAATTAATAGTTGGGCTTCTCTCTTTAATTCACTTGGACTTGTATATAATTATTAACCAATTATCCAAGTCCATTAACATTTCTTAATACATATTGTTATTGTATTATTTTCGTATTCTAATTCATATAGAATTTATATACGATATTTCATCCTTCATACAAACTCAGATAATACTTCAGTATTATACTCGCTTTCATTACTTCGCATAATACCAAGTATCATACCATTATTACTTATTCTTTAACACTTCGCTTTGCTTCTACGTTCATAAATTAAGTCCATGTTTAATTATTACATTTTCCATAACTAGATTTTTATTACCTAATCCATCTTACCTTATTATTCCATCATTACATATTTCTCGGAAACTCAAAATTATATCCCGAGCAAATACCGATGAATAGTGTTTTTTGGAAAATTTCTCGGAAAACTTTTATTTTCGTCTTGGAAATCCAAACACTTTAATTCATCCACGTAGCCCAAATACTAAGATATTCTAACATCAATAGGTTATACAATGACAACCATCTTGATAACACATGGAATATGATTTTATTATTATTTAATTTAATAAAATCATTTTACAATAATATCCGAGTTTCTCGGTCGTTACAGTGACGCTCCTGGTACAATGTCTATTACGAATTCGGTCTCCCTATCCGGCGAAAGACCCGACAATTCACTTGGAAATACATCCATGAATTTACTCACTATAGGTATTTTTTCTATGGTCGCTCCCACTCTCTAGGTATGAACAACATGGCACAAATAACCTACACACCCCTTCCTTAACAATTTCCTAGTTTGTGTCATGGTAAGGCAATATGAACGTCCAAGTGATTTATTACCATAAAATACTACCCGAGGTTGTCTTAATGTTCTAATATTTACGTATTTCTTCTGACAATCTATAATAGCCCCATGGTTAACCAACCAATCCATTCCGAGAATTACGTTGAATTCCCCTAACTTTATCGGTATCAAATCTACTGATAATTTACAATCCCGTATGTCTACGCAACAAATTCTATGAATATCTTCAACATGAATTATCTCTTTGTTTACTACCTTAATATTTAAAGGTATAGGCAATTTTTTGGGAAGTAATCCTAATCATCTAGCAAAATCACATGTGATAAACGAACAAGTAGCACCCGAGTCAAATAGCACGTATGCATTTAGGTCGTTTATCAGAATAATACCTGCGACTACGTCCCCTGAGGCCATCGCGTCTTGGACTATCATGTTAAAGGTACGGGCCATTGGCCTACCCGGCTCCGCTGGACCACCAATAGCTAACTTACCGCTATTGGCGCTCTTATTCCCATCTGTTCCCTTCTTCAGGAAGTTCTTTGCCATGTGGTTAGTTGACCCACACACAAAGCATCCGTGGTTCTTCTTCTAACTTGGACAGTTAGGCACAATGTGTCCCTCCTTTCCACAATTGTAACACACGGCCTTACCCTTGAGACAGACTCCTAAGTAAGTCTTCCCACAGGTCTTGGATGCCTCCATCCTCCTCTTCAGGTCTCCTTGTTTCACTTCGGTATTCCCAGAGTTAAATACCTCCCACTTCTGTCCCTCGCCACTCCCGCTGGCACCTTCAATCTTCACTCCCCCCATCAACTTTCCCCTTATTCTTCTTGTCTTTGTGGTACTGGCTCAATACCTCGCTACCACATTCGGCGATTATCGCCTTCTCTAATATAGTTCCAAATGAAGTACTTTGGAACATCGAAATACGGTTGTAGAGCCAGGGTTTCAAGCCATGCTCAAACCGTCATGCCTTCCTAACCTTGGTGTCCACTTGGTGCGGAGAGAACCTCGCCAGTTCATTAAACTTGGTGGCGTATTGGGGAACCGTCATGTCCCCTTGCTTCAAGTCCAGAAACCGCATCTCCATCCTTCCCTGCATGTTCGTGGGAAAGTAGTTCTCAAAGAATATCTCCTTGAACCTCACCCACTTTAGAACCTCTATTCCGGCCCTAGCTTGATTGGCCTCCCACCAAAAGTTGGCCTCTCCCTTCATCATATAGATTGTAAAGGCAACCTTCTGAGCCTCGTCGACATTTGCAATCGCAAATGCCTTCTCGATTTTCTTCACCCACGTTTGGGCTTCGATAGGGTCCGTAGTTCCTTTAAACTCCGGCGGACCCACGCTTTTAAAATCTTTAAACGTAGTAGCTCGTACTACACTGGGATTTACATGGATGTTAGCCCCAGTTCTATTAAACGCTGCTATTAAAAGATTTACAAACTCCTGCATGGGGTTAACCGGACCTCCCTCCGGTTGATCGGTGATTATCGCCTTCTCTAATATGGTTCCAAAGGACGTACTTTGGAACACCGAAATACGATTGTAGAGCCAGGGTTTCAAGCCATGCTCAAACCGTCGTGCCTTCCTAACCTTGGTGTCCACTTAGTGTGGAGAGAACCTTGCCAGTTCATTAAACTTGGCGGCGTATTGGGGAACCGTCATGTCCTCTTGCTTTAAGTCCAGAAATCGCATATCCATCCTTCCCTGCATGCTCATGGGAAAGTAGTTCTCAAAGAATATCTCCTTGAACCTCACCCACGTTAGAACCTCTATTCCGGCCTTAGCTTGATTGGCCTCCCACCAAAAGTTGGCCTCTCCCTTCATCATGTAGATTGCAAAGGCAACCTTCTGAGCCTCGTCGACATTTACAATCACAAATTCCTTCTCGATTTCCTTCACCCATGTTTGGGCTTCGATAGGGTCCGTAGTTCCTTTGAACTCCGGCGAACCCATGCTTTTAAAATCCTTAAACATAGTAGCTCATACTACACTGGGATTTACGGGGATGTTAGCCCCAGTTCTATTAAATGCTGCTGTTAAAAGATTTACAAACTCCTGCATGGGGTTAATCGGACCTCCCTCCGGTTGATTTATGTTAGCGCCTTGATTACGTGGTACTCTTCTTAGGTGCATTTTTGTTGTTACAATAAACAACACATTTCGTTATTATTCATTTCCTGGTAGTTAGTTATTATTCAATTTTAAACAATAACTTAAACATTCATTACTCAACATGTTCCGTAAAAGGCTTATATTGATTCATTCATTGTAGTATAATACTACATCGGTTACATTCACAGCCTAAGCTGATTACATTACTTTCCCGCAATTGCTTTCCAAAAATTGGGATTTACAAAAGACTACCCTTTGTTATACAAAAGAGGGTTTTACATCACTACTAGATACACTATATTTACATATCTAATCTACTCCATCTACTAATTAATTACATCTGCCTTAAGGCATTCTCATAATCCGCCTTGGCAAGACCGACGATAATATCACGGCTGATAGTATGTCGCATCTCCCCTGTTTCTACGGGATAAGTAGTTATCTGCAGCTTGAAGTCCGCATGAGAACTCCTATGAATATAGGACATCCTCCCTATCTTTTGCTTCTTGGTCTTTAGCTCCCCCCTGAGCTTAAAGACCTCCTGTTTCAGCTCATGGACTTTGTCCTTGGCCAAAACCCTCTCATCGTGCTCCTTCTCCCACATGGACTCCACGTCCGTCTTATCTTCTATGAAAGTCTGAAGCTCTGCTTTCAGCTCTTTAACCTCCTGACAGTAATGGATGTTTTTATCTAATACTGACATGAAAAGAGACATCATCGACTCCCCCAGAGCCATCTCTGCTGCTATAGCTACTGGGTTGAAGGACACCACCTCCACCTCTTCTTCTAGCATGCCTTCGAACACGGACATGAGGTCTAGGCTCTCTGAGTCTCCAGACTCAACCACTTCGACTTCGGGCTCTACTGCTATGGGGTTTGGTATAATCGCTATCTGATTAACCGATCCTTCGCTGACTACCTGTACGTATCTATTTTCTCCTGACATCTTCAAGAATAGAAATAAGTTTGATTAGTACACGTCAGTAGAATAATAAAACACATAACATATATAATGCATTTTAATAAGGTTAACTTCCATCTTTTATTTCTTTGACTTTTCTTAAGGTTATGACTTAAGGTTTAAATCCCCCCTTAAGTTTTATAACATGTGACGCCCCCAAATCCGGGTATCTTCCAACCCGACAGATGGTGCTACAGTTCACACAAACATTCAATTGAAATGCCTCAAAAGAACGAATATGTCTTCTATATAATCAAAATAATATTAACATTCCCCAGGTTCTTTATAACTGTTACATTTGTCCTTGTCATAATATCAAATATTATTCTTATAAAACTATACTATTATATAAGTAATCTACAGGTTCGCCTTCGCCATCCCTTTATCCTTGCAGGATCCATCGGTCCATTCGATCTTAGCTGCATTGATATGGTTCAAGCAATAGTGAGCCTAACTAGCTCAACAAGTACAACAATTCTAGTAAAATAACATGCTTGACATATAGGAATCTTATATCTTCAATAACTGAACAATAGTTAC
Organism: Panax quinquefolius; assembly: GCA_020205615.1. Lineage (NCBI taxonomy): Eukaryota > Viridiplantae > Streptophyta > Magnoliopsida > Apiales > Araliaceae > Panax > Panax quinquefolius. The sequence continues at coordinate 84,533,064 of CM035165.1, forward strand.
GAAGTACTATCGATAATTCAAAATAGCACTTCTTTTCATTCAAAACATTTTACAATAGCAATATTCAGTAAAACATCAATTCCGATCCAAGACCATGAGCATTTCATAAGTACTTTGAAAAGGACATCCCAACAATAAGTCCGTAAGTCCGGCATAGCTTACGAGCACGTCTAGGTGATCAGCCTATAGTACTCTTTGTTGATCAACACTACATTCATTAAACGTGTATATGTTTAAGTGGTGGCAACCTCACGTGCCTGTCATTTGATGATAAAACAATTTAGCATACTTAGTCTCCTTTTAAAAACCACACCAATATTAGTTTGGTAAATCCTTGTCAATACTTGATAGATTATAAGAAATCCAACATAGTATAAGTCTAGCCGAAAGAATTGGCTTTGACTTCATTAGACATTAAATCATGCGTAAGAATACAGGAATCACAAAGCTTGTCCAGATTGAACTAGAACAAGGGTTAAAATACTTGTCTTCAGCTTTTGCTACAATTATAACACGTGAACTTTAAGTCTGTGACACCCCCAAATCCAGGTTCCTTCAAACCTCGGATTCGGTCCGCCATGATACTACTATCGTCAAACTATTTATATTTTTCATTCATAACTTAATGAATATAACTTTACTTATTACAATTTAGAATATAAATTTTTTCCATTTCCAGGATCTATGTAATGACCCCGAACTTCTATAAGTTTCTAATCTTGGTCATTTACTATTCCTGTTTTACATCACATTCGATGTTATACAAATATGCGAAATAATTTAAACTTTTTCAATCTCCTTTGAAAATAAATCTTGTATTGATATCTTAACTTGAATCAATCAAATTATGTTATAATTCCTTCTATTCGAATTACTGTATAAATATTTACATCTCGATTCGAATTTCTCTATGTATCACATAGTACAACTTAACATGTATTACACATTGTAAACTACTGTCAAGTATTTCTACTAGAACTTAAACATGGTTCAAGAACATCTATTTAAATAATAAATCAATCTCTGTTGATGTGATTGAACTTTATCAATCAAGTCGCAGGTAACCTTTACCGTGTATCCTTAACCTGCAAAAATGGTTATTTGCAAGGGTGAGCTCGACAGCCCAGCAATTCTACCAGTTTCCATGCAGCACATAGCATATAATAGCATATTAAGTTCATGCATTTATAATCAATTTATATTGACTACGCATGTTACTTCTCACATAACAGGCATAGAGATTTACTTCACAAGCATATCATCAAATATCAACTTTCAATTTCATGCATATCTCATATGCATTTCATATATATACATCAACATTTGCATAACATAATATAGCTTAACTAGCAGTTATCGTATTCATATATCAAATAGGAACTGAAACACTTGCCTGATTCGTTGTTTATCAACTATGACTTACTACTTAAAGCTTATCTGCACTTCGTGTATTCCTACACAGTTATATAATCATGGATTCATATCCATTAGTTACATATTCATACATTCTCAATGTAATAATAATGTTACATTGTTCTCTATCTTGGTTTTTAAAACCTTCCCTTTTTACTTTCTTAGTAAACTCTTATAATAGCTATGTATATAGTACACCTTAGCTACACATGCTTAATATCAACATTCACAAATCTCTAACACACACTTGACTCGTTATATGTTCGACACATATTTAAAGTTTATAGATACGCGATCTACATTGTCTTTACTTTTTGCAAACTTAACAAATTTTAACACATTTGGGTTTCATATAACCATCACTTGTTCATATACTTAAAACATCATCTATGTCAAGTATTATAGCTTTAGACATTCATTACACATATGATTTAAAGTTTAGATGATTATTAAAACAATTTGGCAACATTGCTCAATAGGCCTTGTTGTCTTTGGAATTAGGCATGGGATGGTAGCATTGCTTGCCGTCCCCTGCTGAACCAAAGTTGAGTTTTCATTTTCTGGTTTCATCCGGGTTCTTAGCATACATGACTGTTATCACATAAATTATACATATGTTAAGAGGTCTTAGCCCAAGTTGGGTGTCTCTTGTGTTTTACTTTAAGTTATTTTCACTAAGTAGGTTCATGTACAAGGAATGAACTACTTTAACCATTTCATTGCTTATAACGCGTATACTCGTCTTTATTCAACTCATTAGTATAATTCATCATTTAAGAACTCGTTACAATTCATACTCGCACGACTTATACGGTGTCTAGCTAGATGAGCACATATGTAAGCCATGTTATACAAGCTTAGTTTTGCAAGAAAATTAAGTTCATTTTTAAAAGTCATTCTAGGCCAAGTTAAAGAAACTAGGTGCAACTCTAAATCTCATTACATAGCTAACTAAGCCATGTATGTATGTTATTACATTTAGAACTTTAAGTCCACAAGTTACTTTAAGTTCGTCCCTCGTAGTTTCAAAACTTCAAAACTTTATTCTCAAAGTCAATATCATACTAAACTAATCATGCAAGGCAACTTCAACTCACACATCATACTTGTTTGTACATGTTTCTACGTACATTTCCAAGGGCAAAATATAACAACTCCATGTTTATAAAACTTTGTTTGTAAATGATATATGAGCGGGCCTTTGAAATCATTTTAACCAAATCAAAGTATTCTAACACACCTATTATAAAACTTTGAATCTTACATCATGCGTAATTAGACCTCATATATATGTTATCAAGGTCAGAGTTAAAGGTACACAAGTTCGTCAATGTTTGTTTTCAAAATCTTTATATATCTTCGGAAAATAACCATCTAGGCAACTCATAGTATACAAAAGTACTCAAGGCCATGTGTCATACCTATTTATATGCATGACTAAACCCTTTACACATGCTAAAAATATCAGAATTCAAAAGACTCAAGGTTCGTCTAAACTTGTTTTTAAAATCTAAACTTTCTTTAAAAACATACTCCATCATGATAAGGCATTCTATTTATAAGTAAAGAAATCTTGCATGTCATTTCTAATATCATTCATTTTCATGTTATATTACTTAGGATAACATATTCCATCGTTGGGAGCACTATACTTGCGTATGTGCTCGTTCGACGCCCTCCATTCGCCTCCTATTACGTAACAGTCATGAAGATGACTATTTTGACCATTCCTAACTACCTCGATTAGAAACACTTAAAGAACAAAAGTTGTAGCTCTATCCGTCCTCGTTCTGGATCATCTTGAATCACCTCAATCGGAGTTCGTATGAAAACATTATGCCTATTTTACTACAGCAAGTCACAGCAGTGCACCAGACACTGATGTCTGACGCAGCTACGCCCTAAATGGCCTTGGGGGTAGCGCAGCTGCGCCCCAAGTCATAGAACAGCTCCTCAGGCTATTCTCTTCACGGTTTTGCAGACCCATACACCTTCCGATTTTCATAACATGAGTTATACTCATCCAAATCAGTCCATTTTCGATTCTATGAGCTTGTAACTCATAAAAATACAACATACCAAATACCCAACAATTAACATAAACATTAACTAACTCAAATATGAATCTATAACTCATGTTCATGCTTAGTTTTCATATTTTGAAAAGTTTAGCGAATTCGTTCACTACGTATTCGTTTCTCAACCAAATTGGTTCGTTTAACTTCCGTTGTTTCTGTTTTTAACTATATCAACAACATCTAGCAACAATTCAAGGATTACAACAAGTTTTAGTCATCAATTTTATGACTCAAAAAGTTACTTTTTCATGACATTTTTTAAGAAATGAATAACTTGAATTCAAGAACATATATGTTAGCAAGATTACCTCTTGAATGCTTGGAATTGGTTAGCTATAGCTCCTCAATCCTCCCATTCTACTGAATCTCCAATTCTACTGACTTCCAATAGTTCACTTCTCAGACAACTTCAACAAACGAGAATAAGAGAGAAGGAGCTCTATTTATGGAGAATTGATTGACTAGCTTATAACTTTGCACCCAAGTTTGATTCTATGGGAAATGAGAGTAACCAACAGATTTTCAAGAGTTGGCCAACTGCTCCCTTGTAGCCATTATCACATCTAACTCTAGCCTTTTGGAGAATACATGTTCTAGTTTTCAGCTACTGTTCATTGTACTCGGTGACACTCAATTTGGGACAAGAGCAAATAAATCACAACAACTTGTTATTCTAAGGCTTGGTTTGGTTCTTTAATTCCCATAATGTAATATTAGGGTACAATTGTTACCATATTAGGAATTTAAAGATAAATTTTATACTCACATCATATAATCCATGTATATTAAATACATGTAATAAAATATCACAGTCAGGTATTACTGTTCGAGTAGTTCCATAATTATTTCTACTACTCACATAACCACATTATAACTTTATTTAATATTAATGTTTATTCAAACATTTAATTCCTTTATCGGTTTCTAGAGTACACAGATATTTAATTATTTATGTATTAACAGTTACATATGATTTCACAATACAGCTTGATACCTCATATCATTAGTCCCAATTAAATGTCACACTTCATGTATTCTTAGGCCATAGATATTTTATATCACTACTGCCCACATTTTCCATATTACACATAGTAATACTATTTACTGATAATTAATATTTTAATTGGCTAAATATCATTCAGTTGGGTAATTTCAACCCATTATCACATTTTAATATCACAACGATTAATTAATATTAATCATTTATCTTTCAAATATCAACCCTTTGATATATTACAAAACTAAGTAATATATTAAAATATCAAATATTAATTAACATATTTCTTTCATCCTCTTATGCTAAACACATATGTTAACTCACTATCTTATACAAGTGAACTAACCCTTTTTCATTTAATTTATTATCACGCCACTGCTATACAAGGATTATAATATTCCATAATCTCACTTAATTAACCATATTTATTTCAGTCTAACTAATCAATTCTTATTTGAATCCATTCATGTATAACTTAATCATCATTTAAGATTTTTATTATCCTTATGAGTCCTTAATACCCATTTGTTAGATTTTAATTCCAAGAACTGATTTTTTTAGATCGGCCAATTTATGCGGTGTCATAAAGTTTAGTAATGGCAATGTTGTGCCATACCAAATTCTCAGCAGAATAAGTTCGCATTAGCGTAACCTCGAAACCTTACACTTCTAAACACTTTACACATCCTCCTTAAGCCTTAACTCGCCTAACATCAACCCTCTATTTGGTTTCACATCATCGATTACTATTTTCCTTAACAATTTAAGGATCACGCTTCAAGTTTTAAAACTCTATTTTCCCTTATTAGTTTAACCAACTATACATCTCCTTTATGGTTTCATACCACCAATAACACAACGCTCGAATATAATACATACATGTATACCTTTAATCTTCACTTCTCGCCGTGTATCAATTTACTCAATAATTCTTTAACCACTTTAAAGGTATATCGATTCTCTTTTCTCGTCGATAACGTATAAGCATACAAGTCCAAACCTAACACACCTCGAGTCTTTAATAGTATTCAATATAGTACACTGAGTGGTTTCACACAAACAACCAACAAATTAGTTTTTGTCTCGTCTACACTATTTTCATAGTGAGTTTGATCGGTTACCAATTCGTATATACCTCCGCTCTCTGAAGGAATCGTTTAGCCCAGCTCCTATACATCAACCATTAAAGAGTACGGTTGCACTACCTTAGACTTGATACGTACTCGTACAAATACTCAAGAAATTGGTAATTATCAAAGATATTTTAATGTCACCAACTTACTATTATAAAATAATTTTACATAAATTATTTAATATCAATAGATAAATTTTATCCACTTCTTTTATCTCAACTGAATTTTCTCTGCGATCAATAACAATATAATAATATATTTATTAATCACAAAAATCACAAATTACATGGTTCATATTACCCTATGTAACACATTCCTACATACCTTGTATCACATAAATATTTTTATTCGAACCCATTTCACACTTAAGAATTTTATTCATTAAATTCTTATTTAATAATTTCTGAAAATCCGGGTTCTTACAAAGTCTTTAAGGTCTCTACAGTAGATGATATCACATAGCACATTAGGTCATGAATAAACATAATGGTTCCTAAAGAATCTTACCATTCTTCTCAATCTAATTACGTATTAGATTTGTTATTATTGGTTCCGGCTTTCCGTTATGTCATTCTTATATTCACATGCAATTTACTTTCTTTAACCCTAAGTGATCATACTTAAGGCTTAAATATGTCTTAACAATGATACATTAAGATCCTTAGTTAATTGTTCATCAATTACTATTCATGCTCCACATATAAACTTTCTTTATTGTTTATATCCTAAGGCTGGCGCTGCGGCGCCAGTGTTCTTCGTTATGCCGCACTGTGGCGCCATGCAATAATGATTGAGAACCCGGACTCGGCGCTGCGGCGCGAGTCTCCTTTGTTATAGCCACGGTGCGTCGCCAACTAACAGCAGCATCATGCTCCTGCCCTCATGACTATGACGCTGGCCTTTATGCCTTGAGTCGTCTTTGTCATGCCACGACTGGACTCTGTCTGTGAGTAATTTTGATGATTTTGAAATTTTGTGAAACTCACGGGCTCGTAACTTCTTCGTTATAAGTCCGAATTGGTTCGTTCAAGAGCCTACGGTTCACAAATCATACACTCTACGTGTTCATGCAAGAATTTTATCAATTTGACTTCGTTAGCTCAAAATTCTCCTATTAGTACATTTGTAACAAAAACGATAAACGTTAGTGAACGTTCAACGCTCGTTTCTTCGTTCTAAGTTAGAATCCGACCATTTTCGAGTCCGCAACTCTATAATGCCAAATAAGACTTATCTCCATCAACAACTAACTTTTCCAAACTCAAACACAAAATCCGACTTCCATTTTGAGAATTTCACGAATTCGACGATTATCGTCCAATCGTGTGAATTTTGGCAAAACTTCGTTACTAACGATTTGTTCATCATTCCAAATGGATTCATTTCATTAACTAGACATCTCAACCTACATATTACAACAACTTCTCTTTAAATTAGGTTATAGCTTATTCTTCATAAGTTCATAACTTAACCAATTATGCAATACAAGCTTTCATTTCCTTATAACTTATTGTTGATTTAAGTCCTTTAAATAACATTCTTGCATCTTATCAATCATACTAACTTCTTAAAGTAAACATATGACAAGTTCATTATTGTTCTTCATAAGTTCATAAATTATCCAAGTTTGAAATACTTAATCATTACTTATACGGCTTGAGTCCATTGCTTATCCAATCCTTATATGTTCTTAGCATACATGATCATTAAGTTACACTTCTCTTATCACCCTACAATGGTAGAGATGGAAGATATAAGATCACAAGATCAATACCTTTGATGACTAGCTTCTCCTTCTTGAAAATCTAACAAAGGATGTTGGACTTAAAAGTGCTTATTCTGTCTAACCAATAAGTTGCTTTGTAAGGAAGTTTTTGGGTGAAATTTGAACAAGCTAAATAATGAAATCTAACTTGCTATTTATAGAGCATCCAAGGTTAGGGTACACGGGTCATTAAAACCTCCACCTCCTTAAGTAACCTTCTTACTATTCCATTCTTAATGCCTAAGTAAACTTGCTCCCTACACAAATTGCTTGGCCACCACATAAAGATCTTGGTCAACACAACACTTGGGCACCAAGATCACCCATGGGTTGCCCCATGGATCATAATTAGCTAATGGATCATTAATTGGGCTTAGGTATTAAATTACTTTGGGATTGTTTATAATTGCTTTGGGCTTCATATTAACCATCCCTTGGGCTAATCATTGCTACATCTTGGGCTTGCCCCTTAGTGATATTAGACTTTCACATCCTACAAGATTACACAAGTTCATTTCATTAGACTTTAATTCTTAACGTTCTTAATTTTAAGTCCGTATGCGAAATATTGCGTTTTCCATACTTAGATTATTATTACATAATCCATCTCACCTCGATATTTTAATGTTACTTATTTCTCTGAAGTTCAAAAATAATTCCCGAGCGGAAAACTATGAATAGTGTTTTTCAGAAACTTTCTCGGAAAGCTTTTATTTTCTTCTTGGAAATTCACACGCTTTAATTCCTTCACGTAGTTAAAATACTACGACGTTCCGATGTTTCTAGGTTATAAAACGACATACATCTTATTAACACGTAATAATAACAAATAATATTATTCTATTCATTATTTAATTCTTTCAAGTATTTTACAAAGGATCCGAATTTCTCGGTCGTTACATCTTCTCTAGTTTTTCTTGATGTAATTTCTATCTCCCTCCTATGTACTTTTTCTTGACTGCTGATCAAGGTTTCTATTTATAGTAAATAGTTTATGTAATAGGATTAGTTAGACTTACTTGAAGAATTAGAGACTAAGAAGCAAGGAGTGCTTGAAGGCTATTTTGTAATGGAGCCCTAGTTTAAATGTAATAGTTATATTTAAATTTAATTCTTGCACCCTAGGCTTGACCTTTCAGTTCACTTAGTGGCTCTAGTGAACCAAACTAGAATAAAAGTCCATAATCAATTCAGGTAGAATATAATATTCTATAGGTGCATGCTTACTATATATATATTGTATTATACAACATGCTTCACATATTAATTAATATGATGCGTATTTTATATATATATATATATATATATATATATATATAAATATGTGCATGCGCTAAACAAGATGAGACAAATAATACAAACCCCTCAAAGATATTATATTAAGTTGTAACGTTTAAATATATTTGGAATATCAAAAGTCGCCTTCTAGCCTTGTAAACCGATAAAGTATTGAATATTTAATATGAGTTTGTTGTGCACACACAAGGCAAGTATTATATATTTAAGATGTTGTTTTATTACATATGACATTTATAAGAAATTGAACATTACCGATTTATTGTGCACACATAAGGGCTGTAGTTAGAACTGAGCAAAAAACGGATATAACCGAATAACCGAAGCGAATCGAATTTTTTTAACCGAAATTTCTTGATAATTCGGTTATTTTTTGTACGTCGGTTATATCCGAATTCTTATTCCGTATTCGGTTCCGGTTATTAAAATCATCATATTCGGTTACCTGAATAACCGAACATATTCATTAAAAAAAAGAAATTTAATATTTGTATTGTGACAACCCCAAAATAGGTCCATTCCATCCAACCCATACTGAGTCGCCAAATACATGGTACAGAAAACAACTATAACTTTATTACAACAATTGTCGTGCAAAATACAACAACTCATGTGTTGTGAGTTTTGATACAAATATATATATTAACTGTGACTCTTGACACCAACTTGGGTAGCACGTAGCCATGACATCTTACATAAAGGCATAGTCAAAAACTGTTTTAGAAATTAAAATCTTTGGGAAGTGCTCAAGGAAACCTTCGTACATGGGAGGCCATGCGTCTAGGTTATAATAAATATCATATGGCCACAGAATTATCCTTGGTTGAACCAATAGACCCCAAAGAAAAACGAGAAGATTACTATCATATTCTTTCCAATGGTGAGTCTTCTCTTAACATATCAATATCTCCACTGTCTCTAATTGAGAATTATACTTCAAACAAACACCAAGATTATATAGGTAGTGCTCGTAGATATACTCAGCAAGTGAATGTGCACAACCCTGTCTTATGATGATACGAGGTTGTATGTCACTAGACATCTTGTATGATAGTGGCAAAACACCCTTCCAACGTTGGGTTCGCCTCACCCTATTTGATTCACCAAATATAACTACTAAATGATGTATACAATACTTTTCTATACTGCTTAGGGAGAACCTCCACAGCTAAAGACCACCGTTCTATTTCCCCGTTACCCTCGCCTTCTCAACCAATTACACTCTTATTACGAAAAGGAATTATGAAGCAAAAGGGTGAGCACAACTAGCTTCATTAAAGAATATCATGACTAAAGATAATTAAATTATCAATAGCCTTCATCAATAATAAATTAGAGATTTAGAACATATGGTAGATGATAAAAATTTCAACCATAGTTGCAGCGGAACGAGCAATCCATTAGAAGAGTCAAATAGACCAAAAATCTATTATCTTCTCCACATTAAAAGTCCACCAACAATATTTTATCCCTGTAAATTAATCAACAGTTCCTTTCCACAATTATATGAATAACTCATAATCATAATTGTAATTCTAAATTCCTCTTCGCATCCACGACGAAGATAATTTTCATCACATGTCTTTACCTAAAACATCAAAGATCATGGTTATACCAAATCACAGTTCCTGTTTATAATCATACTAACAATTTCATCTTTGCATTACGGCCAAAAATATTCATCAACAGACCATCTTTGCACTACGGGCCAAAGATATTCATCAACAATTCATCTTTTCACTACATGCCAAAGATATTGCTCAATAGTTCATATTTGCACTACAGGCCAAATATATTCATCAACAGTTCATATTTGCACTACAGGCCAAATATATTAATATCTCAAAGAAATATATAATCATTTCAGAATTTATATAAACAATAATTATAACCATGTTGATCATTTCACCTTTGCGCTTAAGCTAAAGATATTCAATTATAAATTCAATGGTCATGATCATACCAGTCAACAATTCAACTTTGCACTACTGGCCAAAAAGAACCCATAGCCATGATCATACCAAAAATCTACCCATCTTTACACTCAAGTCAAAGAGAAATATCATCATTAGGGTTATAAAAATGTTATATATAATAGTAAAATCAATATAATCAAAACATCTAGATTTAATCTCAAGAGTAATATTCATAAATCAACTATAATTTGGTTAGAAAAAGAAACCAACTGTGTCATGAATAGTAACTCGTGAATAGTAACCCATGAATAGTAACTTCATGAATAGTAACTCGTGAATAGTAACTCATGAATAGTAAACCCGACACAAAAAGGTAGAAATTCCACAATAAAATCCATACCAATATTTTGGTATAATGATATTGAAATAACATTTCTTAAACTTATAAATAATTTATTTTAATTATTTACACTTTACTAAATAATGCATTTAATCATCCTAAAATTCCAATCTCATAAGATTTCATCACCAATAACGAAAACTCTCATCAAAAATCTGCATATACCTCATATAGGATTCTCAAGCCATAAAATCCTATTTTCCAATTTTCTTACTTCACATAACATATTTAATTCATTTACTCATAACTATTCCATTTTCATGAAAAATACCAAATCAGTCCTAAAAATATTTCTTTTCTGGGCTTTTGCAGAATATAGTCCCATATTGAACATATATTTTTCTCAGAATTTTTAAAATTCATTTACTATTTTTCATATGGCCAAAACCGCAGAATATTTAGACATTTATCATAAATTGTACTTTTATTTAAAAATTTTGAAATTCACAGAGTAGACTGATATTATATAGATGTACTCCCAATAAAAATTTCATTAATTTTGGAGTTAACCACAAGGAGTTATAAGCGGTTACTTTTAAAATAGTCTTTTCCCGTAAAATTCATAACTCTTAATCTATACATCCAAAAATCGCCATTTTTGGACACAATCTATAAAACTCATCAAATTATCATTTCAAATATTTCCAGAATTTTTGAAGGTTTGAAAAGTTACGAAACATGAAAAACATAACAACCCTTAAAATCCCTTACTATCCTTTACCTCAAAAGAGCAGTACTTCTGACTGGATATCGGATATGACGCTGAAGGAAACTTGCACTGATGAATAGCAACTCACCAGGTATCTAAATACTCACAAAATACACTCGATAATCTAGAGAGAAAAAGAGAGAAAACTTATGAATTCTGGTGTGTTTTTCAATTCTAACTTAGACCTCTATTTATAGAAAAATGTTAAGACGCACCAAGCGGACTTGATCTGCTACTACGATGGCTTTTTACTCGCTACTATTCCACCCACCAAAAATCAACCATCTTCCCCAACAACCAAAAGTGGGGCCCACCCATTTCTAGAATTTTCCACCAAAATCATTTATAAACCTAATTTCCGAATCAGTCACCTCTTAAAATTTATAACAAATCATTCGTTCATTTTTAACGGTTCAAAATTTGTGAACATATACTCAACTTATATATGTATAACATATCCAAAAATCACAACGATCCAACGGACAGATTAAAAATTATAACTCACACAATGAAGCTGTAAGAACACGGATTTGATCTTTTAATACCTCCAATCCGACAAAATACTGATAAAATACCTCAACATTAATTCCTTCATTTATAACCACATAAATAAATCCATCATTTATATCCACATCAAATAAATATTTCATTATCATATAAATCAATAATTAATTATTCACAAATAATATTACAGAATAACAATAATGACAACCAGGCAGTTCCCAGGAAAGAGGGGGCTTTCCGATAAGGATTTCTCCTTACTGGCGCGCAATTAGGTGACCAAAACTCTCCTTGACAGAACTTTCTAGACATTGCCAATAATGCTATCTAATAATATTATTCAAATAATATGAATTATTGATCTGATAATGAAGATACTGTGCAGTGATAATTATTGAATAACAATAATATAAAATATCAACGTAGCAATTATTGAATCAATAAAATAAAATATTGAACAGTAATTACTGTAACAATTATTGAGTAGTGACTTCTTACGTAAGAATCAATAATTCAAAAATACTGTCCAAAACCGTAGCTCTTTGTGCAACCACGCCAGACATCGTATTTTAACCACGGGTATTCCAACGGTGTTAATTCAGAATAACTACGTAGTTATTTGTAAAAACTCAAATTTGTCATTTTCTTCATCCGACAGTTATTTTGTTATGGGGCCCACAAATGACTGCGCCGTCATACGAATATTCCCCGACAGAAAGAATATTCTATGACTAAACGAATATTCCCCGACAACAAGAATATTCTATAACCACTTGTGTATTTTGAAAAATTTATATATATCACCCTTAACTTTAACCTTTTATCAATTTGACCATTTACTGAATAGAAAAATTGAATACTTTTATTTCATAAAATTTGGGGTCTAACATGTATGATGGGCCTGATATAGATAAGTCAAATAAACTTATAAATTTGGACGGGCCAATTCCTAATTCCATAGCCCATCTTGGGGAAAAAATAGATCTACAATTCTATTTCAGTTCGATGCCCAATTCCCAATTTCATGGCCATAGATCCATAATTTTTGGGGAAAAAAAAGCAGATCTCATTTCCCTAATTCTGTCTCACTATCTCAGTTGCTCTCTACGAATCTACTCCAGTGTTCTTCGAGATCCCAAATGACTCCCCCCTCTCGATCTCTCATCTCTCCTTCGGCTCCTTCGCCCCTTCATTCTCTTCCTCGATTCCTACCGCTTTCTCTCTCCACTGAATACAAGCACTGAACCCTCATATTTCGGTTCTCTCTGGTTCAACCAGAACTCCACGTCGTCGTAGTCGTCCGGGTTTTGGGTGGCGCCCATCACGGCTCGCCATGGTGGTGGCGGTTTGATTGGTGGCAGACGGGGAGATAGGAGGAGAGAGTAAGAGAGAAACTGTAGCGAAAGAGATGATAGAGGTATGGGGTTTCTTGGTTTTAGAAATAATATTCTCAGAGGAGTGGGTTTTCAGTTAAAAAGTAAAAACAAAATAGACTACAACACCTTTATACTTCGGTTTCTGTGCCAGTAGCAATTATACACTGGCAATAGTAATGTTGTGGTGTTTTCTGTTCAAAGTAGTTCACATTTGTTGCTTTTGTGGAATCATTTTTGGGTGTTATTTTTTATTGTAGTGTTCGGTTATTAACCGAAATACCGAATTTACAATTCGGTAATTCGGTATTCGGTTATTATCAAAATTCGGTTATTAGTTATGATATTGAAAATATGAATATTTCGGTATTCGGTTATAACCGAATAGACTATTCAGTTCGGTTATAACGAATGATCAGTCCTAGCTGTAGTTTTCTCTTCACTTATATGAAAATGTTGGGTCTGACTTAACTTTAGATTATTTTAGTTCGGAAGTGCACACACTTGACCATTATGATCTAAGATGAAAAATAAAATGAGTTCCATGATGATGTAATTGACAAGAGTTGTGTATCTACTTATTTATATATAGTTTGTTGTGCACACACAAGACTATATACATTTAAAATGAGATCCTTATTCTCACTAGCAGATCTTTAATTAGATTTTGTCGAACTATATAAATGAGGGTAATATAGTTTGAAGAAAATAGTGGGAGAAACCAATTTAAATAAAGACCTAATTTATTTTGGTAATTAATTAAAACAATATATGCTAAAATGTTTTCTTTTTCACATACAGAATTTGAAAATGTCAAACTCACTAATATCACTGCGTAGCATAATTGATGCTAACAAACTGACTAGAACGAATTATACAGGACTGGATAAGGAATCTGAGAATTATTCTCACTGCTGAAAAGATTTCTTATGTCCTAAATTTTGCTCGTCCCTGCAAATGTTGCAGACTCAGCCTCTGAGGAAGAGATTGTTACTTTTAGAAAGTGGCAAGATGATGAAATCGTGGCTCAATGCATCATGCTTACATCCATGAGTAACGAGCTTCAACCTCATCATCTACTATACTGTTGCACCTCAAAGAGTTGTATGGTGAGCAAAGTAAGACTGCTAGATCTCAAATATCTAAGGAGCTCTTTCGATCTCATATGACTAAGGGCACTATCGTTGAGACTCATCTCCTTAAGATGATTAATTTGATTGAACAACTTGGACAATTAGGGTTCATAATGGATGGTGATTTAAGTCAAGATTTGATCTTGCAGTTACTCCCAGACACCTTCTCACAATTTTTTTGTGAATTTTCACATGAATAAATTGGATGTTAACTTGCCTGAATTACTTAACATGTTGAAAAATATGTAAGGTCACTTCCTATCGAAGAAGCATCAAGTCTTATTGGTAGATGATTCTTCCAAGAAAAGGAAGAGACCCAATGTATCTTCTGAAAAGAACAAAAACAAGAAGGCTAAGGGTAAGGCAAAAGTGAAAGATAATAAGAAAAATGATCCAGATAGCAAAGGAATATGCTTCCATTACTATAAGTCGGGTCACTGGAAAAAGAATTATGAGAAGTTTCTTGTAGAGTAAAAGCAGAAGAAGCTTGGAGAATCTTTGACATCCGATAAATGTTTGTTTATAATTAAAACTAATTTTTTTTGAAAGTCAAAATTCTATATGGGTATTGCATATTGGTTGTGGTTCTCACATATGTAACACTATGCATGGACTAAGCAAAAGTAGAGAGTTGAACAGGGATGAGGTCATCCTACGAGTGGAAAATGGAGCAAAGGTTGTTGCATTAGTAGTAGAGACTTACTTTTTAGCATTGACTACGGGCAAGTCTATTAGTTTAAATATTTGCTTTTATATTCCAACACTTATAAGAAATATTATTTCAATTTATGTATTAGATATGGATGGTTTTGATATTATAATAAAGAACAACAGTTGTTCTATTTATAATAAAAATGTTTTATATGGTGTTGGCAATTTACTGAATGGACCGTAGACACTCGAAATTTTGCATTCTTGTTACTAACCCTGCAGGAGGGCAGCATCATCTTCCAGAGACAACCTTGGATGTCAAATCAGCTCAATCTTAGAGACAACCCCGAGATACTTAGTTTTCAATCTCGGAGACAACCCCGAGATACTCAGTTTAATTCCCTGAGACAACCCTGGGAGGCTCAGTTCCAAACCTCGGAGATAATCCCGAGGGATGTAGTTCTAGTTCCGGAGATAACCCCAGAATAGTCAGTTTTAACCCCGGAGACAACCCTAGGACACTCAGTTCCAACCCTTGCGATAATCTCGGGAGGTCAAGACACCTCAGAGATAACCCTAAGGATATTCAGCACTCACAGCGGCCCAATCTCAGAGATATCCCTGAGCAACGACTGTTACATCAGTACAGAGCCGGAGATAACCCCGATGAGGGGCAAAATCATCATTTTGCCACCTCAATACTACATTCACGTCGTCTCAAAATCATTTCATCCCACATTTTATACAGAAGTATCCCACAAGAACTATAGCTCAAAATCCCGAGTGACTACTGCATAAGATAGCACACTGGATAGCAATCTGGTCATGGGCCCATCTTTCTAGCTTCGTACAACCTCTTATCCCATGTCATTGTGTAGCTCTCGACAACAGCATTCCGTAAAGGTACAACATACCTTAATCGGATGCCTGGATTGAAAGTTATGAAGGTTCGAGTGGATAGCGCGTTGCACAAGTGCACGTACTTCGAGACGATGGGACCCGCAAGGTCCGGGGAAACTCGGGCAGCCGCAGGTAGACCCGCGGCCATCTGGTCTATAAATAAAGGCCTTTGGTGGCTCATTTGAAAAAAAAGAAATAGAAAAATGAGAGAAAACTCTGTCCATTTCAGTCTGTAAACACTTCTAGAGTGCTCTAAATTGAGTGATTCTTCTTTCTAAACACATTTGAGCTCGTGTTTTACTACATACTAAAATTTAACCGATGGAAACCGAGTTTTCAGGCGTCAAAAGCTATTTAAATTTTTCTTGGCAGCCCACTGAAAGATATTTCATATTTTAAAGATTTTTATCACTTCTATATATATATATATATATATATATATATATATATATATATATATCTCTACTCGCGTTGAGAGTCGCATCATGTGGGTATGCTAGGATTATCGATCCGTGTCTTTTTATTGCTTATATATATATATATATAAATACTTATATATATACTTCTTGTCATCAAACTCTGTTTGATTGAGCTGAATATACATCCGGTCGTTTAATGCTATATATATATATATATATATATATATATATATATATTTACATTTTAGTAAGGCTCAAGATCATGTCATGACCATTTATGCTTATATATATATATATATATATATATATATATATATATATATATTTACATTTTAGTCAGGCCTAGAGATCACTTCGTGGCCATTTACTGCTTATATATATACATATATATATTTACATTCCTGTTTGGCCTGGAGATCACTTCGTGGCCTTTTACTGCTTTTATATATATATGTACAAAAGCAGTAAACGGACACATTACATAGTATGTAACATTTCCACGTTTCCCCCAGACTAAACTACATAAGTCTTTATGTAGGGAAATGATTGATCCCGTTACCCGTTCAAAGTCCAAGAAGGCACTAAGCCTATAGCCAAACATGGCTACATCTGGCCAGCCGAATCCTAATTATGTCTCTCGTGAGGAGTTCGAAGGATTAAGCAATCAAATAACAAAGTTGGTTGTTCTGCTCAAAGAATTACACGAGTCAACTCAGGGTCCAAAAATACCCATCCACGCAGAATCCTCTGCACATAGAGGAATCCAGGGTCGGGATAAAGAAGTTCCCACACCTGAGTCTCAGTTTGATAAGACCAACAAAACCCCTGAAAGCACCCATCTTAAAGAAGATCAAGACACCGGTGATATTCGGAAGAAGGTTCTACAAATGGAAGAGACCATTCGGTCCATCAAAGGGATTGGAACACACGAAAGTGTTTCATATTCAGACCTTTGCATCTTCCCCAGGGTTCATTATCCAAAAAAATTCAAGACTCCCAATTTTGAGAAATATGATAGATTGGGAGATCCTTATACCCACTTAAAGATGTTCATTGGAGAGCTCAGATCTTATACCGAGAATGAAAAGCTCAGAATGCAGCTATTTCAGAAAAGTCTAACTGGAGAAGCCAGAGCATGGTACACCAGTTTGGATAACTCCAAAATTCACAGTTGGGATGAGTTAGCCCATGCTTTCCTCAGTCAATATAGCTTTCAAACTCAGATGGCTCCAAACCGGTATCAAATTACCAAGGTCAAGAAATAATTCAATGAGTCATTCAGAGAGTATGCCCAAAGATGGAGGCGTCTGGCTGCTCAAATTATCCCATCCATGACAGAGTCTGAAATGGTGATGACTTTCACAGATATTCAAGAAGCTCCATTTTATGAGAGGGTCCTAGCTGGAATAGGAAATCCATTCTCAGAAATGATCAAGCATGGAGAAATGGCCAAAATGGGATTGAAGTCTGGGAAGATTCAAGACCTCGCCGCATTATAAGCTGGAAGTTATGGGAACAACCTTCGGAGGGTCCATAAGAAGAAAGAAAAGGATGTTTCCATGATACTGTAAGGACAAAAAGGCAATCAAAACTTGCCTATTCAGAGGAGAAACTATTCCCCTTTTTAAGCACAGTCTTTAAACCCTCCCTTGCCAAAGAGTGGAGAAGTCAGACGTACAATAGTGTTCACACCTTTAGGGGACTCACTCGAAAACATTCTCAAACTTCTGACAGCTCAGAAGAAAATCACTCATCTCCTTCCACCAGTCAACCCGAGTGGAAAAGGTTTCAATACAAGTAAGAAATATGCTTACCATGCTGGAGCTCCAGGTCAAGAAACTCAGGATTGTTGGGCCCTTAAGCATAAGATCCAGGATTTAATTGATAGTGGTGAGATTGTAGTGGCCAAGCTTGACCAACCACATGTTCAAGACAAACCTCTCCCTCAACAGAAGGAAAAGTAGGTTAACATGATCAACATGGGCAGTGGAGAGAGTTCCAAATACCTCAAATATATGGGTGGTTCATCCCAAATCATCAAGAATAATTCCGATAGATGGGATTATTCAGAGTTCCAATTCATGATGGAACAAGAGTTAAAGTCTCTTGGCGAACAAGTCAATCAATTGGCAGAACTGGTGATTCATCAACACCAAGTCACACGTCAGCTGTTCAGTTAGGAGCATGCTAGCCTCCTTTCTCTTATTACAAATACTCCACCACTTACTCCAGAAAGTGAAACATTGGAGGAAATGCTTGCCAGAAAAGCAAAAGCTAAAGCCCATCGGGACTTTGCCAACAAAAGGGAATTCACCTATTTAGGCCAACCGGTGGAAGACATATTACATATGCTGATCAGTGAGGGAAAAATCACAGCATTGCTACCTCCACTCAACCCTCGCTCAAAAAGGTTTGATGCTACTGGAGTATGTCAATACCACTCCCACTCTCGCGGTCACAACACTGAGGAATACTGGGCACTCCGCCATCTTATTCAAAACATGATTGACAGCGATGACCTGCAAATGGCAGACAATGACGCTGTGTCATCTGATAGTGGGGACACATTTCCTCCAAGATAGAAAGAAGTTGTAGTAGTTATATCCTCTGAAGGAGATTTGGCTGCCACACCACTTATAAATCAACCAATTCAGCTCAAAAGAGTTGAAACCCCTTTAAAAGTGGCTGTGACGCCCCCAAAATTAGGTATACATCACCCATCTTGGGTAGTCAGATACATGGTACAGAATTTAAATACAACTTACTAATATAGCATGGGTGTGCAATCGACATAAAGCGTGAGTTTGAATACAAATATTATCTACTAGATATTATACAAACTCAAAAGGAGTCCTCATTACAATTATTATCACCTTTATTTTACGAATAGTGAGGATCGCTAATGCTATCCTCTCGGACCATTACTCCGTTCCCAGGCTCGTCCCGGCTATGTTCTCATTTCACAAAGAAAACGGTGAAAGAAAAGGTGAGCTCAACTAGCCCAAGAAGAAATATTATGACTAAGATAATGCGAGAATAAATTATCATTAGCCTTCAACGATGTTAAAGCGATAAAATATAATAAACATCAAGTTTAAGCTGCGGCGGAATAAGCGATCTATTAAAAGAGTCAAGTAGAAAATAAAATCTACTATCTTTTATGATTTAAAAGGTTTTTCATCATCATTATAATTTGAGACTCGAACTTTAATAAATAATCCACATCATCGAATCACCCCCGCACTACTGCCGAGGATATTCTTTAGTATCGCGACCACAATTATTCATGCACTACGGGCGAGAATAGTTGTGTATTCATTAATGGTCATGATCATGCCAACAATCATCCATCATTGCACTACTGACCATCGAGGATTTTTACCACATCATTTGTAACATTACGGTCATGATTACGAATAGTCTCTGGTCATAATCATACCAAGTCCATCTATGCACTTACATTGAGATGACTTTTTACCACATCATTTGTAACATTACGGTCATGATTACACCGAATAATCTCGGTCATAATCATACTAGGTCCATCCATGCTCTACAGGCCCACAGATGACTTTAAAAAAAAATATAAACATGAGGATGATGACAATGATATAAGAATTCAATAAAACAAGTTCAAGAATTAAGTTATTAGGGAACTAATAACATCCAAACTGTCAACATGAATCTTTGCTTTGTAGAGTAAAATTCAAGAATGATCGAGAAGAATATTTTCATGAAAGGATCTTTGGATGAAACGCAAATATCGAGGATATTCTACTAATTTCATGGAGTATATAAGTCAAAGTTTTAACCATTTGGGTATAATAAAGAATGGAATAACAAAAGAAATCACCATGCATGCGGTGCCGCATAGGCGAGTTATTCAGCGAGAATAATAATAACGGAACGAGGTCGGGTGATATTCACTGCAAGCACATGATGATCCAACAGAATAATAAATGCTTTGAATAATAATAAACAATGGAACCAGTCGCGAGAATAAAACAGCGGAACGGGATATTCCAAATGCGAATAATAAATGCGGAAGAATAATAAAGCGGAACTAGGTCAGGTGTAAAACACATGTGACGAGGATATTCCAATGAGAATAATAAAGAATGGAATAACAGAAGAAGATCACCAAGTATAGGGGATTAAGCGTATACTGAGTTATTCAATGAATAAATAAGAATGGAATAATATAAGGATTTCACCAAGTATAGGGTATAGGCGGCGTATATAGGTTATGTATAGGGTATGCCACTTTTACAAAAGTTATTCAATGAGAATAATAATGAATGGAATAATGAAGTTCTCTTCATGAATAAGAAAGAATAACACCCTTAAAGTACAACAAATAATATTCCCTACCTTAGAAGAGGCTGAATATTGGCAAAGTGAAGTAGCAGAATACTTTTCTTCTTTTCTCTATAGTTTCTCTCTCTAGAGTTTTAGTGAATTAAGTAAGAAAATAATGAAGGAATGAGCTTTATTTATAGGAAAATAGAATGCATAGTAATTAATCCATGAAGCGGTCCAGATTGATTTACTTTAATCGGACGTTCCATATTTAAAGCAAAATCTTTTAAATAAAATATAATATATTCTATTTATATAAAAACATTTTACTATACAAATCTTATGCAACACTATGCAAAACACTATGCAACACTATGCGTAATAAAATATAATATATTTTATTTATAGAATAACTTTAATAAAGTATTCTATTTTATATAAAAGATGTTTCTATTTTATTACGTTAATAATACTGAATAAAACAAAAGCGTCATTATCATTATAATAATTCATATTATTAATCGTGATAATGGAATGTTGAGTGACTTCTCACATAAGCATCGATAATCAATACAGGTAGTGTGCTCTTATGCGACCACACGTATTCTTGTACTTTTACTTACCGAGTAGTTCAACGGTATCAGCGGTAAAACTTCCGCCGTTATTTCAATAAAATATTTTTGTCGTTTTCTCAATCAAACAAATAATTACATTATGGGGTCCACTGATGATTGAGTCGTTATACGAATATTCCTGCTAAACCGAATATTCCACGAGCCAATCGAATAATATAACCACTTGCATACTTTGCAAAATTTATAAATATTACCCACAACTATAACATTATATCAAATTTATTCCATAATATTCAAAAATAATATTTATAGAAAATTCATCTTTATTTATAAAATTTGGGGTCTTTACAACCTCCCCTTCTTATGAAATTTAAGCCCTCGAAATTAGATGGTACGATACACGGTATGTCAAAGAGGTAAGGATACCTTGATTTCATTTTGATTCTAACTCCCAAGTCATTTCCTCAACATCGTGGTTCCTCCACAAAACTTTGACTTGAGGTATAACCTTGGAGTGTAGAATATGTTCCTTCTTATCAAAATTTGAGCAGGAACCTCTTCATACGTCAAATCTTCCGCTATTTTCATCCGGTTCTAACTCAATAATATGGTTCGGGTCTTTCACATATTTACGTAACATGGATATGTGAAAAGCGTTATGAACACAAGACGTATTTGGCAGAAAGCGAGTCTATAGGCCGCGAGTTCCTACTCGATCGAGGATTAAAATGGACCGATGAATCGAGGATTAAGTTTTCCTCTCTTTCCAAATCTTGTAACTCCTTTCCATGGAGCAACTCTTAACAACACATGATCTCTATATCGAATTCCACGTCCTTTCGATGAAGATCGGCATAACTCTTTTATCGATTTTGTGAGGTTTTTATACGTTGTCGGATCGTTTGAATCTTTTCCGTAGTCATACATACCAACTCGGTCCCAACAATGTTGCTTCACCCACCTCATCCCGATATCTTTGGAGAAGCGACACTTTCTTTCATCTAACGCTTGAATGGAGCCATGCGATACTTGCTTGATAAGCTGTTGTTGTAGGAAAACTCCACCGATGGTAAGAACTTGTCCCAACTCCCTTGAAATCAAGGACACGAGTCTTAATAGATCTTCAAGAGTTTGAATAGTCCTCTCCATTGTCCGTCAAAATCGAGGATGATATCCGAAGCTAAATCGTGAAAGTCTGTGCCCATAGCTTTTTGCAAACTAACCCAAAATCGTGAAGTGAATCTTGGGTCTCGATCGGAAACTATGGATATCGGCATACCATGCGATCTTACAATCTCGTTTATGTACATATCTGAGCAAGGCGTTCAAGTGTATAAGTTTCTCGTGTCGGTAAGAAATGAAGCGGACTTGGTCAATCTATCAACAATGACCCAAATCGCATCAATGCCTTGAGAAACCTTAGGAAGATCCAGTGCTTGAAATCCATGGTAATGTGCTCCCACTTCCATTACGGAATTTCAAGTGGTTGCAATGGACCTTTTGGTACTTGATGCTCGCTTTAACTTTCGTTGACAAGTTAGACACCTTGAGATAAGCAGGTGTTATCTCTCTCTTCATATTGCTCCACCAAAATGTATGGCGAATATCATGATACATTTGGTACTCCGAGATGGATTGCAAATGGTGTGTTGTGCGCCTCCATCATGATATTATACTTTAAATCGAGGTCGTTAGGAACCACAAAGTGCGGAGTTGACAAGTATTCCTTCTTCATCGATTCTTGCTTCCGGCGTAGCACCTTCTTGCACTTTCTTCCTCATCGCGCATCGGCTCCAGTGCGTAGCTTGAAAGCGACTTTAACTTTATCGATTAAAGTCGGTTCTACTCGTATATTCGCTATCATCATATGCGTCCCAGAGTCTTTAACTCTATCTCCATCCTTTGCAAGTCACATAAAATGGGCCTTTGCGTTGACAATAACTTTTCGTGCTTGCATATGATCTTACTACTCAATCGTCGGCTACCACGTTCGCTTTTCGAGGATGGTATTGGATGGTATGATCATAATCTTTCAGCAGTTCAAGCCAGCGTCGTTGTCGCATGTTGAGTTCCTTTTGAGTGAAGAAATATTTGAGGCTTTTATGATCCAGTAAAGATTTCCACTTTCTCCCCATACAAGTAATGCCTCCAAATTTTAAGTGTAAGACAACAAATTTGCTGACTCCGGATCATGAGTAGGATAATTCCTCTCATATTCTTTGAGTTGTCGCGAGGCATAAAGCTATAACTTTTCCATGTTGCATGAGAACACATCCCAACCCTTTGCCGAAGCATCACTTTGTAGATGACAAATCCCTCCGAGGCGGATGGTATTGTCGAGCAGTCTTTGAAATAAGTCTCCTCTTGAGTTCTTGAAAACTCTTCTCACATTCTTCGCTCCAATAGAACTTTGTATCTTTTCGAGTCAATTTGAGTCGATGGAGTAGCGATTCGAGAAAATCCTTCCACGAATCTCGATAATAACCATTAAATGAGAAAGCTACGTGCTTGATCCTTCGATTTAGGTTGTTCCCGACTTTGAATAGCTTGATCTTTCTTTGGGTCAGCCAGATATTCCATGACTTGATACCACGTGCCCAAGGAATGCTACTTCTTTAAGCCGAACTCGCATTTCTTCAACTTGGCATAAAGCTTATATTCACGAAGCTTTTGGAGTGCCGACCTCAAGTGTTGCTCATGATCTTCACGGCTTTTGGAATAAATAAGGATGTCATCGATAAAAGCGACCACAAAGTGATCTAAATATTCCTTGAATACTCGGTTCATCATATCCATGAAGGCGGCGGAGCATTAGTCGATCCAAAGGACATGACTAGGAATTCATAATGCCGTCTTGGGAGTTCGAAAGCCGTCTTTGGAATGTCGGTGGTTCTAATCTTCAATTGGTGATATCAGGAACGAAGATCGATCTTTGAAAAGAATTTGGCTCCTTACGGTGGTCAAACAGGTCATCAATACGTGGCAATGGATACTATTTTTGATGGTGACATGATTGACTCCAGATAATCAATACAAAGTCACATACTCCCATCTTTCTTCTTCACGAATAGAGCAGGAGCACCCCAAGGAGAAGTACTAGGATGAATAAAGCCGATGTCTAACAATTCTGTAGTTGGGTCTTTAACTCACGAAGTTTGATAGAGCCATTCGATATGGGGCTTTGGAAATAGGTTTTCTGTACCGGGTTCAAGGTCGATACAAAATTCAATTTTCATGCTCTGGGGGTAGGCGGGAAGTTCTTTGGGAATCGTCGGAAATTTATTAACAATAGAAATATCGTTCAAAAGCGGCGTATTTTTGTTTAAATCGTGACATGAGCTAAGAAAGCTTGACATCCGTTTTTCAATAAATGAATAGCTTTATGGCTTGAGATGATAGTGATTGATTTTAATGGTTTGGTCATTTGAATTTGCATAATAGGTTGATTAGGAATATGAAAGCTAACAACCTTACGAAAACAATCGATTTTTGCATGATAAGTAGTTAACCGATCAATCCCTAGAATCACGTCAAATGCAAGTATTTTTAATGAAATAAGATCGACGAGGTAATGTGAGGGTACCGATTTGAACCAAACAAGACTTATAAGCGAGTGGATGTAATGAAGGTTTCTCCCACGGAGTTTCCACAGATAAGTCGAAGTCTAATTTCTCCGAGTCAAATTTAATCGATGAAGCGCAAGTAGGAGAAATAAAAGAATGGGTAGAACCGGTATCAAATAAAGTATAGACTTCATTAGAGTTTATGATAAGCTTACCCGTGATGACCTCATTCGGGTTCCTTGCTCTCTGGGAGGTCACAACAAAACGCTCTCCCTTTACTCTGGGTTTTGACTTTTCGGGATGACCTTTGGTGCCTCCATCCTAGTTGAATTTGTCTTGATAAATGACAAAATCGAGCTAAGTGACCTTCTCTTCCACAATTATAACATGCTTTGGGATGGCATGGCGCGATTTTAGGATGATGTGTCCCTCTTCTCCGCATTTGAAGCATATGATAGGTGGTCTTTCTCCTTCCTTAACAACAGGTCTTTGGTCTTTGACGCGTCTTTCCATCATTGTTGAATCTCCGTTTCTTGAAATGTCCATTCTTATTGTTTTGGTACGATTACCACCGGAAGTGGTTACCATATCGCTTTGTTGATTCCCTCACGCTTGTTGTCACCGCTCGATGATTACTCTCATTTGGTATTATAATTTTTTTTAATTTTTGCTCTCTTTTAGTTGCGTTGACTCGTTATCGCGGTCCACTAAGCTGAGCCCTATTTACAACATCGAATACAAACCACGGTTTATGAGAAATAAGATGTTGGCGTATCTCCGACTTCAAACCTCTTAAAAACATTCGCGCGCCATTCTTTCTTCATTATCCACTAAGTGGACGCAAATCGTGATAACTCATAAATTTTGCCTCGTATTGCGATACGGTCATATTATTTTGTTCAACTTGATAAACTCCACCTCCTTCGTGTGGCGAATACTTTCGGGAAAGTATTTGTCGTTGAAACGACTCTGGAACTTCTCCCAAGATATCTTGATGATAAGAGGTTGAGTACGTTTTTCTGGGTTCCCACCGATGTCTGCCTCTCGCGCAACATAAAGGGCAAAGGAACCTTTTGCTCTCGGAGCATCCCAAGACATCAAATATCTTGGTAATCTGCTTTATCCATGCTTCCGCTTGAAGTGGTTTTTGGCTCTCCCTTAAACTCCGGTGGTCGGCTCCTTGAATTGTTTAGCGGTGACCGCCAGAGAGTTTTCCGTGTTTCCACCTACGTTTTGGGCGAGTCGTTCGCTCTTTCTTTGTTGCATAAATTGCATAAAGCCTCTCAACATTTGATCATTCATCATTTGGTCGGTGTTGTTGTTTGCATGAGGATTATCGCCTTCACGATGCACATTATCCTCATTATTGATATGTGGTGAATCAACGATCGCTTTGTGCTCCATGCTTATTCTCAACATTCTCGGATGTCATTTTGAGAATCTTGCCACAAAACAAAAGGTTAATTGACGTGTAACAAATTATCCCTATATTACGTGAGCCGATAAAATAGCACATAAACTTAGGTAGGTAAATACTAGCGAAGGTATTCCCGTCTCTCCCCTCCTAGTACTATTCTCACATCTTAGCAGGGGATCATATCCTAAGCTACGATACCAACTATGGCGCCCCCAAAATTAGGTATACATCACCCATCTTGGGTAGTCGGATACATAGATGAAATTTAAATACAACTTACTAATATAAGCGTGGTGTGCAATACGACATAAAGCGTGAGTTTGAATACAAATATTATCTACTAGATATTATACAAACTAAAAGGAGTCCTCATTACAATTATTATCACACTATTTCACGAGAATAGTGAGGACTACTAATCTTATCCTCACGGACCATTACTCAGTTCCCAGGCTCGTCCCGGCTATGTTCTCATTTCACGAAGATAACGGTGAAAGAAAGGGTGAGCTCAACTAGCCCAAGAAGAAATATTATGACTAAGATAATGCGAATAAATTATCATTAGCCTCAATGAGTGTTAAAGCGATAAAATATAATAAACATCAAGTTTAAGCAGTGGCGGAACAAGCGATCCATTAAAAAAGTCAAGTAGAAAATAAAATCTACTATCTTTTATGATTTAAAGGTTTTCATCTTTGTTATAAATTTGAGACTCGGCTTTAATAAATAATCCACATCATCGAATCACCCACCTTTTCTGACGAGGATATTCTTTAGTATCACGACCACAATTATTCATACACTACGGGCGAGAATAGTTGTGTATTCATTAATGGTCATGATCATGCCAACAAGCGTCCATCGATGCACTCTGACTAATTGAGGATTTTTACCACATCATTTGTAACATTACGATTCATGATTACAAGAATAGTCTCTGGTCATAATCATACCAAGTCCATCTATGCACACTGAGCCTGAGATGACTTTTACCACATCATTTGTAATATTACGGTCATGATTACTTAGAATAATCCAGTGTCATAATCATACCCGAGTCCATCCATGCTCTGAAGCCACATGAGATGACTTTAAAAAAATATAAACATGAGGATGATGACAATGATATAAGAATTGATAAAACAAGTTCAAGAATTATTTTATTAGGGAACTAATAACATCAAATTGTCAACATGATCTTTGCTTTTGTAGAGTAAAATTCAAGAATGATCGAGAAGAATATTTTCATGAAAGGATCTTTGGATGAAACGCAAATATCGAGGATATTCTACTAATTTCATGGAGTATAGAAGTCAAAGTTTTAACCATTTGGGTATAATAAAGAATGGAATAACAAAAGAAATCACCGTGCATGCGGTGCGCATGCATAGGCGAGTTATTCAGCAGAATAATAATAACGGAACGGAACGAAGGTCGGTGAAATTCACTGCAAGCAGGATGTTACAAATGAGAATAATAAATCTTTGAATAATAATAAACAATGGAACTAGGATGATAAAACCCGAATTCAGGTAAAAAACACGAGATAGGATATTCAGCAAAGAATAATAAATGCGGAATAATAAACAATGGAACCAGGTCCGGTGTAAAACACACAGACAGGATATTCCAACAGAATAATAAAGAATGGAATAACAGAAGAAGATCACCAAGTATAGGGGATTCCGCGTATACAGGTTATTCCAACAGAATAAATAAGAATGGAATAATATAAGGATTTCACCAAGTATAGGTTATACCGCGTATAAAGGTTATGTATAGGGTATGCCACTTTTACAGATTATTCCAACAGAATAATAATGAATGGAATAACAGAAGTTCTCTTCATGAATAAGAAAGAATAACACCCCTTAAGGGTACAACAAATAATATTCCCTACCTTAGAAGAGCTGAATATTGGCAAAGGTGAAGTAGCAGAATACTTTTCTTCTTTCTCTCTATAGTTTCTCTCTACAGAGTTTGGTGAATTCGTAAGAAAATAATGAAGGAATGAGCTTCTATTTATAGGAAAATAGAATGCATAGTAATTAATCCATGAACGGTCCAGATTGATTTACTTTAATCTGACGGTCCATATTTAAAGCAAAATCTTTTAAATAAAATATAATATATTCTATTTATATAAAAACATTTTACTATGCAAACACTATGCAACACTATGCAAAACACTATGCAACACTATGCATAATAAAATATAATATATTTTATTTATAGAATAACTTTAATAAAGTATTACATTTTATATAAAAAGATGTTTACATTTTTTTATTACGATAATAATCTGAATAAAACAAAAGCGTCATTATCATTATAATAATTATATATTATTAATCGACAATAATGGAATCAAAATGAGTGACTTCTCACATAAGCATCGATAATCAATATCAGGTGTGCTTCTTATCTTTGACCACACGTATTCTTGTACTTTTTACTACCGAGTAGTTCAACAGTATCAGCGGTAAAACTTCCGTAGTTATTTTGATAAAATATTTTGTCGTTTTCTCGATCAATCTGACAATAATTACATTTATGGGGTCCTGATGATTGAGTCGTTATACGAATATTCCCTGCTAAACCGAATATTCCCCGACCAATCGAATAATATAACCATTTGCATACTTTGCAAAATTTATAAATATTACCCACAACTATAACATTATATCAAATTTATTCCATAATATTCAAAAATAATATTTATAGAAAATTCATCTTTATTTATAAAAGCTGGGGTCTTACAGTGGCAGCACCAAAGCCAATCATATTGCCATTCAGGCCTTTATATCCTATTATCAGCCTTAAGAAAGTCCCGTGGAATTACAGAGAGACTAAATGATCAACATCAAATACAACTGATGCAGTGTCTACAGAAAATCCACTGTATCTGTAACGAACGAGAATTTTGTAATTAATTTTAAATATTTATGGAGTTAAATAAATATTTTAATTAATTTATTTATTAAGATATATAAATAATAGATAAAATTGTGGTGTAATAATTTAGTTAAGTGTCTTTGTTAACTAAATTAATTAATGGCAATTTTATTATTTGAAGATTTGATTTAATGGAATAATTAAATGAAATAAATTCTTTAATATTTAAGTAAATAATTAAATTTAAATAAAGTAATGCTCTAGTTTAATTTAATAATTAAATTAGATATATAATAATTTGTTAAACATAAATGTAATTATAATGGAAATTATAATTGTAATTGTAAGTTATTGAAATTAATTAAAATGTGACAAATGGAACTATATAATATAAATGTTATCAAAACAAATTAAAAAGGGGTTTTCTTTTTATGTGTAGCCAAACAAAGCCTTGTGGCTTTTGGTTAATATAACAGCCAAATACTCTTGGCTTAATAAAACTGATAACCACGTTTATCAGTTTATTAAGCGCTCAGTTGTGTTATATCACGTATTTTCCTAAAAACTTAGAACAGAGGCTAGAGAAGAAGAGCTAGGGTGAATTACAGAGAATTGAGAGTTGGAGAAGAGGGGTTTATGGAAAGGATTGCTGTCAATTTTTGTAAGACTCCGAATTTTATGAAATAAAAGTATTCAATTTTTCTATTTAGTAAATAGTTAAATTGATAAAAGTTTAAAGTTAAGGGTGATATATGTAAATTTTTCAAAATAAACAAGTGGTTATAAAATATTCATTGTTGTCGGGGAATATTCGTACGACGGTGCAACCATTTGTGGGCCCCGTAACGAAAAATTGTCGAATGAACAAAACGACAAGAATGAGTTTTCTAAAAATAAAGGAGTAGTTGTTACCATTAACACTGTTGGAATACCCGGTGGTGGTTAAAATACGAGAATGGCGTGGTTAAAGATAGCACACAAGATTGCACAATATTTTGGATTATTGATTCTTACGTGAAGTCACTACTTTCAATAATTGTTACGTAATTCTTATTCAATATTTAATTTTATTGATTCAAAAATTGCTACGTTGATATTTTATATTATTGTTGTTTCAATAATTGTCACTGCACAGTATTTCCCATTATCAGATCAATAAATCATATTATTTAAATAATATTATTAGATAGCATTATTGGCAATATCTACGGAAGTTCTCTCTAGGAAAGGGGTTTGGTCACCAAATTACGTACCAGTAAGGAGAAATTCTTATCGAAAAGCCCCCTCTTTCTTGGGAACGACCTAGTTATCATTATTGTGATTTTGTAATATTATTTGTGAATAATTAATTATTGATTTATATGATAAGAAAATATTTATTTTTTGTGGATATAAATGAAGGAGTTAATGCTGAGGAGTTTTATAAGTATTTTATCGGAATAGAAGTATTGAAAATCATCCGTATGTGGATTTCAGTCATTTTCTGTTTGGAATTTAGAAAAAATTTCTTCTACAAAGTTGTAGAGAATTAAATTTTCTATGGAATGGACATAAAATTCATATTTTTTCTGATAAAATGGTTATTTATTATGAATTATTAAAGTTTGGAAAATAAATATTTTTATTAAAAACATGGGTGGGCCCCACTTTTGGTTGTTGTGGAATTTTCTGAATTTAGTGGGCCCCACTTGTGGTGTGCTGAGTTTGGTCAAGTGGTGTGTGTGAATTTTTTTTATCAAAATATTAATTTATTAAATAATAGACTGCTTTGGCGTTTTGGCATTTTTCTATAAATAGGGTGCTTAGTTAGAATTGAAAATCACACCAGAATCATAAGTTTTCTCTCTCTATAATATCGATCGTATTTTTGTGAGTATTTAGATATACTTTGAGAGTTGCTATTTAGTGCAAGTTTCCTTCAACATTATATCCGATATTCTAGTCAGAAGTACTGTTCTTTTGAGGTAAAGACAGGTGATGCAAATTATCTTCGTCCAGGGTGAAAAGAGAAATTTAGAACCACAATTATGATTATGAGTTAGTCACATGATTGTGGACATGAACTGTTGGCTGATGTTACAGGGATAAATATTGTTCGTGGACTTTTAACATGGAAAAGATAATAGACTTTATGGTCTATTTGACTCTTCTAATGGATTGCTCATTCCGCTACAACTATGGTTGAAAAGTTTTATCATCTACCATATGTTCTAAATCTCTGATTTATTACTGATGAAGGCTATTGATAATTTAATTATCTTTAGTCATGATATTCTTTACTGGGCTAGTTGTGCTCACCATTTTGCTTCACAATTCCTTTTAGGTAATAAGAGTGTAGCTGGGTCGAGCGGGGGTAACAAGGGAATAGAACGGTGGTCTATAGCTGTTGAGGTTTCCCCTAAAACAGTATGAAAATAGTTTTATTGAGAATTTTAGATAAGTGTGTCGTATTTTATACGTCATTTAACCATTGATTTTGGTGAACCGAATAGGGTGAGGTGAACCTAACTTTGGAAGGGTGTTTTGCCACTATCATACAAGATGTTTAATGACATACGACTTCGTGTTATCATAAGATAGGTTTGTGCACATCCACTTGCTGATTATATCTATGAGCACTACCTATATAATCTTGGAGTTTTGTTGAAATATAATTCTCAATTGGAGACAATGGAGATAATTATATGGCAAGAGAAGACTCACCATTGGAAAGAACATGATAGTAATCTTCTCATTTTTCTTTGGGGTCTATTGGGTCAACCAGGGATACTTCTCAAGTTATATGATATCTATTATAACTTAGATGCATGACCTCCCATGTACGAAGGTTTTCTTGAGCATTTTCCAAAGATTTTAATTTCTAAAACAGTTATTGACTGTACCTTTATGTAAGGTACCATTGTAAGGTGCTGTGGTCGAGGCACCATGAGAGTTACATATATTTGTATTAAAACTCACAGCTCATGTGTTGTCGTATTTTGCACAATAATTGTATTAATGAAGTTTGTATTTGGTTTATGTACCATGTATTTGGCGACTCAGAATGGGTTGGTTGGATTGGACCTATTTTGGGGGACGTCACAACTTTGCTAATATAAAACAAGGATTAAAGGTATAATCTACCCCTAATTCTAACATGTAGTTTTGTAATTTCTATTCTCTCAAATAGAGTTTTTGTTGAATTGTTGTTTAAGATGTTAATTATATGTATGTATGACCTTGTTAAACCTGTTATTTGTCATCTATAATCTTATGTTAGTGATCAAATTCATGGAAATTGGTTTGGAGAAGAAGATTTCAATAACAATGTTTTATGTGTACAAAAAATGGCTTAATTGAGCCCAAATGTTTATGTTTAATCCTTGTAGTAATCTGTAAATTGATTGAAGATTGTGTTAGTATATCAAGAAACGAAAACAACGCAATTGTAATGGTGTCAATTGGTTAAGAAACAAAGATTTGGCGATTTAATTCGCTAAAAGTGTTGAAATATGAAGAAATTGGTAAAAACTAGATTTTGATCCTTAAAAGTTCATTTTATATATAATGTTTATTTTGGTAGAATCATGAAATTCATGCTAGGTGATGTTTTTACCAAATTCTAGTTGTTGGGTGAATTTCACTAGTAATTAGGAAAAAATAGAGTTTGGGTTGTATAGGGAAGCATTGCGGTTTCTGTCTCACGTCTTTGGTAGCTTTACTGTAGATTACTACTAAAGAAAGAAATGGCGCAATTGCTGCTTTGTTGGCTTTCTAAGGTCGTGCACTTGGCAGCATTCTGGTTAGTTAAGGCTTAGAAGTAGCAGCATTTGCCGTATTCGAGAAGAGGCAGTGTGTTTTTCTTTTATTACAGTCTAAAATATGATGATCTAACCTAGTGTAGTATGCATGATAAGATGTTAAACCATGTCATAGGATATAATAATAGATTATAATGCATTGTGTTATCAAATATGAAGATTTAAAGTAATTATTACTTAATAAGTTATGCAATGAATGAAATTCGATGGTTGTATAAGGTAGAGAGGAGAATTGAGTGCTAAAACTTTATATTATATGATAGTAAGTTTTCAAATTCGTGTGAGTGGTAAACTAACATGGTTAGACCTTAAGTTAAGGGTTGTGACTTAAATAAAATGGTGAAGTGAACCTATAGAGCTAATGATGGTATAACTAATCGATATTGCAAATCGTAATGGTATATGTAGGGTGTTTGACAAACGTTTATTAAACTTGTGTAGTTTACACACGAGGTGTGACGCCTCCAAAATAAGTATATATCACCCATTCTGAGTCGCCAAATACATGGTACATAATGCAACTACAACTTAATTATACAACTGTCGTGCAAAATACAACAAAACATAAGCGGTGAGTTTTAATACAAATATTGTCTCCTAGACAATATCCAAACTCAAATTCAATCCTCATTACAATTATTATCACACTATTTCACATAATAGTGAGAACTAATAAAGCAACCATCTAGACCGTCACTCCATTCCCCGACTAGTCCCAGCTATATTCTCATTTCCTGAAGAGAACAGTGAAAGAAAATGGTGAGCTCAACTAGCCCAGTAAGAAATATTATGACTAAGATAATGCAGAATAAATTATCGTTAGCCTTCAACAATATAACAACTGATAAAATACAATAGACAACAAGTTTTAGATCAATAACTGCAGCTAAATAAGCAATCCATTAGAAGAGTCAAGTAGAGCATGATATCTACTATCTTCTATGATTTAAAGTTTATCAACAATTTTATCACTGAGACTCAACTTAATAAATAATCCACA
This sequence comes from Panax quinquefolius, assembly GCA_020205615.1. Taxonomy (NCBI): domain Eukaryota; kingdom Viridiplantae; phylum Streptophyta; class Magnoliopsida; order Apiales; family Araliaceae; genus Panax; species Panax quinquefolius. The sequence goes on from CM035165.1 coordinate 84,567,297, forward strand.
TCACTGAATTATCCATGTACTATGGGACAAAGATATTCATTAGTATTGTAACATTCAAGAATTTTAATTATAATATTAAATATTTATTGAATTATATAAATATTTATAGATGTGTTTATCGTTAAATAAATGTGTTTAATTGATTTGATTTTAGTTGGTTAATTATTTGTTAAATAAATAATTAATGAGTTAAGGAAATTATTATTATATTGATATTTCAATTTGATGGTTAATTATTTGTATTGAGTTATGTGATTAAATGATTTATTTAATTAATTGATATTTGAATTAATTAAATTAAATATGAAAGCTTGATTAAATAAAGTGTGACAAATAACTATAGTATAAGGACTTATTAAAATAAATTAAAGTAGTTTAATTTAGTTTTACCCAAACAATGCCGAAGGATATAAACTCTTTAATTTTAAATGATTTGCCAAACAAAGCCCTATGGCTTTTGGATTTCCTTTTTAATTTTAAATTATATAAATAAATAAATTAAATTAAATAATAAATATAATATAATTATAACTTATACGTTATTTTTATAACTGATATCTTAATAAGTACGTATTATTATTATATCAGTTTTATTCATTTACGCATACTTGTTAGTTGTTTAAGTCTAAGCCTGAGTAAGAAAAGAGAAGAAGTTCAGAGAGTTTTGAGAGAGAATTGAGAGCTGTGGATTCCAATTATTCTAGCAAAGTTTTCTTAAGCAACAAAAAGGTATGTGTTGAAACCCTAACATATATGTTTTACGTTAAAATGTTCTGTATTCTTGAACGTCATTCACTATGTATAAGTTTTTACCAAAATTATCTGTAAACCATGTTCTAGAATTAGTTATGATGATTGCATGTGTTTATGATGATTAGAAATTATGTTTAAACAAGAATTGCATGCTAATTTCGATTTACAATAGAAGAAAATTTTCGACAGTGTATGTTTAAATCTATTTTTCATATGGCTCATATAAGTACCAATTTTGATGGTCAATTCATATGTTAAACTATAAATTGAGTCTTGTATAGGTTAGCTCATTAAGAAACGAGCATAACATAATTTGAACGGAGCAATTTGGTCAAGTATAGAGATTACAGTGATGATTTTTGTGAAGAAACTCAAAAATGGAGTTTTAGTATGAAAATATGAATTTTGAGATATTAAAATAGTTAGAAGTGTTGTTAATTTGTGCTAAGTGGTTGAATATGTTAGCAATCATGTTTATGATAGTTGTATATTTATTTTATGTGTTAATTTCACTGTTTGGTGGGTGAAATTCGTGTTAGTTGGGCTAAAAACGGCTACTGTTCATGTCGAGTTCGCCCTGCATGCGGTTGTTAGCCAGTAATTGCTAATGTACTAAGGTTAAATCGCATACAACAAGCAAGAATAAGCCTTGTAGTATGTAATGACTCATCGCCACTACTAATGATATGAAGCAAGAGCAATCTGGCGATCTTTGTAGTTTCAGGATAGCGATGTACGTTGGTCTAGTGATGTATTAGTATAATAAACATATAAAGATATTGCTAAAACAGAATCGTGCTATGTGGTTAGTAGATTCAAAGTTTGAATGATTAGTAAGTGATGAACGTGATATATTCCAAAATTTAAATTGATATATTCCAGAATCCTTGTAAGAAGGGAATTGTGTAACATTCCAAAATTTTAATTATAATATTAAATATTTATTGAATTATATAAATATTTATAGATGTGTTTATCGTTAAATAAATATTTGTTTAATTGATTTGATTTTAGTTGGTTAATTATTTGTTAAATAAATAATTAATGAGTTAAGGAAATTATTATTATATTGATATTTCAATTTGATGGTTAATTATTTGTATTGAGTTATGTGATTAAATGATTTATTTAATTAATTGTTATTTGAATTAATTAAATTAAATATGAAAGCTTGATTAAATAAAGTGTGACAAATAACTATAGTATAAGGACTTATTAAAATAAATTAAAGTAGTTTAATTTAGTTTTACCCAGACAATGCTTAAGGATATAAACTCTTTAATTTTAAATGATTTGCTAAACAAAGCCCTATGGCTTTTGGATTTCCTTTTTAATTTTGAATAATATAAATAAATAAGATAAATTAAATAATAAATATTGTGACGCCCCCAAAACAGGTATACATCACCCATCTTGGGTCGCTAGATACATGGTACTGAATACAAATATAACTTAATTATACAACAGTCGTGTAAAATACGATAAAACATAGGCTGTGAGTTTTAATACAAATATTGTCATCTAGACAATATCCACACTCAATGGAGTCCTCATTACATTTATTATCACACTATTTCACAGAATAGTGAGGACTACTAATGCACCATCTAGGATCATCACTCTGTTCCCCGACTAATCCCAACTACGTTCTCATTTCACAAGAGAAACGGTGAAAGAAAAGGTGAGCTCAACTAGCCCAAAGAAAAAATATTATGACTAAGATAATGCAGAATAAATTATCATTAGCCTTCAACGGTGTTAAACTGATAAAATATAATAAACATCAAATTTAACTACAGCGGAACAAGCAATCCATTAGAAGAGTCAAGTAGAGAATAAAATCTACTATCTTCTATGATTTAAAAGTTTTTCATCAACTTTATCGCTAAGACTCAACTTAATAAATAAAATCGAATCATCCCTGCTCCACGGCCAAGGATATTCATGTAATCATCAATGGTCATGACTATACTTAGAATAATCCTGGTCATAATCATACCAACAATTTGTCCTGATGAACTATAGGCGATGAGGACTTTTACCACATCATTCATCACATTACGGCCATGATTATCACAAGAATAATCCACGGTCATAATCATACCAAGTCCATCTATGCACGTAAGCTAAAGATGACTTTTAACATAATATAAGCATGATGATGATGACAATTCAATAAAACAAGTTCAAGAATAAATTTTAAAGATTTATAAGTTAATTTATCCTGAACTCAATAACGTCCAAATTGTCAACATGATACTACTTTGTGGAGTAAAATTTAAGAATGCTCAAAAGAATATTTCCATGAAAAGATACTGGATGAAGCGCAAATATCAAGGATATTCCACTAATTTCATGGAGTATAGAAGCCAAAGTTTTAACCAATTTGAGTATAATAGAATATATGAAGCGCAAATGGATTTTCAGCGCCATGCAGTAATCCACGTAGGCGAGATCATTTCCACAATTTAATAAGGAATGAATACGAATGATCATTCACCATGCATGTAGTAATCCACATGTAGGCGTGGTATTCCAATAGAATAATAAAGAATGGAATAATGAAGTATTCACCGATGCGTATGCGATAGGCATGCAGACGGTTATTCAAGCAATGAATAATAAATAATAGAACCGGGACCGTACAGAACGCATACGACGAAGATATTAAGCGGAATAATAATGAACGTAATATTAGAAGAATTTCACCATATATGCGGTAATTAGCGATAAGCAAAGTTATTCAACCAGAATAATAAGAATGAAATAACAGAAGAATTTCACCAAGTATAGGGTATCCCGCGTATACAGGTTATTCCAACAGAATAATAAAGAATGGAATAACAGAAGTTCTCTTCACCAAGTATAAGGTATGTGTTGAAACCTTAACATATATGTTTTTTGTTAAAATGTTCTGTATTCTTGAACGTCATTCACTTTGTATAAGTTTTTAACAAAATTTTCTGTAAACCATGTTCTAGAATTAGTTATGATGATTACATGTGTTTATGATGATTAGAAATTATGTTTAAATAGGAATTGCATGCTAATTTCGGTTTACAGTAGAAGAAAATTTTCGACAGTGTATGTTTATATGTATTTTTCATATGGCTCATGTAAGTACCAATTTTGATGGTCAATGCATATATTAAACTGTAAATTGAGTCTTGTATAGGTTAGTTCATTAAGAAACGAGCATAATGTAATTTGAACAAAGCAATTTGGCCAATTATAGAGATTACAGTGATGTTTTTTGTGAAGAAACCCAAAAATGGAGTTTTAGTATGAAAATATGAATTTTGAGAAATTAAAATAGTTATAAGTGTTGTTAAATTGTGTTAAGTGGTTGAATATGTTAGCAATCATATTTATGATAGTTGTTTATTTATTTTACGTGTTAATTTCACTGTTTGGTGGGTGAAATTCGTGTTAGTTGGGATAAAAACGGCTACTGTTCATGCCGAGTTTGCCTCTGTCATGCACCATCATCAACGAACAATTGCGTTGTGTGTGTGCTGCAATTACCGCATACACAATCGATATGAGCAAGAAGCGATCTGCTGCTACTCTGATTTCGAGGATAGTGACGTACGTTGGTCTAGTGATGTGTTAGTATAATAAACATGTAATAATATAGCTAAAACAGAATCATGCTATGTGGTTAGTAGATTCAAAGTTTGAATGATTAGTAAGTGATGAACGTGATATATTAGAACTTAGTAAGTATGATGAATAGTAAACATGTGTTTTGAAGGTTAACACTTGTAATTTTTGATTTTTGCATGGTATCTTAAGACTTGTTTCTAAAATAATAAGTCTAACTAGAAATGCGTGTTATGTTGGAACGTGAATGTTAGTAAATCTAATAGATGATGATTCTAAACCTATATTTGGTGAACGTGAGTCTAATATAATAGCTTACGCTCGAAGCAAGTTTCTAAACCTATCTTTTTAAATTGAGCAAGTTCTTTAACTCTACTCTTATAATAATTATGCAAGTTTCCTAACTCTATACCTTATTGAGCAAGATTACTTTTGTTGAACAAGTCCTTGTATCTAGATTGTTTATAATGACGCAAGTTTTTCTGAAATCTTGTCTCTTAACATTGAGTAATATTATTGTTTCTAATTCAATTACAATTACACAATTTCCTCTAACTCTACATTTTCGTTGAGTTAGTTCTATTATTAAATTGGGCAAGTTTTTCCTAAACCTAAACTTGTTATTTTAGCTTGCAAGTACCTTTATTCTGATGAACAAGTTTATCGTTCAAGTTATTACTTATTATGCATGCTTAATATTAAATTCTAAGATTTTAACCTTAGCTTAGTGTTGTTCAAAGCAAGGTATATGAATTATTCAACACTTATGCTATTAGATTATTCCTATAGCGTGAACTTAGAATCCAATATTTATTCAGTTATGATTATTCCATAACATAGTATTGTTACCTTTTATTCAACTAATCCTTAGTTGATGTCCGTTGAATTTCAAATTACCTTAAGTGTATCCAAACTAAACTTACTTTGGTGCGGACTTGTAATCTAAATACTGAGACGAACAACCCTATTATTAGGGGTTTACGTTTAGAGTTGAAATGTTTGTTCACAATACATTGTACGAAGGGTTGATCCCCCTAAGTACGTGGAGTCCTTATAGTCATATAACTGTTAAAGTTAAAGTTAAAAGATTACTTATAACTGTGGACATGGTTCATGGTCATTAGACCCTAAGTAGTATATTTCAGAATGTTAATAGAACATATCATTCAGTTCTATTGAGCCTAGTATTTGGCAAATGTTGTAAAGTTTATTTATTTTTATTTCAAGTGAGCTTTGTTTGCTCACTCTTGCTTATATAACCATTACATCTAACGATGAGAAGGTAGATGTACCTAGCACCAGTAAGGGCAAGGGGAAGATGAACAAGTATTGAAGACTTGTAATATTTTGATAGTTAATTATCAGACTTTAATTTGATTGATGTAATGAAGTATTTATTTAATTTCCTCATTTGAATAATTGTAATTAAAGGTTAGATAACCTGGGAGATAATGTTTTTATTAATGTAACCCTGTATGGGCAGGTTTTATTATTCAGTTATATTATGATTGGGTAGTTAGATATGAATGTTTTGATTAAGTGAATACCATATCTTGAGGTAATGAAGTACCGGGATTTGGGGGTGTCACAAGTTGGTATCAAAGCTTTAGGTTATGAACCTTAGGTGGGGAAAAGTGTGACGCCCCCAAAATAGGTCCATTCCATCCAACCCATTCTCAGTCGCCAAATACATGGTACAGAAATAACTACAACTTTATTAATACATTTGTCGTGCATACAAAAATGGTGAGGACTACTAAACAACTCTCTCTAGAACCTTCATTCCATACCCCGACTAGTACTCGCTACATTCTCGCCTCCTGAGAAGAAAAATGGAACAACAAGGAAAAGGGTGAGCTCAACTAGCCCAGTAAAGAATATTATGACTAAGATAATATACAACAAATTATCGTTAGTCTCCAACAGGGAAAAATCTAATAGAATACAATAGACAACCAGTTTTAAATCAATCTTCGCAGCTGAAATAATAATTCATTAGAAGAGTTAAGTAGAGAATGCAAACTACTATCTTCTATATATGAATTTAAAAGTCCATCGTCGATATTTTATCCCTGTAACATCAATCAATATATATCTGGAATCAAATATTCATCTTTGCACTCTGAGCCAAAGATATTCATCAATTAGTCATGTTCATCTAAACACTGTTCATCTTTGCACTACTGGCCAAAGATATTAATCGATCGATCGTGTTCATCTCAACACTGTTCATCTTTGCACTACTGGCCAAAGATATTCATCAAGAAATCATTCATCTTTGCACTACTGGGCCAAAGATATTCAATAATATCATCATTTAGTACTGAGGATGATGAAAAATATTTTAAAGGAAACGAATCAAGTGAAACAAAAGAACAATTATTAAGGATTCATATTTTAAACAATCCAAGTTCAAAAATACTTCATAAGTAATCAGAGTGGAGTAAAATTCAAGAATGATCAAAACATGGATACAATCAAAGCTAGTATCCATAGTAGATATTTTGGACAAAAAGAAGAAATTTCATTTTTCGGTGAATAGTGTCGTATTCGTGAATAGTGCCGTATACGTGAATAGTGTCGTATACGTGAATAGTAACTCCGACACCAAAAGATAGAAATTTTCCAAAAAACATCATCACGCTTCGTGAATAGTACTCGTGAATAGTAAGTCGTGAATAGTAACACCGACATGAAAAAGTTCCAAATTTGATAAAAATTCCAACCAATATTTTGGCATAATGATATTGAAGAAATAATATCATTTTTGAAGAAAATAACACCCCTTACCTCGAAAGACAGTACTTCTAGTTGAAACACCGGATATAAACTATGACTTGAACTTGCACCGTATAGCAATACTCAAAGTATACTCAAAATACTCACAAGAATACGCTCGATAATATAGAGAGAGAAAACTTCAGTTTCTGGTGTGATTTTCAATTCTAACCTAAGCACCCTATTTATAGGAAAATGCTTAGAACACCAAAGTAGAAAATTTATTAAATATTATTATATTTTTCCAAAACTTCATACGCATGCTTTTACCATCTGAACTCAGCCCCTATCACATGTTAAATGAGGGAAACAAAATGAAAAACACGTTTTTGTAAATAAAAATAATTAAAACTTTCAAAAATCAATTATTTCGGAGCTTCAGAACTTCAATAATTCATAATAAATAGCCCTTTTATCAGAAAATTCGAATCTTGCGAATTTTTATAGGAAATTCAATTCTCTACAACTTTGTAGAAGAAAGTTTTTCCAAATTCCAAACAGAAATTGACCGAAATACATAAACGGGCAATTTTACAGGCTATAATCAAATTTCGGTCAATAATTGTGTCCACCAACACACAAAATATGTGTTAAACATTTAATGCCACAAAAATACTCTTCCTCCTCATATACTCATATATCCCACATTCATTATAAAAATATCACCGTTAATATATTATTAAAATAATATATTTAAATGAATTATTTTATCAGAAAAAGATAAAATATTAATTTTCAACAATTGTCATTTTAAAAATTTTCTCCATCTATATCCACATAAAATCAATATTTTCCTCATCATATAAATCAATAATTAATTATTGACAAATAATATTCTGAGAATCACGATCTTGCAACCGGTAGTTCCCAAGAAAGAGGGGCTTTCAATAAGGATCTCTCTTATTTGGCGCTTGATTAGGTGACCAAACCTCTCCTTAGAGCAGAACTTTCTAGACATTGCCAATAATGTTATCCAATAATATTATTCAGATAATATGAATTATTGTCTAGATAATGGAAAATCTTGTGTAATGACAATTTATTGAAACAACAATAATATAAAATATCAATGCAAAGAATTATTGAATCAATAAAATAAAATATTGAGCAATAATTACATACTTGATTATTGAAAGTAGTGCCTTCTTACGTAAGAATCAAAAATTGGTGCAATCTGCAGTGTAGCTCTTTGTTCAACAATAGCGTATTAGTGTGTTTTAACCACCGGGTATTCCAACGAAGATTAGCAGTAATAACTACTGTGTTATTTATAAACAACTTATATTTGTCGTTTTCTTCATCCAATCGCTTTTCATTATGGGGCCCACAAAAGATTGCGATGTCGCATGCGAATATTCCGAAAGCGATCACGAGTATTCCACGACCAAACGAATATTCTCAAAACAATAATGAATATTTTATAACCACTTGCTTATTGAAATATTTGCGTATTTTACCCATAACTATCCACATTAATCAAATCAACCCTTACTATTTCAAAATAATAAATAGAGGAAAATAAATTTCATTTATTAATAATTTGGGGTCTTACAACCTCCCTCCTTATGAAATTTCGTCCTCGAAATTGGACGTGACGTACACTGGTGTTTGAAAAGATGAGAATACCTCACTTTCATTTCCGTTTCCAACTCCCAGGTCATTTCCTCAATAGCATGGTTTCTCCACAAAACCTTAACTTGTGGTATAACCTCGGTACATAGGACATGTTCTTTCCTATCCAAGATCTTGACAAGTACCTCCTCGTAGGTTAAGTCTTGGCTATCTCAAATGGGTTCTAACTCAATAGCGTGGTTGGGTCGTCCACATATTTACGTAACATCGACACGTGAAAAACTTTATGAACACGCGTTATACTTGGCGGTAAAAGCGAGTCTATAGGCCACAGTTCCTATTCGATCGAGAATTTCAAATGGATTAATAAATCGAAGGTTTGAGCTTTCCTCACCTCACCGATTCTCGCTTCGGAATAACGACTTCTTGCATCTTCTTCTTCATATTCATCAACTCCAGTGCGTAGCTTGCAAGCGACTTTAACTTTATCGATTAAAGTTGATTATACTCATATATCATCACGTGGGTACCTAGAGTTTTCATCTCCATCTCTATTATTTGTAAATTATCGAAATGAGTCTTTGACAATATCGTACTTTCGTATGTATATACGATCTTCTACTCAACACGTCACTACCACGTTCGCTTTTCGGGATGGCATTGTCGAACATGTGCTAAAATGAGTCTCCTCTTGAGTTCTTCAAGCTCTTCCCACATTCCTTGCTCCATTCGAATTTTGTATCTCTGAGTCGGTGTGTTAATGGAATAGCGATTCAAGAATATCCTTCAACGAATCTCCGATAATAACCAACTAAGCCTGAAAGCTACGTATTTCGATTACCAACTTAGGTTGTTCTCAAGCGTGACTCATATCCCAACCTTGGATAGCACATTACAATGACACCTATCGGTTTACTATCGCATACGAATATGGTGTCCCCTACGGAGAGTCGGCGGTGCATTCCACAAAGAAGTCACCAGATAAAGGCTCAGTACCAAATTCTATAGTTGAATTTTTAACTCCTGAAGTTCGGTGAGAGCCATTCGATATGAGATTTTAGAAATGAGTTTTGTCTTTGGGTTCAAAGTCGATACAAAATTTAATATCGGTCTTTGGGAGTAAACCAAGAAATTCTTCAGAAATACGTCGGGGAAAATCAATAACAACGGGAATATTATTCAAATCGGCGTGTCTTTATTCAAATCCATAACATGGACTAAGAAAACTTGACATCCAGTAATAAGCGAATGACCTCGTGGCTTGATAAGAAAATGTTTGACTATAATGGTTTGATTGCTTGAATTGAATAACGAGTTGCTTAGGAATATGAAAACTAACAACCTTACGAAAGTAATCAATTTCGGCATGATGAGTAGTTAACCTTAAAATCACATCAAAAGCAAATATCTCTATAGAAATAAGGTTAACAGGTAATGTGATAGTGCCAACCTAAATCAAGCAAGATTTCTAAACAACGGATGTAATGAAAGTTTCTCTAACTGAGTCTCCATAAAAAGGTCAAAGTCTAATTTCTCCGTAGTCAAGTTCAAAGCGTTGGCGCAAGCAAGAGAGAGATAAAAGAATGGGTAGAACCGGTATCTAGTAAGGTATAAACTTCGCAAGAATTTATAATTAACTAACCCGTGCTAACTTCGTTCGGGTTTCTCGCATTTTGACCGGTCACGACAAATGCTCTTCCAGGAATCATTGACTTTGACTTTTCTGGGACAGTCTTTTGAGTCACCATTCCCGCTAGACTGGGTTTCGATATCGTACAATCTCGAGCGATATGTCCTTCTTTTCCATAATTATAGCATACCTTAAACTGTTGTGGGCACTTTGGGCTGATATGTCCCTCTTTCCCGCATTTGTAACATACGACCGGTGGTCTTTCTCCTCCTGGAACCGATTCTTTCTTTGGTGTTGGCGTCTTCACATGGTCGTTGTTGAATCTCCTCTTTTAAAATCTCCTCCCGACTCGCTTCTTCTATTTTCATGGCCACGATTACCACGAGTGGTTATCGCCTTTGTCCGTATTCTTCTTTCTCCATTTGGTTATCGTTATTCGATGACTACTATCTTTGGTATGATCCACGGTTATGGTCCTTCGGTTAAGAGCGTACTCGTTATCTCGCTCTAACAACTGAGCCATGTTGACAACATCCGAATAGAGAGAAAATTTATGAGAAATGAGATCTTGGCGTATTAGGGTTTCAAACCTCTCGAAACACATCCGCCTCATCGTTCCTCATTCTCCACCAAATGAGGTGCAAACACAGATAACTCATGAACTTCGCCTCGTCTTTGGGACACCGTCATGTTATTCGCTCTCGTCTAATAAACTCCACTTCCTTCATATGACCGAATACTTTCGGGGAAGTACTTGTCATTGAACTATTTCAAACGTCTCCCATGACATACGCCGAAAGCAGCTTGATGGATGGGTACACTTCACGATTCCCACCAATGTCGCCTCGTTCACGGAACATAAAAGTAGCGAATGGAACTTTTATTCCTCCGTGCATCCCAAGACATCGAATATCTTTGTAATTTGTTTGACCCACGTCTCGCGCTTTAATCGGATCCGGCTTTCCCTGCACTCGTGGTCCCAACTCTTTGAAGCGCTTGGTTGTGACCACCGTGAATTGCTATCATTTCCTCTCGTATTTTGAACACGAGTCTCCTCTTACGATTTTGCATGAAGCGCAAAAAGCTTCTAAACATCCTTCGTTCATCATCGCTTTCGGTGGTGTTATTCACGGGGAGGTACATTGCCACTTTGTTGCACGTTCTCCTCGTTGGTAAGTATGAGGCATCTCCACGGTCTCATTTACTCCATTATTAATATTCTTAGTCGACATTCTCAAATATCGTCATAAAACAAGGGTTAATTAAGGAAATCAATATATCACATAATATCCCTATATACTAACTGTGACGCCCCCAAAATAGGTATACATCACCCATTCTGAGTTGTCAATACATGGTCAAGAAACAACTACAACTTTATTATTACAAAAATAAAACTGTGAGTTTGAATACAAATATTATCTTCTAGACAATATCTATACTCAAATAAATTCTCATCACATTTATTGATATATTATTTTACAAAAATGGTGAGGACTACTAAACAACTCTCTCTAGAACCTTCAATCCATACCCCAGGCTGCACTCGCATTTATATTCTCGCCTCCACGAGAAGAAAAATGGAACAAAAAGAAAAGGGTGAGCTCAACTAGCCCGATAAAGAATATTATGACTAAGATAATATACAACAAATTATCATTAGTCTTCAACAGGAAAAATCTAATAAAATACAATAGACAACAAGTTTTTAAATCAATATTCGCAGTGAAATAATAATTCATAAAAAGAGTTAAGTAGAGAATGCAAACTACTATCTTCTATGTATGAATTTAAAAGTTCATCGTCTATCTTTTATCCTGTAACATCAATCGATATACATACGGAATCAAATATTCATCTTTTGCACTCTGAGCCAAAGATATTCATCGATTGGTCATGTTCATCTAAACACTTTCATTCATCTTTGCACTACGGGCCAAAGATATTCTTCAGAAATCATTCATCTTTGCACTACAAAAGCCAAATATATTCAATAATATCATCATTTAAGGCGAGGATGATAAAATATTTTTTAAAAAGCGAATCCGGTGAAACAAAATGACAAGGATTAAGGATTAAGGATTCGTACTTTGTTTTATCCACGTCCAAAAATACCTCAAAAATAATCATAGTGGTGTAAAATTCAAGAATGATCAAAACATGGATACAATCAAAGCTAGTATCCAGAATAGATATTTTGGACGAAAAGAAAATTTTTCATTTTTTGATGAATAGTGCCGTATTCGTGAATAGTACCGTATACGTGAATAGTGATGTATACATGAATAGTAACTCGACACCAAAAGTTCCAAATTTGATAAAAAAAAACTTCAGATCAATATTTCAACATAATGATATTGAAGAAATAATATCATTACGAAAAAAAATAATATCCCTTACCTCGAAAGATCAGTACTTCTAGCTGAAACACCGGATATAGGCTAAGACTTGGACTTGCACTGTATAGCAATACTCAAAGTATACTCAAAATACTCACAAGAATATGCTCGATAATATAGAGAGAGAAAACTTCAGTTTCTGGTGTGATTTTCAATTCTAACCTAAGAACCCTATTTATAGGAAAATACTTAGAACACCAAAGCAGAAAATTTAATATAATATTAATATATATAATAAATCTTCTACGCCATCCTACCAGCTGATCTCAAACACCTAACACATGTCCATAAACAACAAAAACGTTTTTCTAAATAAAAATAATTAAAACTTCTAAAAATCAATTATTTCGGAGCTTCGGAACTTCAATAATTCATAATAAATAGCCCTTTTGTCAGAAAATTCGAATCTCACGAGTTTTTATAGGAAATTCAATTCTCTACAACTTTACAGAAGAACGTTTTCGAATTCCAAAGCAGAAATTGACCGAAATCCACAAAGCAAGCGATTTTCTGTTATAATCAAATTTCGGTTAATAAATGGGGTCCATGAGCATGTTTAGCATGTTTTAAACATTTATTGCAAAAAAAATACTCTTCCTCCTCGTATACTCATATATCCCACATTCGTTGTAAAAATATCACCATTATTATATTATTAAAATATAATAATACATTTAAATGAATTAGCTTATCGAGAAAAAGATAAAATTTCAATTTTCAACAATTGTCACATTAAAATTTTTCTCCATCTATATCCACATAAAATCAATATTTTCCTCATCATATGAATCAATAATTAATTATTCACAAATAATATTACTGAGAATCACAATATCGACATGTGAGGCGGTTCAGGGAAGAGGGGCTTTCAATAAGAATTTCTCCTTACTAGCAGCATGATTAGGTGACCAAACCTCTCCTTAAGCAGAACTTTCTAGACATTGCCAATAATGTTATCTAATAATATTATTCAGGATAATATGAATTATTGCTTCGATAATGAAAAATCTTGTGTAATGACAATTATTGAAACAACAATAATATCAACGCTTGCAATTATTAAATCAATAAAATCTTGAACGATGATAATTCGTAACCATTATTGAGTAGTGCCTTCTTACGTAAGAATCAATAATTGGTGCAATACTGGTATAACTCTTGTGTTTTAACCACAAAGTATTTTAACAAGATTACTTGGTGAATAACTACTTTGTTATTTTTAAACAACTTATATTTGTCGTTTTCTTCATCCAATCGGTTTTAGTTATGGGGCCCACACATGGATTTTGCGTCGTCGCACGAATATTCCCCGACGATCACGAATATTCCACGACCAAACGAATATTCCCAACAACAATGAATATTTTATAACCACTTGCTTATTTTGAAATATTTGCGTATTTTACCCCTAACTATCCACATTAATCAAATCAACCCTTACTATTTCAAAATAATAAATAGAGAAAATTAAATTTCATTAATAATAAGTTGGGGTCTTACACTAACCAACTAACAAATAAGCTTAGGTAGGACACACTGGCGAAGGATTTACTCGTCTCTCCCCTCCTAGTTCTATTCCCCGATCTCCGCCAGAGATCATATCCCTAAGCTATGATACCAATTGTGACGCCCCCCAAATAGGTCCATTCCATCCAACCCATTCTCAGTCGCCAAATACAAGGCACATAAATAACTACAACTTTATTAATACATTTGTCGTGCATACAAAAATGGTGAGGACTACTAAACAACTCTCTCTAGAACCTTCATTCCATACCCCGACTAGTACTCGCTACATTCTCGCCTCCTGAGAAGAAAAATTGAACAACAAGGAAAAGGGTGAGCTCAACTAGCCCAGTAAAGAATATTATGACTAAGATAATATACAACAAATTATCGTTAGTCTCCAACAGGGAAAAATCTAATAGAATACAATAGACAACCAGTTTTAAATCAATCTTAGCATGTGAAATAATAATTCATTAGAAGAGTTAAGTAGAGAATGCAAACTACTATCTTCTATATATGAATTTAAAAGTCCATCATTGATATTTTATCCCTGTAACATCAATCAATAAATATCTAGAATCAAATATTCATCTTTGCACTAAATAGGCCAAAGATATTCATCGATTGGTCATGTTCATCTAAACACTGTTCATCTTTGCACTCTGGGCCAAAGATATTAATCGATCGATTATGTTCATCTCACACACATTGCTCATCTTTGACTACTGGGCCAAAGATATTCATCAAGAAATCATTCATCTTTGCACTACTGGGCCAAAGATATTCGATAATATCATCATTTAGGATTTGAGGATGATGAAAAATATTTTAAAGGAAGCGAATCAAGTGAAACAAAAGAACAATTATTAAGGATTCATATTTTAAACAATCCAAGTTCAAAAATACTTCATAAGTAATCGAGTAGAGTAAAATTCAAGAATGATCAAAACATGGATACAATCAAAGCTAGTATCCATAGTAGATATTTTGGACAAAAGAAAAATTTCATTTTAAATTGAATAGTGTCGTATTCGTGAATAGTGCCGTATACGTGAATAGTGTCGTATACGTGAATAGTAACTCCGACACCAAAAGATAGAAATTTTCCAAAAAACATCATCACGCTTCGTGAATATTACTCGTGAATAGTAACTCGTGAATAGTAACCCCGACATGAAAACGTTCCAAATTTGATAAAAATTACAACCAATATTTCGGCATAATGATATTGAAGAAATAATATCATTTTTGAAGAAAATAACACCCCTTACCTCGAAAGACAGTACTTCTAGTTGAAACACCGGATATAGACTATGACTTGAACTTGCATCGTATAGCAATACTCAAAATATACTCAAAATACTCACAAGAATACGCTCGATAATATAGAGAGAGAAAACTTCAGTTTCTTGTGTGATTTTCAATTCTAACCTAAGCACCCTATTTATAGGAAAATGCTTAGAACACCAAAGTAGAAAATTTATTAAATATTATTATATTTTTTCCAAAACTTCATACGCATGCTTTTACCATCTGAACTCAGCCCTTATCACATGTTAAATGAGGGAAACAAAATGAAAAACACGTTTTTGTAAATAAAAATAATTAAAACTTTCAAAAATCAATTATTTCGGAGCTTCAGAACTTCAATAATTCAAAATAAATAGCCCTTTTATCAGAAAATTCAAATCTTGCGTCTTTTTATAGGAAATTCAATTCTCTACAACTTTACAGAAGAAAGTTTTTCCAAATTCCAAGCGAAATTGATAAGAAATACATAAGCGGGCAATTTTATTGTTTATAATCAAATTTAGATTCAATAATTGTGTCCACCAACACACAAAATATGTGTTAAACATTTAATGCCACAAAAATAATCTTCCTCCTCATATACTCATATATCCCACATTCATTATAAAATATATCCGATTAATATATTATTAAAATAATATATTTAAATGAATTATTTTATCGGAAAAAGATAAAATATTAATTTTCAACAATTGTCATTTTAAAAATTTCTCCATCTATATCCACATAAAATCAATATTTTCCTCATCATATAAATCAATAATTAATTATTGACAAATAATATTCTACAGAATCACGATCTTGTGACGGTAGTTCCTAAGAAAGAGGGGCTTTCCAATAAGGATCTCTCTTCTTTGGCGCATGATTAGGTGACCAAACCTCTCCCTTGAGCGAACTTTCTAGACATTGCCAATAATGTTATCCAATAATATTATTCAGGATAATATGAATTATTGCTCAGATAATGGAAAATCTTTGTGTAATGACAATTTATTGAAACAACAAGTAATATAAAATATCAATGCAAAGCAATTATTGAATCAATAAAATAAAATATTGAGCAATAATTCTTTATAGCGATTATTGAGTAGTGCCTTCTTACGTAAGAATCAATAATTGGTGCAATACCATTTGCTACTCGCTCAACAACGCGTATTAGTGTGTTTTAACCAAGGGTATTCCAACAAGATAAGCAGTATAACTACGCCAGTTATTTATAAACAACTTATATTTGTCGTTTTCTTCATCCAATCGCTTTCAAGTTATGGGGGCCCACAAAGACTACGCCATCGTGCGAATATTTCTGAAAGCGATGCGAATATTCCACGACCAAACGAATATTCTCCAAATAATAATGAATATTTTATAACCACTTGCTTATTGAAATATTTGCGTATTTTACCCATAACTATCCACATTAATCAAATCAACCCTTACTATTTCAAAATAATAAATAGAGGAAAATAAATTTCATTTATTAATAATTTGGGGTCTTACAAAAAGCCTTAGGAAGTAACTTTTGAAAAGATAGTGGTGATTAACTCTTATCGAGTTTTAAGGAAGAAGTAATAAAACACTTATGTGCTTATATGTTTATAACTTATGTGCTCGTGAGTGTCGAGTAATAATTATTAATAATTAAAACTTAAAATTTTGTCGTCAGGATGACTAATGTCGGATAATCCAATCAGGCTAGGGAGAAGGGACCTCAGATGCCTATAGAGGAGTAGCCTCGCGACATTCAGGTTGTTTGGGAACAACTATCGCCACGGAGTCGGCCCGTTAGTAGCGATGAGTTGAAGATGAGGATAATGACGTGGAGATGGATGAGGAGGATCCCGTTGAGTTGCCACAGGAGGATGAGGATGACGAGGACGAGGAGGAAGAGACTCCACTAACCTCGATAGTCGCTCGTATGTACGATGAAGTCTACGACCGTAACGTTGAACTTCATGGTACATTCGAGGAATTGCAAGAGATAGTAGCTGAACAACAGACTGCAATGACATAGAAAGACGATGAGATCCAGGATCGTGAGGAACGACTGACTAATGTTGAGGAGAAGCTAGTACACACTGAAGGAGAGAAAGAATAACTGATCGAGGAGGTCGCAGAACTGAAGAACAAGCTGAGGAAAGAAGTTACTAAGAGGGCAAGAGCCGAGGACACATATGAGGAAGTGTTTCAACGAGCCGGGATAGCAGTGAAAGACGCACAAGAAAAGAGAATGAAGATGGAAGAGATGAATAGGGTATTCAACACCGTGGTTAATCAAGCTCAGGATCGGGTCATGGGATATCTTATTCAGTTCGAGACACTGTCATCATACGTATTAGATCGCAGAACAATGTTCCGGATCATGGAAGAAGAACGTAGTAAGGTTAAGCAGTATCTTAGTAGAATATCGTAGTTGTTATGCGATTAATAAATGTTAAATAAATTATAAATCCCAAGTGTTATGTAACCTATGGGATATGATGATGATGTTGTCCTGAAACTTTTATAGTTCAGGAAAATAATGTAAATAGCATTGATGCTATTGTTTTATATTTTCAAAGAGATTATGAATAAATAAAAATTGTTATTCAAAGTGTTACGTGATTATGTGGTTATTTCTTTTGTGGAGGCAAGTTAAGTAGAAATTACTTAAAAGAGTTGAATAATAAGCTAATGAGTGTATTTTTAACAGAAAATGCCTCCCAGACGTCAACCACCGCGATAGAGAACCACTGAAGGAACCAATAACAACAATATTGATGCTATCCCCATTCAACAACTAGTGACTCTACTGACAGGAGCGTTGCAGAATCAACCATAGAACCAAGGAACAACGTTTAAGGATTTCAAGGCGATTAGACCACCTGAATTCTGTGGGTCCATGAATCCAATCGAAGCACAGACCTGGATTATGGAGATAGAAAATGTGTTCGATGTCGCTAGGGTAAGGGATGACCAAAAGACTGCTTTCGCAACATTCATGTTGAAAGCAGAAGCTGGTTATTGGTGGCAGGCTAATAAAACTCGTGAAGGGCTAGGGGTGATGACCTGGGATAGGTTTAAGGAAATATTCTTTGAGACCTATTTCCCAGAGAGTTCGAAGAGTTAGCTAGAAGTGCAATTTTTGGAACTAAAGCAGAGAATGATGGCGGTATCTGAGTATGCCTCTAAATTCAACGAGATGGCGAGGTTAGCGCCATATCAAGTCGATGGATGAACGACAAGAAGATGAAGAGGTTTGAGCAGGATGAAGCCACGGTTAGACAAGAGGGTTTTCTGTGCTCGATTGAAGACTTTCGCAACAGTGATGGAGAAAGCAATACTCACTGAAGGTGGAGGCGAGGCAGTGACAAAGTTCAGGTGGAGATTAAGAATGGAGGTGGTAGTGGTGGAAACAACAACAACAACAACAATAATAATTTGAAGAGGAAGTGGAATGGAAGCATGGGTACTGGAAACTAGCAGGGTAACCAGCAAAACAAGAAGTTTGAAGTATGTGTTACATGCGGGAAGTTTTATAAGGGTGCGTGCTTGATGGGGAAACGAGTATGCTTCAATTGTGGCCAAAAGGGTCACATCGCCCCAAATTGCACTCAACCTAAGAAGAATGTGTACTTCACGTGCGGATCCAAGGATCACTTTGCTCGTGAATGCCCTAAGAAAAAGGCTGGATAGACAACCAGAAGCAATGGAGGTAACAGTGGAGGTACATGGGCCATTCTTTGGACCTCTGACATCAAACAAACCCACAAACTAGAACCTTGACATGGTATGCAAGATGTTGTGCAATCAAAAGATGTGGTTTCAGGTATTATCCCAATCAAAGATATAAATGCTTATATATTATTTGATTCGGGTGCTACTTACTCGTTTATATCTGATGAATTTTCTAAGAGGTTAGGATTGCCTAGTGAAGAACTAAATTTCCCTTTGAACATAGAAATTGCGAATAAGGAAGTAATCCATGTTAGATTCGTATACAAGAACTGTAGGGTGAACATTAAAGAGAATATATTGATGGTAGATTTGATTCCGATTAGACTTGGAGAGTTTGATGTTATTTTGGGAATGGAATGATTGTTCAAATATGGAGCGGTAATTGATTGCCAAAAGAAGTGTGTAAACCTTATGACCCCGTCAAAGGTAGTATTCTATGGTAGCAAGTCGCCTAGACAAATGAAATGTCTGACGATTATACAGGCCAAGAAATTGTTGAGTCAAGGCTGTGTGGGCTATTTAGCTTACATAGTCGATACTCAAGAAGAAAGTGTAATGGCGGAAGAGATACCGGTGGTGAGGGAATTTGAGAAAGTGTTTCGGAGGATTTGCGGGACTTCGCTTTGACAAATGAAATTGAGTTCGTGATCGACTTAGCGCCGGGAACAACACCGATATCGAAGGCCCGTACAAAATGGCTCCAGTTAAAATGAAGGAACTGATGGTACAATTGCAAGAACTTCTAGATAAGAAGTATATTCAACCAAGTGTATCACCGTGGGGAGCTCCAGTGTTATTCGTGAAGAAGAAGGATGGGTCAATGCGTCTTTGCATTGATTATAGAGAATTGAACAAAGTCACTATTAAAAACAAATACCCATTACCAATAATAGATGACTTATTTGATTAATTGAAGGGTGCTAAATACTTCTCGAAAATAGATTTGAGAAGTGGGTATCACCAATTGAAAGTGAGGAAGGAGGATATACCTAAAACGACATTCAGAACTCAGTATGGACATTACGAGTTTCTGGTGATGTCTTTTTGCTTGACCAATGCCCCTGATGCATTCATGGATTTGATGAACAGGGTGTTTAAACCATTCTTAGACAAGTTTGTAGTGGTATTCATCGATGACATTCTGGTGTATTCCAAAACTCAAGAAGAACACGTGGAACACTTACGTTTAACATTGGAAACACTAAGAAAGGAAAAATTGTACGCAAAATTCTCTAAGTGCGAATTTTGGCTAGATCGTATGCAATGTCTTGGGCACGTGATTGACAAAGATGGGATTTCAATGGATCCATCCAAAGTGGAAGCTGTAATCAATTGGGAACAACCAAGAACACCGTCGGAAGTAAGGAGTTTCTTGAGACTGGCCGGTTATTATAGAAGATTTATTAAAGATTTTTCTAAGATAGCCACTCTGAAAGTAGTATGCACACAAGCCAATCATGTTTGATGATAAAGCATATACTTTGTAACAATCTTATTCATTTATTAATAAAAAATATTAATTTATTAAAGGCTTTTAATTATCTACATGATCTTTGTTTTTATAATATGTGATAAACCCATAGTTTTAAGCAATGCTTTTAGAATAATGATGATGATCATTCTAATGAGATCTAAATTCTTAGAAAGCTTAAAAACTAAAATAGTTCCCAATCATTGGATTACTAAATTGGGGATTAGTGAATCCAGGATAGATTGGTACATCGTTAACTTGCTCATTGGATGAGGATGATTGATCTCATGATCATTTGTGTGGAGACACTAAAGCAAGTATGTAGGTGCTTATTAGAGAATAAGTTCACTAAAGCGTGGCTCGCTAAGGAATACCTAATGGAGTTTTATTTGCTGTCAATAGGAATTCTGTAGTGATAGTAAGTACAAGTAATCCTTGGACTTGAGATCATCATAGTATCTTGTGTATGATGAGTTATACTTTGACTTATTCCTTAAGACCCTTAGGGTATATCAAAGGGTATGCTTGGGTATAATAAGTTATACATGGAGATAATGTATGATCAATAAAGAATCTACCACTTCTAATAAAAGAAGAGAAATGTCTATGTGATTCGATAAATGACAACCCAGTAGTCCTTGGCAAGCGAGAATGAAATTAGAAAGGAGTTTCTAATTTGCATTATTTGAGTTGTGCATTTAAGGATCGAAATACATATAATTAAATAAAATAAGACTTGACGGTAATTCCATGTCTTATATTTAATTGGGACGTTGTATGGTGGAAGGATTGAATTATGCGGTAACTATTTACTCAAAGGTTCTTTTATGATTAATGTTGAAATCTATATTATCCGAAAAAGTCGTTGATCGCTAGGGAGGCTTATCCTATTGTAGAATAAATATTATTTATTTAAATAAATTAATTGTTTAAATTTATTTATTTAAATAAGATTAGAATTATTCTAATTGATTTATTCACAATAGATTTAATATGGAGAACCTAAAGGGTCACACCATAAAAGGAAGAATAATTATTTAAGAAGTTAATGGCATAATCGTAATAATATGTTAAGTATATTTAATTTAATCTATGGTGATAGAATAAATTAAATAGCTTAATATTATTATTTAATATTTTAGAAATATTAAATATAAATTAATAAGAGGAGTCTTATTAATATTATTACAATTATTATTATTTTAATTTCTAAAAGAATTTAGGAATTAATTTAATATAAGTACTCTCATTTATTCCTAATAGGATTAGGAGGAAAATTAGTTAAAGGAGTTTAATTAATTATCCCTAATAAGATTAGGGAGCTTAATTAATTAAAAGAATTTTAATTAATTCCTTAATTATTAAGGTGGGTTGCCCACATCTATAAATAAGAGGAGTCTTATTATGGGTGAATGGGTTGTTGACTTTTTCAACATCTGACATAATTCCAATTGTTGGGAGAGTACACACTTTTTCTATAGAGATAGAAAAACTAGGGTTTAGCCAACCACTCCTTCTTCTTGAATTTTCTTCTTCCTTGGTGGATCACCTCTAGAGGCCAAACATTTGGGTGGCTAACGTTGATCAAAGGAAGGAACCAAACCCGGTGGATTCAAGATTGAGCGAAAAGATTTGGAGGTGAACTTGTACACGAGGAAACTTCGATCTTCAAGGGTATGATTTATTCTTTATCTTTTCGTTTAATTAATAATTATGCATAAAGGGTGATCCGGGTTTTATGGTTTGTAAATAATTTTTAAACTCTGATTTTTACACGCTTCCGCACTTTTATGCAATTTGATTGCGTTCTAGAATATTACAAACCAAACAGTGGCATCAGAGCCAAACCTTTATGCGAATTATTAATTGTTTTAATTTGATATGTATATTGATATGTGTTTAGAACAATTTAATTGGGCATAATTTAATTGTATAAAATTTATTAAATAAAAAAAAAAAAACGTGAATCCTGTTTACGTTGAAATCCGTGCACATAAAAAAAAAAAGTTGGCGAAAAGGAAATCCAAGGTTGCACGGAAATTCGGTCATGTTTCAAAAAAAAAAAAAAAAAACACAAAAAAAACTGGACTTGGGCAACTGCTGGTTCGGTAATCTTTGTATCATGCGGATTGAAATTAAGTTGCCTTATATTATATATATATATATATATATATATATATATATATATATATTATACGGTATAATATTTATATAATATAACGAATTTTTGCTTTGTTTGCATGTTTGCTAGTGTGTTGCTTTATGATTATTCCAGGTTAACACGCTTATTACAATGTTTTTTTTTTTTTTGAAATTACCGAATTGTGTTTATGCAGATTTATATTATATATATATATATATATATATATATATATATATATATATATATATATATATATATATATATATATATATATATTATTCTTAATTATTTTATAATTAAAATAAAATGTTTATTTTAATTTTAAAATAAAAGTTTATTTTAATATTAAAATAAAAGAGTTTATTTTAATTTTAAAATTGAATATTATATATATATATATATATATAATTATTTTAATCTTAAAATAAAAAGGGTTTATTTTAATTTTAAAATTAGAATTTCATGCTAACTAATTAGAGTTGGAATTGGATTCCATGATAACTAATTGAAGTTGAAATTGTATTCCATCTTTCCTTAAATAAAGGAGTTTATTTAGATATGAAATAGATTTCATATTATTCAAAATAAAAGAGTTTATTTGTGAATAGAAAGAGAATCCATGTTTCCTTAAATAAAGGAGTTTATTTAAATATGGAATAAGATTTCATATTATTCAAAATAAAGGAGTTTATTTGTGAATAGGGAAAGAATATCCGTGTTTCCTTTAATAATTTTTTTTTTTTTACATGGAATTGGATTCCATAATTAATTAAAATAAAAGAGTTTATTTTAATTAGAGATTTTTTATTACATGGAATTGGATTCCATAATTAATTAAAATAAAGGAGTTTATTTTGATTAAAATTTTGATTAAAATAAAATAGTTTATTTTATTCAAAATAGGATAAATTAAAATAAAATAGTTTTATTTTGATTTAAATTTGGATTAAAATAAAGGAGTTTATTTTGATTCAAAAATAGATTTTATACTAACTAAATTTGCCCATTAAATGATATCAATATATATATTAAATGTTTATTATTCATAAGATGAATGTTATTTATTGATGCATATGATGATGTGTATGATAATAAATGGGATTGATTATGGATTATTGACGATGCGATTGGATTTTATTTTAGTTGGATGCATGAATGTATGGGTTTTATTAAATGGGGTCTGCGTTACTCGTCTTCTCTAATTTTTCTTAATGTAAATTCTATTCTCCTATGTACTTCCCTCGACTGGCGATCAAGGTTTCTATTTATTTTAAATAGTTTTGTAATAGGAATAGTTAGAATTATTTTGAAGAATTGGAGATCAAGGAACAAGGGCGCTTGAAGACCGTTTGTAATGGAGCGGGTTTAAATGTAATAGTTATATTTAAATATTAATTCTTGCACCCCTAGGGTTTGACCTTTTGGTTCACTTGGTGGCTCTAGTGAACCAAACTAGAATAAAAGTCCATAATCAATCCGGGTAGAATATAGTATTTATATATGCGTATGCTATACTATATATATTATATATTATGCAAACATGCTTCGCATGTTCATTAATATGACGCGTATTTTATATATATATATATGCTGCGCTAAACAAGATGAGACAAATTAATAACAAACCCTCAATTTTTTTATATTAAGTCCTAAGCGTTCAAAGATATTTGGAATATCGAACGTCAGCCTTTCTAGCATGATAAAATTAATAGAGTATTAAATATTTAATATGAGTTTGTTGTGTCACCACAAGGCAAGTGTTAAGTATTTAAGATGTTAATTTATCACATTTGATGCTTATAAAGAAAATTGAACAATATTGTTTTGTTGTGTCACCACAAGAATGATATTTTTTTTTTGAATATATGGAGTGCTAGGTTGGACTTAACTTGGATAATTTTGATTCGGATGTGCCACACTTGATCAAAATAATCTAAGAGGCAAAATAAAAGGAGTTGCATAGTTGATGTAATTGACAAAAGTTGTCTACCTATTTATTTTATATATTAGTTTAGTTTGTTGTGTCACCACAAGGCTATATACATTTGAAATGGGATCCTTATTCTCACTAGCAAATCTTTAATTAGATTTTTGCCGAACTATATAAGTGAGGGTAATATAGTTTGAAGAAAATAGTGGGAGATACCAATTTAAAACAAGACCTAATTTATTTTGGTAATTAATAAAAGAATGTATGTTAAAATGTTGTTAATTACAAATTCATTTCTGAATTTTACAATGTCTAAAATTACTATCAACTGCGAAGCATATTAGATGCTAAATTAACGGCCAAATTAAAGCGGATTGATTAAGGAATTTGAGAATAGTTCTCATGGTGAAAAGCTATCTTATGTCATAATACGCTATATCCTCGCAATGGTTGCGAGATAATGCCTCTCGAGGAAGAGATTGCTACTTTTAGAAAGTGGCAAGATGATGCCTGATTGGCTCAATGCATCATGCTCGCATCCACGAGTACTTGAGCTTGGCGTCGGCAAGATGAAACTATGGATGCTCCTACTATATTCTGCACATCAAGTAGTTGATGGTAAAGGAAAGTGGGACTGATAGATATCGAGATATCTAAGGAGCTCTTCCGATCTAGAATGGCCGATGGCACTATAGATGCTGAGACAAAAAGTTCTTAACATAATCAATTTGATTGATCAATTAGGATATTTGGTTTTGTCATGGATGGAGAGTTGAGCCAAGATTTGATCTTGCACTCACTCCGGACTCCTTTCACAATTGTTGTGAATTTTTCATATAAACAAGCTAGATATCGACTTACTTTGATTTGCTTAACATGTTGAAAAATGTTGAGAGTCACTTTCCAACCAAGAAAGATCAAGTCTTCTTGGTAGGGGTCAAAGAATCTTACGAAAAAGAAGAAGCGATTCAAAGAAGGTATATAGAAAGGCAAAAACAAAGGATAATAAGAACAAAGCGATCACGGATAAGAAAGGAGTTTGCTTCCATCGCAATAAGCACGGACACTGGAAAGAAAGCTGCGAAGCATCTTGCAGAGGCTAACCAAAGAAACTTAGTGAAGTTTGAGTTTACAAATCGATTTTTGTTCATGATTGAAATAAATTTTCTTTAAGTCGAGGTTCTACTTGGGTATTGGATACCGAGCTTTGGTTATCATAAATATAGATTTATGAAGGACCAAGCGAAGTAGAAAGTTAAACAAAGATAAGTAATCCTATGTGTGAGAAATGAAGCAAAGGTTGCAACATTAGCCATAGAAACTTATAGTTTTATGCTGCTATGGGCAAATCTATTAAGTCGATAAGTTGTTATTGTATTCAGTTCTCGTTGAAAACATTATTTCCATTTTATTGTTGGACAATGAAATCTTTGGTATTATATTTAAGAACAATTGTTGTTCTATTTATAATAATAATGTTTTGTATAGAGCTGGAATATTACTTAATAAATTTTGTATACTTGACTTACATGAAAATAATTTTGCATATTGAACAAATTAGTATAAGAAAAGGAGATGATCATTCAAAGAGTTGAATATATGTATTTCTTTGAATACAAGTGTGAATTATTTGAAAGGTTCAAAGAATTGAAGTGAAACAAATTGACAAAGTATTAAGATTCTTTGATTAGATCAAGGAATAAATACTTGTGCAATAAGTTTCTAGATCATCTCAAATGGTTTTCTCATAATGGACACATCGTCACTTAATAATTGATTGATGTATACGAAAGGAAAAATCGTACCTTGTTGGACATGGTGCGGTCCATAATGATTTTACCGACATTCCGGTATCCTTCAGGGTCGTGTCTAGAAAATGGCTGCATATCTACGAAAATGGTAACCTCAAAATCCAGGCCCCAAGACTCCATAAAAGTTATGGACGGGGAGGATTCCTAATCTTAAGTATGTTAAGATAAGGGTTGTCCAACTTATGTGAAAGCGGTTTCAAAGGATAAGCTTGGGACAAGATTTGATAAGTACAATTTGTGGGACATCCTAAAGTAAGTTTAGGGTATATGTTCTATAATCCTACTTAGCAAAAGGTGTTTGTTGCGAAAACAAGCGCCTTCTAAGATAAATGTGTTTATCATTGAAGGGGCTAGTGGGAGGATAATAGATCTTGAAGAGTTCAAGAACCACAAAACACTATAAGTCAAATAAGAGGAACTCAGTAGATAGACCTATTGTACCACAATAGAATCGTAAGTGCGGAATAGTCTAGAAGATACCTAGTAGGTATGGGTTCATCATGGATGATGATGATGATGAGTGCGCATCATAGAAGATGATGATCCGAGTTACATACGATGAGGTAAGAGTTCTAGTGTGTACAAAAAGGGACGATGGGAGCGCCGTGACATTCCTAATATTATATGTTGATATACTACGGATAAGGAATGACATACCAATGCTACAATCAAGTAAAGATAAAGTTGTCTAAACATTCCTCCATGAATGATTTGGAAGAGTATCTTAATTGGGGATATAAATCTATATAGATAGATTTAAAAAGGATGCTCGACTTAACCCAAGGAGCGTATATTCATTTGATGCTAAAGTCGTTTAGCATGGCAAACTCTAAGAGATGTCTCATGTCAATGAGCTATGGAGTGTATCTCTCTAAAGTCCCCCACAGACTCACGAAAAGAGAGGTCACATGAGTGACTATCATGTATCTGATGAAATATCGAGAGACTGTTGTTGATCGATCGTATTATGGAGAAGTTCACTATGAGTCGGTGAAAAATATCTTAAAGTGCTTAACCTAACTAAGGATGTGATCATATTCATGGTGGGTCTAAATTAAAACTAGAGGGCTTAATGGACTCAAGTTTTTCGAGACGACCAAGATGATGAAAATCCACTTTAAGGTAAAGCGTTATCTTGAGCGATTAGTGCGTTGAATGGGAAAGGTTCCAAGCAATGAAAAGAGTTCTTTGGTTTAGTGATAAAGACAAAGTATATAGCTATAAATGAAGTTGCAAGTTAATTGTTTGGATTAAAAGTTCATTCTGAGAACTAGGAATAGTTCTAAGTCTCATCTTGGATCTAAACATGTGTTGTGGCACTTTTATTTGATTATTAGAATCATTGAAAGATGGGAAATCACTATAGAGATAGTGGACTCTCATGAACAACATTACATATCCATTAACTAAAGCTTATCCAACAAACAGGATAATCGTCACTTAGAGAAGAAGAGTATGAGTTACCATGACGATTGGCTTTAGTGCAAGTGGGAGATTGAAAGTAGTATGCACACAAGCCAATCATGTTTGATGATAAAGCATATACTTTGTAACAATCTTATTCATTTATTAATAAAAAGTATTAATTTATTAAAGGCTTTTAATTATCTACATGATCTTTGTTTTATAATATGTGATAAACCCATAGTTTTAAGCAATGCTTTTAGAATAATGATGATGATCATTCTAATGAGATCTAAATTCTTAGAAAGCTTAAAAACTAAAATAGTTCCCAATCATTGGATTACTAAATTTGGGATTAGTGAATCCAGATAGATTGGTACATCGTTAACTTGCTTTCATTGGATGAGGATGATTGATCTCATGATCATTTGTGTGGAGACACTAAAGCAAGTATGTAGGTGCTTATTAGAGAATAAGTTCCTTTGAGCGTGGCTCGCTAAGGAATACCTAATGGAGTTTTATTTGCTGTCGATAGGAATTCTGTAGTGATAGTAGTACAAGTAATCCTTGGACTTGAGATCATCATAGTATCTTGTGTATGATGAGTTATACTTTGACTTACTCCTTAAGACCCTTAGGGTATATCAAAGGGTATGCTTGGGTATAATAAGTTGTACATGGAGATAATGTATGATCGATAAAGAATCTACCACTTCTAATAAAGAAGAGAAATGTCTATGTGATTCGATAAATGACAACCCAAAGTAGTCCTTGGTTAAGGCGAATGAAATTAGAAAGGAGTTTCTAATTTGCATTATTTGGAGTTGTGAATTTAAGGATCGAAATACATATAATTAAATAAAATAAGACTTGTGATAATTCCATATCTTATATTTAATTGGGACATTGTATGGTGGAAGGATTGAATTGTCACGGTAACTATTTACTCAAAGGTTCTTTTATGATTAATGTTGAAATCTATATTATACGGAAAGTCGTTGATCATTAGGGAGGCTTATCCCTATTGTAAAATAAATATTATTTATTTAAATAAATTAATTGTTTAAATTTATTTATTTAAATAAGATTAGAATTATTCTAATTGATTTATTCAAGATAGGTTTAATATGGAGAACCTAAAGGGTCACACCATAAAAGGAAGAATAATTATTTAAGAAGTTAATGGCATAATCGTAATAATATGTTAAGTATATTTAATTTAATCTATGGTGATAGAATAAATTAAATAGCTTAATATTTATTATTTAATATTTTAGAAATATTAAATATAAATTAATAAGAGAGTCTTATTAATATTATTACAATTATTATTATTTTAATTTCTAAAAGAGTTTAGGAATTAATTTAATATAAGTACTCTCATTTATTCCTAATAGGATTAGGAGGGAAAATTAGTTAAAGGAGTTTAATTAATTATCCCTAATAAGATTAGGGAGCTTAATTAATTAAAAGAATTTTAATCAATTCCTTAATTGTTAAGGTGGGTTGCCCACATCAATAAATAAGAGGAGTCTTATTATGGGTGAATGGGTTGTTGACTTTTTCAACATACGACATAATTCCAATTGTTGGGAGAGTACACATTTTCTATAGAGATAGAAAAACTAGGGTTTAGCCAACCACCCCTTCTTCTTGAATTTTCTTCTTCCTTGGTGGATCACCTCTAGAGGCCAAACATTTGGGTGGCTAACGTTGATCAAAGGAAGGAACCAAACCCGGTGGATTCAAGATTGAACGCGAAAGGATTTGGAGGTGAACTTGTACCTGAGGAAGCTCGATCTTCAAGGGTATGATTTATTCTTTATCTTTTCGTTTAATTAATAATTATGCATAAAGGGTGATCCGGGTTTTATGGTTTGTAAATAATTTTTAAACTCTGATTTTTACACGCTTCCGCACTTTTATGCAATTTGATTGCGTTCTAGAATATTACAAACCAAACACACTCCGCTAACAAATTTGACAAGGAAAGCGGTAAAATTTGTTTGGACGGAGAAGTATGAAGAGAGTTTTCAAGATTTGAAGAAGAAGCTAAGTGTGGCACCTGTGTTGTCGTTACCATATAGTACATGGAACTTTGTGGTGTTTAATGATGCCTCACATAAAGGGTTGGATTGTGTTCTTATACAGAACGGCAAAGTTATTGCGTATGCATCAAGACAACTGAAGGATTATGAGAAAGGTTATCCGACTCATGATTTGGAATTGGCTGCAGTAGTATTTGCTCTAAAGATATGGAGACACTATCTCTATGGAGAAAAAATGTGAGATCTACACAGACCATAAAAGTTTGAAGTATATTTTCACACAGAAGGACCTAAATATGCGTCAAAGAAGATGGATGGAATTGATAAAAGATTATGATTGTGAGATTTTTTATCATTCGGGCAAAGCGAATGTGGTTGCAGATGCTTTAAGCAGGAATGGTCGGGAAAAATTGATGCTGATAACCACTCAAGAGGATCTTATATCAGCAATGGCAAAACTAGAGTTGGAAATAAAATTTCCAAAGGAATCCGATGAACGATTATACCAGATAGAAGCTAGTTCAAGTTTGGTGGACAAAGTGAAGAATGCTCAACTACAAGATAAAGAATGTGAAACGATCAAAGAGAAAGTGGTTGAGGGTAGTGATGTAAAATACAAGATCGATACCAAAGGACTACTACGGGTCGAGGAAAGAATTTGGGTTCCAGCGGTACCAGAGTTTAAAGACGAAATCTTGATCGAAGCACACAACATAAGATATTCGATTCATCTAGGAAGTACGAAGATGTATCAAGATTTGCGGTGCCATTTTTAGTGGCTGAACATGAAAAGAGACATTGCCGAATGCGTGGCGAAATGCTTGACATGTCAAAGAGTTAAGGTCGAGCATCAAAGACCAAGCGGATTACTTCAACCATTAGAAATACCGGAATGGAAGTGGGAACACATCATAATGAATTTTGTGGTGGGTCTTCCAACTACTCAGAAAGGATGTGATGCGATTTGGGTGAAAGTGGACAGACTGACAAAATCAACGCACATTTTACCAATAAAGATTAGGTTCAATCTTGATCAATTCGCAAGGTTGTACGTTAAACAGATCATTTCTAGGAATGGAGTACCAGTGTCAATTATGTCCGATAGAGATCCGCGATTTACGTCAAACTTCTGGAAGAGACTACAAGAATGTATGGGAACACAATTGTGAATGAGTACAACATACCATCCGCAAACCGACAGGAAAAGTGAATGAACAATCCAAACGTTGGAAGATATGCTGAGAGCATGCATCATGGATTTCAAAGGGAGTTGGGAAGAACATTTACCGTTGGTGAAATTTGCCTACAACAACAGTTACCATGCGAGCATCGGCATGCCGCCTTACGAGGCATTATACGTTGAGAAAGTGCGAGAACTCCTTTGTCTTTGGGATGAAGTCGGTGAAGCATATTTATTAGGACCAGAACTGGTACATTAAACTACTGAAGTTGTCAAACTCATCAGGATAAGATTGGTAGCAGCCCAAGACAGACAGAAAAAGTATGCCAATCAACACAGGCAGAATCACGAATTTGAAGTAGGAACTTTCGTTTTCCTAAAGTTTCTCTGTGGAAGGGGAAAATTCATTTTAGCAAGAAAGGAAAGCTCAACCCAAGATTTATTGGACCTTTTGAGATACTACGAAGAGTGGGGGAAGTGGCTTATGAGGTAGCTCTACCTCTAGAGTTGGAAAACATTCATAATGTTTTTCACATTTCGGTGTTACGACCGTATAAACCCGATTACAAGCACGTGATCAAATACGAACCATTGCAATTCGATAAAGATTTGTCTTATGAAGAGATTCCTATCCAGATAGTCGACAGGAAAGAACAAGTGCTTAGAAATAAAGTGATACCTTCTGTGAAGGTGATATGGAGAAACCACAATGTCGAAGAGGCAACGTGGGAACTCGAAGCTGATCTAATGAAGAATTACCCTGAGTTATTTGTTTGATCCATCTCTTTGATTCTGGGGACAGAATCCTTGTAAGAAGGGAAGAATATGACGATTTGATTGTTTGAATTGTGATTCTGAGGACAGAATCCTTGTAAGGAGGGAATGGTGTAACATTCCAAAATTTTAATTGTAATATTAAATATTTATTGAATTATATAAATATTTATAGATGTGTTTATCGTTAAATAAATGTGTTTAATTGATTTGATTTTAGTTGGTTAATTATTTGTTAAATAAATAATTAATGAGTTAAGAAAATTATTATTATATTGATATTTCAATTTGATGGTTAATTATTTGTATTGAGTTATGTGATTAAATGATTTATTTAATTAATTATTATTTGAATTAATTAAATTAAATATGAAAGCTTAATTAAATAAAGTGTGATAAATAACTATAGTATAAGGAGTTATTAAAATAAATTAAAGTAGTTTAATTTAGTTTTATCCAAACAATCTTTGAAGGGATATAAACTCTTTAATTTTAAATGATTTGCCAAACAAAAAGCCCTATGGCTTTTGGATTTCCTTTTTAATTTTAAATTATATAAATAAATAAATTAAATTAAATAATAAATATAATATAATTATAACTTATACGTTATTTTTATAACTGATATCTTAATAAGTATGTATTATTATTATATCAGTTTTATTCTTTTACGCATACTTGTTAGTTGTTTAAGTCTAAGCTTGAGTAAGAAAAGAGAAGAAGTTCAGAGAGTTTTGAGAGAGAATTGAGAGCTGTGGATTCCAATTATTCTAGCAAAGTTTTCTTAAGCAACAAAAAGGTATGTGTTGAAACCCTAACATATATGTTTTACGTTAAAATGTTCTGTATTCTTGAACGTCATTCACTGTGTATAAGTTTTTACCAAAATTATCTGTAAACCATGTTCTAGAATTAGTTATGATGATTACATGTGTTTATGATGATTAGAAATTATGTTTAAACAAGAATTGCATGCTAATTTCGATTTACAGTAGAAGAAAATTTTCGACAGTGTATGTTTATATCTATTTTTCATATGGCTCATATAAGTACCAATTTTGATGGTCAATTCATATGTTAAACTATAAATTGAGTCTTGTATAGGTTAGTTCATTAAGAAACGAGCATAACGTAATTTGAACGGAGCAATTTGGTCAAGTATAGAGATTACAGTGATGATTTTTGTGAAGAAACTCAAAAATGGAGTTTTAGTATGAAAATATGAATTTTGAGAAATTAAAATAGTTAGAAGTGTTGTTAATTTGTGCTAAGTGGTTGAATATGTTAGCAATCTTGTTTATGATAGTTGTATATTTATTTTATGTGTTAATTTCACTTTTTGGTGGGTGAAATTCGTGTTAGTTATTCAGGCTAAAAGCGAGCTCTTTGTTCATGTCGACTCTGCCTCTATGCATGCATTGTAGCAGTAATTACTACCGGTAGTGCTGAGGCTAAAAAATTACCATTGCATGTTGAAATTGTAACAAGATCGTAGTGAATGCTTACCACGCCATACCTGACGATATAAAGCAGAAGCGATCTGCGATCTTCTTGATTCGAGGATAGCGACGTACGTTGGTCTAGTGATGTATTAGTATAATAAACATGTAAAAATATAGCTAAAACAGAATCGTGCTATGTGGTTAGTAGATTCAAAGTTTGAATGATTAGTAAGTGATGAACGTGATATATTAGAACTTAGTGAGCATGATGAATAGTAAACATTTGTTGTGAAGGTTAACACTTGTAATTTCTGATTTTTTCATAGTATCTTAAGACTTATGCTAAAATAATAAGTCTAACTAGAAATGCTTGTTATGTTGGAACGTGAATGTTAGTATATCTAATAGATGACGGTTCTAAACCTATGTGTAGGTGAACGTGAGTCTAATATAATAGCTTACACTCGAGGCAAGTTTCTAAACCTATCTTTTTAAATTGAGCAAGTTCTTTAACTCTACTCTTATAAAAATTATGCAAGTTTCCTAACTCTATACCTTATTGAGCAAGATTACTTTCGTTGAACAAGTCCTTGTATCTAGATTGTTTATAATGATGCAAGTTTTTCTAAAATCTTGTCTCTTAACATTGAGCAATATTATTGTTTCTAATTCAATTACAATTACACAATTTCCTCTAACTCTACATTTTCGTTGAGTTAGTTCTGTTATTAAATTGAGCAAGTTTTTCCTAAATCTAAACTTGTTATTTTAGTATTCAAATACCTTTATTCTGATGAACAAGTT
Source organism: Panax quinquefolius (assembly GCA_020205615.1). NCBI lineage: Eukaryota > Viridiplantae > Streptophyta > Magnoliopsida > Apiales > Araliaceae > Panax > Panax quinquefolius. The sequence continues at coordinate 84,601,573 of CM035165.1, forward strand.
TATCATTCAAGTTATTACTTATTATGCATGCTTAATATTAAATTCTAAGATTTTAACCTTAGCTTAGTGTTGTTCAAAGCAAGGTATATGAATTATTCAACACTTATTCTATTAGATTATTCCTATAGCATGAACTTAGAATTCAATGTTTATTCAGTTAAGATTATTCCATAATATAGTATTGTTACCTTTTATTCAACTAATCCTTAGTTGATGTCCGTTAAATTTCAAATTACCTTGAAGTGTATCCAAACCAAACTTACTTTGGTGCGGACTTGTAATCTAAATACTGAGATGAACAACCCTATTATTAGGGGTTTACGCTTAGCGTTGAAATGTTTGTGCACAATACATTGTACAAAGGGCTGATCCCCCTAAGTACGTGGAGTCCTTATAGTCATATGATTGTTAAAGTTGAAAGATTACTTATAACTGTGGACATGGTTCGTGGTCATTAGACCCTCAGTAGTATATTTTAGAATGTTAATAGAACATATCATTTAGTTCTATTGAGCCTAGTATTTGGCAAATGTTGTAAAGTTTATTTATTCTTATTTCAAGTGAGCTTTGATTGCTCACTCTTGCTTATATAACCATTACAGTTAAGGATGAAAAGGTAGATGTACCTAGCACCAGTAAGGGCAAGGGGAAGATGAACAAGTATTGAAGACTTGTAATATTTTGATAGTTAATTATCAGACTTTAATTTGATTGATGTAATGAAGTATTTATTTAATTTCCGCATTTGAATGATTGTAATTAAAGGTTAGATAACCTGGGAGATAATGTTTTTATTAATGTAACCCTTTATGGGCAGGTTTTATTATTCAATTATATTATGATTGGGTAGTTAGATATGAATGTTTTGATTAAGTGAACACCAAATCTTGAGGTAATGAAGTACCAGGATTTGGGGGTGTCACAAGTTGGTATCAAAGCTTTAGGTTATGAATCTTAGGTGGGAAAAAGCCTTAGGAAGTAACCTTTGAAAAGATAGTGGTGATTAACTCTTATCGAGTTTTAAGGAAGAAGTAATAAAACACTTATGTACATGCAATAGTGAAGTAACAAAATACTCTTCTTCTATCTCTATATATCTTTTCTCTCTATAATTACTCTTGTGAGTCTTAGTGAATAGGTGAGATTGAAAGAAGAATGAGCTTCTATTTATAGAAAAATATAGTATCAATAATTGAACGTTTAGGGGATCGAAATATTACAGTATAGTACCTTCATCTATTGTGACGCCCCCAAAATAGGTATACATCACCCATCTTGAGTCGCCAAATACATGGTACACAATACAAATAAAAACTTAATTATACAACATGAGCTGTGAGTTTTAATACAAATATTGTCTTCTAGACAGTATACAAACTCAATGGGGTCCTCATTACATTTATTATCACACTATTTCAAAGAATAGTGAGGACTACTAATGCTATCATTTGGACTGTCACTCCGTTCCCCGACTAGTCCCTACTACGTTCTCATTTCCTGAAGAGAACAATGAAAGCAAAAAGGGGTGAGCTCAACTAGCCCAATAAGAAATATTATGACTAAGATAATGCAGAATAATTTATCATTAGCCTTCAACAATGTTAAACTGATAAAATATAACACACATCAAGTTTAACTGCAACGGAACAAGCAATCCATTAGAAGAGTCAAGTAGAGAATAAAATCTACTATCTTCTATGATTTAAAAGGATTTTCATCACTTTTATCACTGAGACTCAGCTTAATAAATAATCCACATCATCAAATCATCCCTGCACTACAGGTCAAAGATATTCTTTTGTATCACGACCACGAATTATTCATACACTACGGGCCAAAGATAATCGTGTTTTCATCAACGGTCCTGATCATGTCATAAAATAATTCATCTTTGCACCCTTGGTCGAAGAGAATCCATAGCCATAATCATACCAAAAACTGTCCATCAATGCACTACGGGCCAATGAGGATTTTTTTTTCACATCATTTGTAACATTACGGTCATGATTATACCGAATAATCATTGGTCATAATCATACCAAGTCCATCTATGCACTACAGGCCACATATGACTTTTAACATAATATAAACATGAGGATGATGACAATGATATAAGAATTCAATAAAATAAGTTCAAGAATTAAATTATCCATGAACTAATAACGTCCAAATTGTCAACATGATACTTCTTTATAGAGTAACACTCAAGAATGCTCAGAAGAATATTTCCATGAAAAGATATTGGATGAAGCGCAAATATCAAGGATATTCTACTAATTTCATGGAGTATAGAAGTCAAAACTTTAACCAACTGAGTATAATAAAGAATTGAAACACAAAAAAAATCACCAGGCATGTGATAGACAACACAGACAGGTTATTCCAACATAATAATAAATAACGGAACCAGGTCATGCGTAAACGCACAGACAGGATATTCCAACAGAATAATAAATAATGGAACCAGGTCATGGGTAAATGCACAGATAGGATGTTCCAATAGAATAATAAATAACGGAACCAGGTCATGCGTAACGCACAGACAGGATGTTCCAACAAAATAATAAAAAAATAAAATAACATAAGAATTTCACCATGTATGCGGTACTTCGCATAGACATGTTATTCCAACATAATGATAAAGAATGGAATAACAGAAGAATTTCACCAAGTATAGGGTAGCAGCGTATCTGAGTTATTCAACGAGAATAATAAAGAATAGAATAATGAAGTTCTCTTCATGAATACAAAAGAAATAATACCCCTTACGAGTACAACAAATAATATCTCTTACCTTTGAAAGAAGAGTATTCCGACTAGTAGGGCGAGGATATACTCGAAGAAAACTTGCACTACGCTCAAAGTTTTCTTAAACTCTAAAGAAATACGCTCAAGATTATAGAAGAAGAACTCTCTAGTTTTCTCTACAGAGTTGCGGTGAATTCATAAGAAATAATGAAGGAATGAGCTTCTATTTATAGAAGAATGGACTACATAGTAACTAATTCATGAGCGGTCCAGATTGATTTACTTTTTAATAATATATGCGGTCCATATTTAAAGCAAAATCTTTTAAATAAAATATAATATATTCTATTTATAATCTAATAAAACTAATAACTTTATAAAAGTATTACATTTTATATAAAAAGATTTTACTATGCAAAATACTATGCAAGTATTTATGCAACACTATAAATAATAAAATATAATATATTCTATTTATAGTCTAATAAAAGAAATAACTCTATAAAAGTATTTTGTTTTATATAAAAAGATTTTACTACATGAAAATACTATGCATAATAGAATCTAATATATTCTATTTATAGTCTAATAAAACGAATAACTTTATAAAAGTATTTTGTTTTATATAAAAGTTTTTTTTATTTTATTACATTAATAATACTAATAAAATAAAAGCGAGTGACTTATCACGTAAGCATCAATAATCAATCTTGTGTCTTCTCTTATGCAACCACGGCGTACATTGTACTTTTTACTACCGAGTAGTTCAACAAGATTAACTGTAAAACTTCGTAGATTATTTTCATAAAAAATATTTTGTCGTTTTTCTCAATCGAACAATAATTATGTTGTGGGGTCCACCAATGATTGTCTGGTCAATACGGATATTCCCTAAACAAAAGAATATTCCTCGAACCAATCGAATATTATACAACAACTTACATACTTTTCAAAATTTATAAATACTACCCACAACTATAACAATATCTCAAATCCACACCATAATATTAAAAAAAATATTTCGAGAAAATTAAATCTTTATTTATAAAATATAGGGTCTCACATCTATACCCCTATTTTTAATTTAGTCCTTCAAGTATTATCAATCATGCACCACATCCCCTATTGGTACATGCATGTGAATCAATTGTTCCACATATATGAACCAATAGTAATTTGCATGTGAATCAATAGCAATTAATTACTCATTTATCCGATTAATTTTCCGTTTGGTCAATTATAATAACAAAACCAACAAATCATACAATTACCTCCTTTGAGGGTAATTGGGTCACGGAAGAATTAAAGAAAACTAAATGAACAAACATATTTAATCAAGACAAACTTATTCATCATTACTATTATAACTCACAATAATTAACAACCAGATCATTCCCAGGAAAGAGAGGCTTTCCGATAAGGATTTCTCCCTATTGGCGCGCAATTAGGTGATCAAACCCCTTTCCTCGATAGAACTTTCTTGACATCGCCAATAATGCAAATAATAATATGAATAACTTTGTCATTTCAATTATTGATTTAATAATATAAAATATTGTGCAGATGATACTATGACAATAATTGAATCAATAATATGAGAGATACTATGCAGTAATTACTGTGACAATAATTAAATAAAACTGAGTGACTTCTCACGTAAGCATCAATAATCAAAGATATTGTACAATACCGTGTGCTACTATGAAATCACGCGTATTACTGTTGTAAGACCCCAACTTTTTATAAATAAAATCAAATTTTCTCTATTTATTATTATAAATAATAAAGTGTTAATTTGATATAATGCTTTGGTTATGGGTGAAATGTGCAAAATTTGCAAAATAAGCAAGTGGTTATAAAATATTCATTGTTGTCGGGGAATATTCGTTTAGTCGTAGAATATTCTTGTTGTCAGGAAATATTCGTACGACGGCGCAGCCATTTGTGGGCCCCATAACGGAAAACGGTCGGATGAAGAAAATGACAAATTTGAGTTTTTTACAAATAACGACGTAGTTGTTACCGTTAACACTATTGAAATACCCGGTGGTTAAAAAATCTGATGTCTACGGCGTGGTTCTAAAGTTAGACTGCGGTTTTTGCACAATATTTTTGAATTATTGATTCTTACGTAAGAAGACACTACTCAATAATTGTTACAGTAATTACTGTTCAATATTTTATTTTATTGATTCAATAATTACTGCGTTAATATTTTATATTATTATTATTTCAATAATTTTCATTTCACAGTATCTCCATTATCAGATCAATAATTCATATTATTTGAATAATATTGTTAGATAGCATTATTGGCAATGTTTAAGGAAGTTCTGTCTAGGAAAGGGGTTTGGTCACATAATTACACGCCAATAAGGAGAAATTCTTATCGGAAAGCCCCCTCTTTGTTGGGAAATGACCTGGTTATCATAATTGTGATTCTGTAATATTATTTGTGAATAATTAGTTATTGATTTATATGATAAGGAAATATTTATTTTATGTGGATATAAATGATGGATATATTTATTTATGTGGTTATAAATGAAGGAATAAATGCTGAGGTATTTTATCAGTATTTTGTCGAAATAGAGGTGTTGAAAATCGTCCGTATGTGGATTTCGGATATTTTTTGTTTGAAATTTGGAAAAACTTAAACTTACGAAGTTGTAGAGAATTTAATTTCCTATGGAATGGACATAAAATTCGTATTTTTTGATAAAATGGCTATTTATTATGAATTATTGAAGTTTCGGAAATTAAATATTTTTATTAAGATTGTGGGTGGGACCCACTTTTGTTTTTAAAACATGTGGGCTGCTGAAATTTTTTCCAAGATGGCTGGCTTTGATGTTTCAAAGGAGGTGGGCGTAGAATGAAGAAAATAAAATATTATTATTTTATTATTTAGTCTGCTTTGGCGTTCTAACATTTTCCTATAAATAGGGTGCTTAGTTAGAATTAAAAATCACACCAGAAACAAGTTTTCTCTCTCTATACATTATCGAGCGTATTTTGTGAGTATTTAGATACTTTGTGAGTTCTTTATTAGGTCTGCAAGTTTCCTTCAAACCTTATCTGAGATATTCCGATCAGAAGTACTCTTATTTTGAGGTAAGAGATGCTATTTTCTTCATAATGATGTTATTCTTTCAATATCATTATACCGAAATATTGGTATGAATTTTATTGTGGAATTTCTACCTTTTTGTGTCGGAGTTACTATTCACGTATACGGCACTATTCACGAATACGACACTATTCACCGAAAATTAAAATTTTCACCTTTTTGTCCAAGATGTCTATTATGATTACTATCTTTGATTGTATCCATGTCACTACTAGAAAACAGTAAATAGACAACGCGAAAAAAACGTGATTTCAGTCAGGAAAACGTCGTGATTAAGGGGGTCATCTATTTGACACCCTTACACAACGTTTTAAAAACATTGTAGTTAAGCACAATACACAACGTTTTTTTAGGAAAAAAGCGTTGTAGATTTATTTTTCAAAAATTAGCAGATGCTTAAAAACGTTGTAGTAGATATGATTCCACAACGTTTTCTGAATAAAAACGTTGTAGTTTAATATATCAGATAACGTTTTTAACCAATTTATACAACAATTTTAAAATATTGTAGATAAAAAAAAAAAAAAAAAAAAATATTGTGGATTCATTTTTATATTACAAACGCACTGCAATGCCATGATATATAACTAAAAGGTCTAAATTCTCATTTAAATTTAAAACCAAAATATATCAACCATTCAAAATACATCCCAATAATACCATTTGTTTACAGTTTCAAATGTCTCAAACATTGATTATGAAATAACATGAATTAAAAAATACATGTGAAACTAAATTAGTGATATGGCAACAATGAACCTCCTCTTCAACTAGTGATATGGCAACACTGAACCTCCTCTTCATACCTCCACTGTACTTTCCAGCCTGCTTGTCAGAAACTCCTCCATTGAAAAGATTAACACTCCTAAGAGATTCTTCCACTGCCTGCAATAACATAACAAAGAATTAAAATAGTTTTTTTTTTGCTTTGTAGCCTAGTTTAGTAAACAAAGGTAATCTGGGGTTGTATCAACATGGCAAGATTAATTAAACCCAAATAAACCAACAAAAACACACAACCATATCTTTATTTTTATCTACTAAGTTACTATATAGTAAAATAAATAAATATAAAATAATTAATTAATTTGTTTGCCTAGCTGTTGGTTGTGGATCATAATATATATGGGAATGGGAAGTCAGAAATGGAGAAAAAGCTAGCTAGCTTACCAATGACATCACCAACTTGGAAGGTCTTAGGAGCAGCCCACTGTTTGTAATCAACATTGCCAATGATGGTCCAGCCAGCAGAGTCCCCAACCTTGTACACATCACCAATGGAGACCTGCAGCATGCAACCAAATGTGATCCGCCCCAAAAACAGATGATCAGCCACAGTACCATTGAACGAACCCATGGCCAAAAACTATATATATTGTGTTTAGTATTGTGTTTAGTATTTCAATCCATCAAAATTACTGGTGTACAAAGTAAGCAGTAGATCATGACAGCTGTATATTTTTTTAAGATATAAAAACTTTATTAAATGAAAACAGATAATACAAGCATGGGGGGGGCAAAGGAATCCAAAAACTATATAAACATATTCAAAATAGGTCAACTCTCCAATCTCTACAAAGATAAACACAAAAATACCCCTATACGCACCCACAACAGAGATCCATTAAGAAGCAATAGATAAGAGATGCAAGAAAGAGAAAGATAAATAGTTCTGTGTAAAAAGTTGAGCACAAAGCCAAACTCTATAACCAGTGGAAATAAAATAAATACATTCAGAGACAGCTCTCCAAACTCTACAAAAATCAAACTCAGAGATACCCCTATAGGCACCCAGGGCAGAGGACCATAAAGAAGCAATAGAAAAAAGATCCTATCTTGCAAGAAAGCCAAAGATACATAGTTATCTGTAAAAAGTTGAGCATTAATATCAGTCTAGAATCCCCAAAATAACACACAAAAGACGAGCAATCGAGCATAATAGCAAAACACAAGTCTAATATGTATCACCTGTCATGTATTAACTGAAGCATAGTACTTAAACGTGTTACAGTAAATCATTCCCACAAGCATGTACTGGAGTTTTGAGTATCCCATGAACTAAACCAAGCATGAAAGTCTCATTTTTCAATCGAACACGTGAAAATTACAAAGAAAATGCAATTTGCCTCGACAGAAAATACAGCAGAATTCGGTTTTCAACTCGAGAACCTGCAACAAAATTGCAAACATGAACTAATTTTAAGAGAACCCCTGCAAAATATGGACTCATTATAAGACCTGATGAGACATTATAATCAGCAGTGTTTACACTTGCAGATTTAGCATCTGGAACCCCCTCTCAGCTCTACATCTATATTATTAATCAATGCTTTCGCTCGACAATTTCTGGTTCACTCTTAACCACACAGAGCATAGCATATGCACACGCACACTCACACTCACACTCACCATAATCCCAAACAGAATGTTTCAAAGCCGAAGCTGCAGCAAGTAAAGTTAAGAGAGCGACTGGGACATAGGTGAATGAGATGTCCCAACTTTTGCTCAATATGAAAAATGACCAGATTTGTATGGTATCACAGCAAGCAAGTAAAAAGAGCCAACCCCGAATTTTAAGCCATTGTGCTCTATAGTTTCTCACACTTTACACAAATTTGCAGAAATTGAAGCAAAACCAAAACTAATATCATAAAAGCAGCAAGAATAATTGATAGACAAAAACATGAGCACAGGCTATATATTCCTTAAAAAACAAAACCACAACCAAAAACCTTCACCCCCATGGCTCAAATTGGATACTCTAAAAGCATCATAAAACAACTCTACACTGTACAAACAGAGATGCATTTCATAGCTCAATTCGCATTCTAAAACACAATTATATTTGAAACTGCAGTTGGTTAGAACATCGAAACTAATATATTATCAGACTTGCACTACCTTACCAGCATGAATGCACAAAAAATGCATAAAAATGAGCCAAAGAATGCACAAGGTAGTCCATCTCAGCTTCAAGTTCATCAATGTTTTTGTTAATCAAGGAAGTAAGACTTGGTATTCTTGCCTTAATGACAGCCTCCAAATGCTGAAGTTAAAAGTACAAATCATTAAAAAAAATCAAGGTTCTAACTGAGATAAACACGTCAGATAAATAACAAATAGAATCCCACCATGGAAAGAAGTTTCGCCAGATACATACTCTGAACCCATTTTACTAGCCAAATGCCCATAGTCAGGACTCTAAGCAAAGTATTCTCGTTCTCTCCTTCTTGCAGACATCATGTCAGTATTCTTATTTATATCAGCTTGTGAGCGGTTCACAATTCCCACCCATGGGTGTTGTAAACGTAAAGCTCTTCCTTCAAGAACCTTTCAGAATAAGAACTTCAGAATCCAAAATGCCAAAAAACTAACAATTTACACCTACTACAATAAGATAATTTTGTAATAGAGAGGAGGGGAGAGAGAATGAGAGTGGTGAGAGTACATCTAATGCGTATGTTCCTTTATCCATTAAATCAAGCTTTGTCAATACTCCAAATGTCCGTTCACCTACACATATTGTTTCAGAAAACCGTAAGGAAAAGAAAACATGACACTTATGTGATAGATTTTATCCAAAGATTCACGGACCATCGGAATAAAGGAGGGTTACCTGCTGGATCCACTTCCTTAGCAAGCTTGATAGCATCTGATGTCGCTATATCTTGGTTGGCAGGAGATATTTCCAGTATGATGCAGTTGGGCTTGAGACACCATATATACACCAATCAGAAAGGCAAAATATTGCAAGAGTTCAAAATTGAGGACATACCAGTTAGGGTTTTCTTAGATTAATCATCCGTTCGACTGATTTGAGGGAAGAAATCGAGACGATTTATGGCTTATGTCCAGCTCCTCCTAGGGTTGATCCGGTATAATTCTGGAACAAATCCAAAGAGATGAAGAACTTACGAATGAAAATCTAGCCCCAAAACAGAAGAAAAAATGAGAGAAAAACCGAAAGAGACGAGTAAAATTGAAGAAAGGAACAAAACTGAACTTACGAGCACAGACAAAAGACTTTATCTTTTAATTTTAAGTTTTCACTTAAAGGCCGGTTTTTTGCTCCGTGTTTTTGACTTGCACAACGTTATTTTAAAAAAACGTTATCCAGTTAAAACTAAAAAAATATCTATTTAAATAGATAATATTTTTTTATATATATCTACAACGTTTTTTTTAAAAACGTTATGGAAAAAAATATCACAACGTTTTTATAAAAAATATTGTGGTTTAAGTGTTATCTATTTACTGTTTTGTAGTAGTGTGTTTTGATCTTTATTTTTAAATTCTGCTTCAAAATTTGTTAGTATAAAGTATTATTGAACTTGGATAAACTGTAATACGAATCCCTAATATTTGTCCTTTTGTCTCACTTGATTCATTTTTTTAAGATATTTTTCATCATCCTCAGTCCTAAATGATGATATTACTGAATATCTTTAGCTTGTAGTGCAAAGATAAATGATTAACTGATGAATATCTTTGGCGCTGTAGTCTGAAGATGAACATGTGTTGAGATGAACATATGACCAATTGGTGATACAAATGAATATTTTTTGGCTGTAGTGCAAAGATGAATATTTGATTCAAGATGTATATTGATTGATGTTACAGGGATAAAATATTGATGATGAACTTTTAAATCTTAGAAGATAGTAGAATTCATTCTTTACTTGACTCTTCTAATGGATGGATGTTTCCACTGCAGTTGTTGATCTAAAACTTGTTGTCTATTATATTTTATCAGATTTTTCCTTGTTGAAGACTAATGATAATTTGTTGTATATTATCTTAGTCATAATATTCTTTACTGGGCTAGTTGAGCTCACCCTTTTCCTTTTTGTTCCATTGTTCTTCTCAAGAGGAGAGAATTTAGCAAGAACTAGCCGGGGTATGGAGTGATAATTCAAGATAGTTGTTTTAGTAGTTCTCACTATTTTATAAAATAGTGTATCAATAAATGTAATGAGGACTCCTTTTGAGTTTGTATGCTGTCTATTAGACAATATTTGTATTCAAACTCACATTATATGTGTTGTCGTATTTTGCACGATAATTATTTTACTGAAGTTGTATTTGTTTCTGTACCATGTATTTCTCGACTTAGAATAAGTGAGGTATACCTATTTTGGGGGCGTCACAGTTGGTATCAAAGCTTAGGGATATGATATTTGGCTAAGATGTGAGATAAGAACTAGGAGGAGAGTGTGACGCCCCCAAAATAGGTCCATTCCATCCAACCCATTCTGAGTCGCCAAATACATGGTACAGAAATAACTACAACTTTATTATTACAACATATAAGCTGTGAGTTTAAATACGATATTGCCATCTGAAAACAATATCCACACGCAAATAAATCTCCATCATAATTATTGATACATTATTTTACAAAAATGGTGAGGACTACTAAACAACTCTCTCTAACCTTCATTCCATACCCCGACTAAGTACTCATTTACATTCTCGCCTCCCGAGAAGAAAAATGGAACAACAAGGAAAAGGGTGAGCTCAACTAGCCCCGATAAAGAATATTATGACTAAGATAATATACAACAAATTATCGTTAGTCTCCAACAGAGGAAAAATCTAATAGAATACAATAGACAAACAGGTTTTAAATCAACAACTGCAATGAAACAATAATTCATTAGAAAGTTAAGTAGAGAATGCAAACTACTATCTTCTACATATGAATTTAAAAGTTCATCGTCGATATTTTAACCTCAGAACATCAATCAATATATATCTCGAATCAAATATTCATCTTTGCACTACAAAGCCAAAGATATTCATCATTGGTCATGTTCATCTTTTGTACTACGGCCAAAGATATTAATCAAGAGTCATGTTCATCTCAACACTGTTCATCTTTGCACTACGGGCCAAAGATATTCATCAAGAAATCATTCATCTTTGCACTACTGAGCCAAAGATATTCAAGAATATCATCATTTAGACCCGAGGATGATGAAAAATATTTTAAAGGAAACGAATCCGGTGAAACAAAAGAACAAATATTAAGGATTCGTATTTTAAACAATCCAAGTTCAAAAATACTTCATAAGTAATCAGAGTGGAGTAAAATTCAAGAATGATCAAAATATGGATATAATCAAAGCTAGTATCCATAATAGATATTTTGGACAAAAAGAAGAAATTTCATTTTTCGGTGAATAGTGCCGTATTCGTGAATAGTGCCGTATACATGAATAGTGCCATATACGTGAATAGTAACTCAAGACACCAAAAGATAGAAATTTCACAAAAAACATCTTCACGCCGTGAATAGTACTCGTGAATAGTAACTGAATGAATAGTAACTTCGTGAATAGTAACTTCGTGAATAGTAACCCGACATGAAAAAGTTCCAAATTTGATAAAATTTCCAACCAATATTTCGGCATAATGATATTGAAGAAATAATATCATTTTTGAATAAAATAACATCCCTTACCTCGAAAGACAAGATTTCTTAGTTGAAACACCGGATATAGGCTATGACTTGAACTTGCAGACCGTATAGCAATACTCAAAGTATACTCAAAATACTCACAAGAATACGCTCGATAATATAGAGAGAAAACTTGGTTTACGGTGTGATTTTCAATTCTAACCTAAGCACCCTATTTATAGGAAAATGCTTAGAACACCAAAAGAGTAAAATTTAATATAATATTAATATTTACAAAACACATTCCTACGCCCACTTTGAAATCTGATTTCAGCCACCAAGCACATGTTAAAGATGGCCACCAACATTTGAAAAACGTTTTTCTTAAAAAACATAATTAAAACTTCAAAAAATCAATTATTTCGGAGCTTCGGAACTTCAATAATTCATAATAAATAGCCCTTTTATCAGAAAATTCGAATCTCGCGACTTTTTATAGGAAATTCAATTCTCTACAACTTTACAGAAGAAAGTTTTTCCGATTTCCAAACAAAAATTGACCGAAATCCATAAACGGACGATTTTACAGGCTATAATCAAATTTCGGTCAATAATTGTGTTCACCAACACACAAAATATGTGTTAAACATTTATTGCCACAAAAATACTCTTCCTCCTTATATACTCATATATCCCACATTCATTATAAAAATATCACCGTTAATATATTATTAAAATCATATATTTAAATGAATTATTTTATCAAAAAAAGATAAAATATTAATTTTCAACAATTGTCACATTAAAAATTTTCTCCATCTATATCCACATAAAATCAATATTTTCCTCATCATATAAATCAATAATAAATTATTCACAAATAATTTCTGAGAAATCAAGATCTTGTGCAACTGTGTAGTCCTGAGAAAGAGAGGGCTTTCCAATAAGAATTTCTCTCTTCTTGGCGCGCAATTAGGTGACCAAATCTCTCCTTGGATGAACTTTCTAGACATTGCCAATAATGTTATCTAATAATATTATTCGAGATAATATGAATTATTGCTTCGATAATGAAAAAAATCGCGTGTAATGACAATTATTGAAACAACAAAGTAATATAAAATATCAATGCAAAGAATTATTGAATCAATAAAATAAAATCTTTGAATAAGAATTATGTAACAATTATTGAGTAGTGCCTTCTTACGTAAGAATCAATAATTGGTGCAATCTGAGTGTCTTCTTGTTCAACAACGCCAGATTAGTGTGTTTTAACCACCGGTATTCAAAGATAATACTTGGTAACAACATCAAGTTATTTATAAACAACTTATATTTGTCGTTTTCTTCATCCAATCGCTTTCCGTTATGGGACCCACAAAAGATCTACTGGCAGCATCGAATATTCCCGACGACAGATCTGAATATTCCACGACCAAACGAATATTCCCCGACAATAATGAATATTTTATAACCACTTGCTTATTCGAAATATTTGCGTATTTTACCCATAACTATCCACATTAATCAAATCAACCCTTACTATTTCAAAATAATAAATAGAGGAAATTAAATTTCATTTATTAATAATTTGGGGTCTTACAGAGAGACGGAGAATTCGTTCGCTAGTATGACCTGACTAAGTTTATTTGGTATTTATTTGGTCTATCAGAGTATAGGGATAATATGTGACATGTCAATTAACCCTTGTTTTGTGGCAGTATTTGAGAATGACAGCTGCAAATATTAACAATGGAGTGAATGAGACCGTGGAGACACCTTTAATCACCACCCAGGGGGACGTGCAACATGAAGGCAATATTCCTCCTGTAAATAACACTACCAAACAAATGATGAATGATGGGATGTTTAGAGGCTTTTTGCAGTTCATGCAAAATCAGACGAGGGAGATTCGTGTACAAAATACAAGTGGAAATGATAGCAATGCGCGGTTTGTCACAACCAAGCAGTTCAAAGAGTTGGGACCACCAGAATTTGCGGGAAAGCCGGATCCGATCAAGGCGAAAACGTGGGTCAAACAAATTAACAAGATATTCAATATCTTGGGATGCACGGAGGAACATAAGGTTCCATTCGCCACCTTTATGTTCGCGGTGAGGCTGATTACTGGTGGAAATCTGTGAAGCGTACCTAGCCTGCCGCACTCAACATGTCTTGGGAAATGTTTCAAAAACTATTTAATGACAAGTACTTTCCTGAAAGTATTTGTCATATGAAGGAGGTGGAGTTTATCGATGGAACAAAATAACATGGCGGTGTCCCGATGACGAGGCAAAGTTTGCGAGTTATCGAGTTTACACCTCATTTGGTCGAGAATGAGGAGCGAATGGCGAGGATGTTTCGAGAGGTGCGAAACCCGAGATTTGGCAATATCTTATCTCATAAATTTTCTTTATATTCGAGGATGTTGTAAATAGGGCTCAATTATTAGAAGCGAGATAATGAGTATGTTCAACCGAGGATCACAACTAAGGTTAAATACAGGGTGACGGCAAATCATGAGCAATGAAAACCAGTAGGGAGGAAAATATTCGGACAAAAGCGGTAACCACTCTAGTGGTAATCGTGGTCGTAAAAATAGAAGAAGCGAGTCGGGAGGAGATTTCAAGAAGAGAAGGTATAACAATGAAAACGTAAAGACGTCAGCACAAACATCAGATGTTTCTAGGGGAGGAGAACGAGCACCGGTCGTTTATTATAAATGCGGGAAAGAGGGACACATCAGCCCAAACTGCCCACAACAATCCAAGGTGTGTTATAACTGTGGAAAGGAAGGTCATATAGCTAGAGATTGTCTAGTTGTGAAACCAAGTTCAACAAGGATGGTGACTCCAAAGGCTATCCTAGACAAGTCAAAGTCGGTGGTTCCTGGAAGGGCGTTTGTCGTGACTGCCCAAAATGCGAGGAACCCAAACGAGGTGATCACGGATAAGCTAATCATAAACTCTTGCGAAGTTTATACCTTATTAGATACCGGTTCTACCCATTCTTTTATCTCTCTTGATTGTGCTCAACGTTTAAACTTGACTCCGAAGAAATTAGACCTTAACTTATCTGCTGAGACTCCGTTAGGAGAAACTTTCATTACATCTACTGTTTATAAATCTTGCTTGATTCAAGTTGGTACCATCACATTACCTGCCAATCTTATTTCGTTGAAAATTCTTGCATTTGATGTGATTTTAGGGATTGATTGGTTAACCACGCATTATGCTAAAATTGATTATTTTCGTAAGGTTGTTAGTTTTCATATTCCTAACCAACCTATTATGCGAATTCAAACAACCAAACCATTAAAGTCAATCACTGTCATATCAAGCCATAAAGTTATTCATTTATTGAAAAACAGATGTCAAGCTTTCTTAGCCCATGTCACGGACTTGTACAAAAACATGTCAGATTTGAATAATATTTCTGTTGTTAGTGAATTTCCTGACTTATTTCTTGAAGAACTTCCCGGTCTACCCCTAAAACGTGAAGTTGAATTCTTTATTGACCTTGACATGGTACAAAGCCCATTTCTAAAACCCCATATTGAATGGCTCATATTGAACTTCAGGAGTTAAAGGTCCAACTACAGGAGTTGTTGGACATCGGTTTTATTCGTCCTAGTACATCTCCTTGGGGTGCTCCTGTTTTATTCGTAAAGAAAAAAGATGGTAGTATGCGACTTTGTATCGACTACCGGGAATTGAACCATGTCACTATAAAGAATAGGTATCCGTTACCTTGCATTGATGACCTGTTTGACCAGTTGCAAGGAGCATAATTCTTTTCAAAGATCTATCTTCGTTCTGGATATCATCAACTAAAGATTAAAACTGAGGTTATTCCAAAGACTGCATTCAGAACTCGGTACAGGTATTATGAATTCTTAGTCATCTCTTTTGGATTGACTAATACTCCTGCTGCTCTCATGGATATGATGAACCGTGTGTTTAAAGAATATTTAGATCAGTTCGTTGTTGTCTTTATTGATGACATCCTCATCTATTCCAAAAGTCGTGAAGATCATGAGCACCATTTGAAGCTGGTACTTCAAAGGCTTCGTGATAACAAGCTATATGCCAAGCTAAAGAAATGCGAGTTCTGGCTTGAGGAAGTAGCATTCCTTGGGCATGTGGTGTCAAAACATGAAGTATTTGTCGACTCGGCAAAAATTGAACCAATAAAAAGTTGGGAGCAACCGAAGTCGGTGACCAAAGTACGTAGCTTTCTTGGCTTAGTTGGTTATTATCGAAGATTCGTGGAAGGATTTTCTCGAATCACTACTCCATTAACTCAGCTGACTCGTAAAGATACAAAATTTGGTTGGAGCGAGGATTGTGAGAAGAGTTTTCAAGAACTCAAGAGAAGACTCATTTTGGCACCTGTTCTGACAATACCATCTAGTTCGGATGGATTTGTTATCTACAGCGATGCTTCAGGGAAAGGGTTAGGATGTGTTCTCATGCAATATAGGAAAGTCATAGCCTATGCCTCGTGACAACTCAAAAAATATGAGAGGAATTATCCTACTTATGATTTGGAGTTGGTAGCAGTCGTTTTCGCATTGAAGATCTGGAGACACTACCTGTATAGGGAGAAAGTGGAGATCTATACAGATCATAAAAGCCTCAAATATTTCTTCACCCAAAAGGAACTCAACATGCGGCAACGACGTTGGCTCGAGTTGTTGAAAGATTACGACCATACCATCCAGGAAAAGCAAACGTGGTAGCTAATACATTGAGTAGAAGATCATATGCGGGTACTAGTGTAATGTTTTTAACACAAAGGCCTATTTTGTATGACTTGCAAAGGATGGAGATAGAGGTAAAGGCTCCAAGTACCCACGTGATAATATCAAACATACGAGTAGAACCGACTTTAATCGATAAAGTTAAAGCTACTCAAGCTACGGACATGGAGCTGATGCATATGAAGAAGAAAGTGCAAGAAGGTGTTATTTCAGAAGTAAGAATCGATTAAGAAGGAATACTTTGAGTCAACTCCAGACTTTGTGTTCCTAACGATTCTGACTTGAAGCATAGAATCATGATGGAGGCACACAACACACCGTTTGCAATCCATCCTGGGAGTACCAAAAATGTATCATGATCTTCGACATACATTTTGGTGGAGCAATATGAAGACAGAGATCGCGGAGTTTATCTCGAGGTGTTTAACTTGTCAACGTGTAAAGGCGGAGCATCAAGTGCCAAAGGGTCTATTGCAACCACTTGAGATTCTGAAATCGAAGTGGGAACACATTACTATTGATTTCGTTAAGGGTCTTCCCAAGGTTTCTCAAGGCATAGATGCGATTTGGGTTATTATTGATAGATTAACTAAGTCTGCTCATTTCTTGCCTATACGAGAGACTTATTCCCTTGAACGTCTTGCTCGTATGTACGTGAATGAGATTGTGAGATTGCATGACATGCTAGTATCCATAGTTTTGGATCGTGACCCAAGATTCACTTCACGATTTTGGGTTATGTAACGACCCCAAAATAGGTCCATTCCATCCAACCTATTCTGAGTCGCCAAATACATGGTACAGAAAACAAATACAACTTTATTAATACAATTGTGGAAGATGCGAATCGACAACACTTAAACTATGAGTTTAAATACAAATATATACCAAGCTGTGACTCATGTCCCAAGCAGTGAATGTACTCATAATGACACCTTACATAAAGGTATAGAAAAGCTGTTTTAGAAATTAGAATCTTTGGGAAGTGCTCAAGAAACCTTCAGTATATGGGAGGCCACGTGCGTCTAAGTTATGATAGATATCATATGGCCACAGAATTATCCTTGGTTGACCCAATAGACCCCAAAGAAAAACAAGAAGATTACTATCATATTCTTCCTAATGGTGTGTCTTCTCTTGACATATCATTATCTCCACAAATCTCTAATTGAGAATTATACTTCAACCAAACTCCAAGATTATATAGGTAGTGCTTTCATTATATATATCAAAGCAAGTGGATGAGCACTGACCATGTCTTATGATGACACGAGGTTGTATGTCATTAGACATCTTGTATGATAGTGGCAAAACACCCTTCCAAGTTAAATTCACCTTACCCTCAACATCTATAGACCATCATTCTATTCCTCATTATCCCTACCGAAACCCCTACTACACTTTTATTACACGAAAGGAATTGTGAAGCAAAAGGGTGAGCACAACTAGCTCGATAAAAAATATTATGACTAAAGATAAATAAATTATCAATAGTCTTCATCGATAATAAATCGTAGATTTAGAACATATGGTAGATGATAAAATTTTTCAACCATAGTTGCGGTGAACGAAGCAATCCATTAGAAGAGTCGAATAGATCATAAAGTCTATTATCTTCTACATGTTAAAAGTCCACCAACAATGTTTTATCCTGTAACATTAATCAACAATTTCGCCCACAATCACGTGTATAACTTCATAATCGTAATTGTAGTTCTAAATTCCTTTCCTCATCCGAACAAAATTAATTTTCATCACCGAAACATCAAAGATCATGGTTATACCAAATCACGATTCATGTTCATAATCCTACTAATAAATACTTCTTCAGACTACGGCCAAAGATATTCATCAACAAGTCATCTTTACTACACAGCCAAAGATATTCATCAACAAGTCATCTTTGCACTACATGCCAAAGATATTCAACAACAGGTCATCTTTGCATTACGAGCCAAAGATATTCAACAACAGGTCATCTTTGCATTACGAGCCAAAGATATTCATCAGAAATCATTCATCTTGCACTACAGGCCAATGATATTCAGTTATATCATCATTTAGGACTGAGTATGATGTAAAATATTTTAAAGAAAATGAATCCAGTGAAACAAAAGAACAAATATTAAGGATTCGTACTTTAAACAACCCAAGTTCAAAAATACTTCATAAATAACCAGAGTGGAGTAAAATTCAAGAATGAAGACAAAAACATAGATCCAATCAAAGATAGTATCCAGAATAGATATTTTGGACAAAAAGAAGAAATTTCATTTTTCGGTGAATAGTGCCGTATACGTGAATAGTAACTCCAACACCAAAAGATATAAATTTCACAAAAAACATCATCACGTTTCGTGAATAGTACTCGTAAATAGTAACTCGTGAATAGTAACTCATGAATAGTAACTCGTGAATAGTAACTCATGAATAGTAACCCCGACATGAAAAAGTTCCAAATTTGATAAAAATATCCAACCAACATTCTGGCATAATGATATTGAAGAAATAATATCATTTTAGAAGAAAATAACCTCCCTTACCTCAGAAAGAATAGTACTTCTGACTTGGAATACTGGATATAGTGTTAAAAGAACTTGCACCATATAACAATACTCGAAGTACTAAAATACTCACAAAATACGCTCGATATTATAGAGAGAGAAAGAGAGAGAAATCTTTAGCTTCTAGTGTGATTTTCAATTCTAACCTAAGCACCCTATTTATAGGAAAATGCTTAGAACACCAAAGCAGAAAATTTAATAAAATATTAATATTTATAAAAATATTATACGTACTCCTTGAAATCTGAATTTCAGCAATTCACACATGCTAACCTTCTAGAAAAAATAAGAAAAAACATTTTTCTTAAAATAATTATTTAAAACTTCCAAAAATCAATTATTTCGGAACTACGGAACTTCAATAATTCATAATAAATAGCCATTTTATCAGAAAATTTGAATCTCGTGAATTTTTATAGGAAATTCAATTCTCTACAACTTTGCAGAAGAAAGTTTTTCTAAATTCCAAGCGAAATTGAAGAAATCCACATACAGACGATTTTCTGAAATTTATAATCAAATTTCGGTCAAGAAATGGGGTCCACCGCAAACACACAAAACATGTGTTAATCATTTAATGCAACAAAAATACTCTTCCTCCTCATATACTCATATATCCCACATTCATTGTAAAAATATCATCATTATTATATTATAATAATATAATAAAATATTATTTTATCGAGAAAAGATAAAATATCGATTTTCAACAATTGTCACTTTAAAAATTTCTCCATCTATATCCACATAAAATGAATATTTTCCTCATCATATAAATCAATAATTAATTATTCATAAATAATATTACTGAGAATCATAATAATGGCAACCGAGGCGGTTCAGGAAAGGGGCTTTCAATAAGAATTTCTCTTCTTGGCGGCCTTGCAATTAGGTGACCAAACCTCTCCTTAGAGCGTAACTTTCTAGACATTGCCAATAATGCTATCTAATAATATTATTCAAATAATATGAATTATTGATTTGATAATGGAAAAATCTTAAAGGATGACAATTATTAAAACAACAATAATATAAAATATCAACGCAGCAATTATTGAATCAAAATAAAATATTGAATGTAATTATCTGTAACAATTATTGAGTAGTGCCTTCTTTACGTAAGAATCAATAATTCAAAAAAATGCATGCAATACTGCAGTGTGCTCTTATGCAACAACGCGACATTACTTTACTTTACCCACCGGGTATTCCAACGATGTTAATTCGGTAACCACTACTGCCGTTATTCATAAAAACTTTAATTTATCTTTTTCTTCATCAAGCGGTTATTCTCATTATGTGGCCCCACAAATGGTCACTGCGCTGATCGTCATGCGAATATTCCCGACGAAAGAATATTCCACGACCAAACGAATATTCTCCGACAACAATGAGTATTTTATAATCACTTGCTTATTTTGAAAAAAAAATCATATATCACCCTTAACTTTAACCTTTTATCAATTTAACCATTTACTGTAATTATAAGAAAAAATTGAATACTTTTATTTCATAAAATTTGGGGTCTTACAGGTTAGCTTGCAGAAAGCTATGAGCACGGATTTATGATTCAGTTCAGCATACCATCCTCAAACGGACGGACAATCAGAGAGGACTATTTAAACTCTTAAAGATCTATTAAGACTCCGTGTCTTAGATTTCAAAGGGAGTTGGAATAAGTACCTACCATTAGTGGAATTCTTCTACAAAAATAGTTATCAGGCAAGTATAGGTATGGCTCCATTCGAGGCGTTGTATGGAAGAAAATGTCGTTCTCTAGTATGCTGGGACGAGGTGGGTGAAGCAACGTTGTTGGGACCAGAGTTGGTATGCATAACTACAGAAAAGATCCAAACGATTCGACAACGTATACAAACGACACAGGATCGACAAAAGAGTTATGTGGATCTTCATCGAAAGGACGTGGAATTTAATATTTGGGATCATGTATTGTTACGTATTGCTCCATGGAAGGGAGTTACAAGATTTGGGAAGGGAGGAGAGCTCAATCCAAGATTTGTTGGTCCATTTGAGATTCTTGACCGGATAGGAAATGTGGCCTATAGACTTGCATTACCTCCAAGAATGTCTCGTGTTCATAATGTTTTTCACATATATATGCTTCGTAAATATGTTAAAGACCCGAACCACATTATTGAGTTAGAACCGAACGAGATAGCCGAAGATTTAACGTACGAGGAGGTACCTATTAAGATCTTGAATAGGAAAGAGCATGTCCTACGCACGAAGGTTATACCACAAGTTAAGGTTTTGTGGAGGAACCATGCTATTGAAGAAATGACCTGGGAGTTGGAATTAGAAATGAAAGTGAGGTATCCTCACCTTTTCGAAAAACCAGGTACGTACGTCAATTTCAAGGACAAATTTTCATAAGGAGGGGAGGTTGTAAGACCCCAACTTTTTATAAATAAAATCAAATTTCCTCTATTTATTATTGTGAATAATAAAGTGTTAATTTTATATAATGCTTTGGTTATGGGTGAAATGTGCAAATTTTGCAAAATAAACAAGTGATTATAAAATATTCATTGTTGTCAGGGAATATTCGTTTGGTCGTGGAATATTAAATGCGACAAATTGACCATTTCATGGGCCCATGTGAAAAACGATCGGATGAAGAAAACGACAAATTTGAGTTTTTTACAAATAACGGCGTAGTTGTTACCGTTAACACTGTTGGAATACCCGGTGGTTAAAATACAGTAATACACGTGGTTGCACAGTAACACACGATTTTGCACAATATTTTTGAATTATTGATTCTTACATAAGAAGGCACTACTCAATAATTGTTACAGTAATTAATGTTCAATATTTTATTTTATTGATTCAATAATTGATGCGTTCATATTTTATATTATTGTTGTTTCAATAATTGTCATTTCACAGTATCTCCATTATCAGATCAATAATTCATATTATTTGAATAATATTGTTTGATAGCATTATTGGCAATGTCTAAGGGTTATGTCTAGGAAAGGGGTTTGGTCACCTAATTGTGCGCCAATAAGGAGAAATATTTATCGGAAAGCCCCCTCTTTCCTGGGAACGACCTGGTTATTATAATTGTGATTCTGTAATATTATTTGTGAATAATTAGTTATTGATTTATATGATAAGGAAATATTTATTTTATGTGGATATAAGTGATGTATATATTTTTTTTATGTGGTTATAAATGAAGGAATAAATGCTGAGGTGTTTTATCAGTATTTTGTCGGAATAGGGGTGTTGAAAATCGTCCGTATGTGGATTTCAGATATTTTCTGTTTGGAATTTGGAAAAACTTAAACTTACAAAGTTGTAGAGAATTTAATTTCCTATGGAATGGACATAAAATTCATATTTTTCTGATAAAGGGCTATTTATTATGAATTATTGAAGTTTCGGAAATTAAATATTTTTATTAAAATTATGGGTGGGACCCACTTTTGTTTTTAAAACATGTGGGCTACTGAAATTTTTTCCAAGATGGCTGGCTTTGATGTTTCAAAGGAGGTGGGTGTAGAATGAAGAAAATAAAATTTTATTATTTTATTATTTAGTCTGCTTTGGCGTTCTAGCATTTTCCTATAAATAGGGTGCTTAGTTAGAATTGAAAATGACACCAGAAATAAGTTTTCTCTCTCTTTATACATTATCGAGCGTATTTTATGAGTATTTAGATACTTTGTGAGTTTTTATTCAGTGCAAGTTTCCTTTAGTCTAATACCGATATTCCGATTAGAAGTACTGTTATTTTGAGGTAAGGGATGTTATTTTCTTTATAATGATGTTATTCTTTCAATATCATTATATCGAAATATTGGTATGGATTTTATTGTAGAATTTCTATCTTTTTGTCTCGGGGTTACTATTCACAAATACGGCACTATTCACCGAAAAAATAAAATTTTCTCCTTTTTGTCCAAGATGTCTATTAAGGTTACTATCTTTGATTGTATCCATGTTTTGGTCTTTATTTTTGAATTCTGCTACAAAATTTGTTATTATGTAGTATTATTGAACTTGGATAAACTATAATACGAATCCCTAATATTTGTACTTTTGTCTCACTGGATTCGTTTTCTTTAAGATATTTTTCATCATCCTCAGTCCTAAATGATGATATTACTGAATATCTTTGGCCTGTAGTGCAAAGATGAATGATTAACTGATGAGTATCGTTGGCCCGTAGTGCAAAGATGAACAGGTGTTGAGATGAACATGACCAACTGGTGATACAAAATAATATCTTTGGCCTGTAGTGCAAAGATGAATACTTGATTCAAGATGTATATTGATTGATGTTACAGGAATAAAATATTGATGATGGACTTTTAAATCTTAGAAGATAGTAGAATTCATTCTCTACTTGACTCTTCTAATGGATGGTTGTTTCATTGCAGCTTGTTGATCTAAAACTTGTTATCTATTATATTTTATCGATTTTTCCTGTTGAAGACTAATGATAATTTGTTGTATATTATCTTAGTCATAATATTCTTTACTGGGCTAGTTGAGCTCACCCTTTTCCTTTTTGTTCCATTGTTCTTCTTAGGAGGAGAGAATTTAGCAAGAACTAGCCGGGGTATGGAGTGATGATTCAAGATAGTTGTTTTAGTAGTCCTCACTATTTTGTAAAATAGTGTATCAATAATTGTAATGAGGACTCCTTTTGAGTTTGTATACTGTCTATTAGACAATATTTATATTCAAACTCACAGTATATGTGTTGTCGTATTTTGCACGACAATTGTATTACTGAAGTTGTATTTGTTTCTGTACCATGTATTTGGTGACTCAGAATAGGTGAGGTATACCTATTTTGGGGGCGTCACAACTGTACTTTTATCACCGAGTATTTCAATAGTTTAACGGTAAAACTTTCACCGTTTTTTTATAAAAAAATATTTCTGTAATTTTCTAACTCTGACAATACTTCCATTGTGGGGTCCACCAATGATTGTGTCGTCGTACAGATATTCCCCGACAAAAAGAATATTTCCTGACCAAACGAATATTTTATGACAATTTGCTTACTTTGCAAAATTTCAAATATCACAGTCCAACTACATAACACTTACAAGATTCAAACTGGTCAAACCCTGTCAGAAACATTGTTCATACGTTTTTTGAAATTCCAAAAAACAGAAATCGTTATCAGATGGGCTACTTTGACCATCCACTACTTCGATCCTATTTTTGATATAAGGGATCTTAAGGCATGGATCTATAGTCCATATAACATACTACAACCTAGTTACAACAACATCATCAAATAACATAACACCTGACATATCTCGACCTAGCAAAATCATGTCAAACCCTTTATGGGCAGTTTCTGGGTTACCCAGAATTGCTTGGTCAAGGTCGGTCAACCAACTTTGACCATCAATAACTTGTAATCTGGACATGGAATGGCCATGATTCCACTTCCATATTCCTCATGGCATACTACAAATATAAAACATAAAAAATAACAAATCATTAACAGGGAAAGATCTAAGGCCTCTAACATATGCTTGTCAGACCACTTTTTAGGGTTCTAGGCAGTTTTCAAAAACTTTGATTTTTACCCACTTTGATCCTATGGATCTATGATATAACATCGTAGATCACCTAATAACATCTTCTAGCACTTAAATAAACACATAAACAACATTTTTATCTTAGCATACAATATCAAAGATGAGTTAGGATTTTGTACCTTCTTGTTTAAGCTTTGATCTTTGCTTTTCTCCACTAATCTTGATGATCTAGGGGCTTGGTTAGTGACTGAAACACTTAATATTTTCGTGGGTTTGGGTGATAGAGAAGTTGGTTGAGTGTTAGAACACAAATGAGCAAATTATGTGAACTTTCTCTCTCTTCATCTCTTAGATTTTTGATACAATGTTTCTACACTTGCAAGGTGGCAATCTAGATAAGATACTAGTTGATATTTTAAGCACATGGGAGATCTACAAGGTGATAACTCATAGATTTGGTCATATCTCTTTACTTAGATTTTAAGTAAAGAGGTATTTTGGTCCTTTTGCCCTCAAAAGGGTATTTTTATAATTTCCCTCATAAATTTAAGGGTATTCTAGTCATTTAACATCATTCTCTTTAATTCTTACCATTAGGGTTTGATAATCTCAGTTAGGGTTTCCTAATTAGGGTTTAGGGTTCCCAAATTTAAAATTAGGATTTCTAGCAGTGCGTTAGGGTTCCTTAATCATAGATTAGGGTTTCTAATCCTTTTTTTGGGTTTACTAAGTTTATACCATATCTGATCAATCATTGATCATCAATTCTATACAGTACAAGCATATATTCATCAATACAAATATTATAATTGTATTTTCTACCGAATCCCTATCTGTAACTAGGGTTAGGGTTTCTATTCACTGTTAAGCACAACTCTACTCATATTTCTCAGTCAACACACAAATTGACTACTTCTCTAAACTCGTATCATAGATACTCAGTACAATATTGATAGTCAATATCAATATTAAATATAAAAAAATTAAATCTCAAATTTGAATTATTCGAAATTCTAGGTTCTCACCCTGTATGTGCTATGTGTTAATAACTTATGTACTCGCGAGTATCGAAGAGTATCATGTAATAAATAAAACTTAAAAGTATTTTGTTGTCAAGAAGTCTAACATTGAAGGATCCAGTCAAGCTAGGGAAGTGATACCTCAGATACCTAGAGATGATGAACCCTGAGATGTTCATGTGGTTCGGGAACAGTTGATTTAGAGGGAGCCTTCTCTGATGGTCGCTGAGGAAGAATAAGAGGATGAGCCTATGTCTGATCCTGAGGAGGAGAACTCTGAGGAGATAGAGGTGGAGGATGAGGAAGAGGATCATGTGGAGTTTCCACCAAACTCCATATCAGCTGAGATGTACAATGAGCTGTATGATCGAAATAAAGAATTACAAGATAAGAATGAGGAGCTGAAAGAGCTAGCTGAGATGCGTCAAGCCACTATAGAGCAGAAGGATGCGGAGATTCGGGAACTCGACTCACGACTTGGAAACACAGAGTGGAACCTAGTTCACACGGAGGGACATCAAGAGGAGCTATTAGCTGAGAACGAGAAGATGAAGACTGAAGTTGGAAAACTGAAAGATGACTTGAAAGAGGAGTTAGCTAAGCGTGCGAGAGCAGAAGATGCTTGGATAAAAGTTACTCAGCGTGCAGATCGTGCTGAAGCCAAGGTTCAGACAAAGAAGGCTAAGATGAATGAGATGGATTATACTTTTCATTCTGGGATTGATAGGGCCAAGGATTGAGTCTTTTATTACCCACCTCAATTTGAAGACTTGTCATGGTACATGATGGATCGTAGGACGGCGTATCGTATTATGGAGGAAGAGCGTAGAGAAGCCTCTCGACATCTTAATATGCCAAGATAAGAAGGATAATAATAATATGTGATTAAGTATGTGAATAAATAAATTGTAAATCCCTTATTTTGAGATAAATAAAGAGGTATTATGAGTATGTAATCCTAAAACTTGTTTATTTCATGAAAGTTGATGTTGATAGAAGAGATGCTATCCTTGGTATATTATAAAAAAATGAATAAATAAAATATCAAAGTTTATTGAAATGTTATGTGTTAAGCTTTAATCTTAGAATGTTTAAGTTAAACTTTAAATATTCAAGAAGTTGAGTAATGAACTAATAAACACATTTTAAATAGAAGATGCCTCCTAGAAGAAGACAACCACGCCAACAACCACCTCCTGAGGGGTCTACTAACAATAACAATAATGAGGCCAACGCTAACCCGGTTCAACAGTTGGTGACTTTGTTAACGAGAGCACTTGCGAATCAGCCGCAAGCTCAAGTCATGACTTTCAAGGACTTTAAAGTGATTGGACCGCCGGAGTTTCAAGGGTCTATGAATCCAGTTGAACCCCAAACTTGGATCATGGAAATGGAGAAGGTGTTCGACGTTGCCAGAGTCAACGAGAATCAGAAGACCAATTTCGCGACATTTATGTTGAAGTTTGAAGCTAGCTATTGGTGGCAGGCGAATAAGGTTCATGGGGGACAGGGAATAATAGTGTGGGATCGGTTTAAAGAAATTTTTTTCGAGATGTACTTTCCAGCGAGTTCTCGAAATCAGTTGGAAGTTCAATTTTTGGAGCTAAAGTAAGGAAAAATGTATGTGTTAGAGTATGCTACAAGGTTTAATGAGTTTGTAAGGTTTGCTACTTATCAAGTTAATATCGACGAGCGTAAGGCGAGAAGGTTCGAACAAGGGTTGAAGCCCTGGCTATATAGCAAGGTCTCAATGTTCCAGTTAAACACGTTTGCGACGGTATTGGAAAAGGCAATTATCGCGAAAGGTGGAAGCGATGCCTTAACCAAATATAATCAAGAACAGAAGAAGAGAAATAATGAGAATAAAAATAAGGTTGGTGGAAACAACGATGGAAGTAACAACCAAAAGAGTAAATGGAATGAAAACTCGAGTGCGGGAGGACAACAAGGAAGTCAACAAAAGAAGAAGTTTGAAGCTTGTGCTACTTACGGGAAGAACCACACTGGGGTATGTTTGAAAGGAAAACGAGTATGTTTTAATTATGGTTAGGATGGTCACATTGCACCAAACTGTTTTAGTCCAAAGAAGGGAGCATGTTTCACCTGCGGGTCGAAGGATCACATGGCTCGTGAGTGCCCTAAAAAGACAGCAGGAAGTGTAAGCGGAGGAAAGGGAAACAATGGTAGTGGTACATTAACCATCACTGGACCAGTGCAATCAAGTTGGCCAACTGCTAGGACTTTTAATATGACCGTGCAAGATGTTGTGCAATTAAAGGATGTGGTGTCAGGTATCATTTCAATTAATGGTATTAATGTTTATGTGCTATTTTACTCGGGTGCTACTTGTTCATTTATATCCGATGAATTTTCCCAGAACATAGATTTGCCTCAAGAAGAATTAGATTTCCCTTTAAGTATAGAGATTGCGAATAGGGAAGTGATTCCTGTTAGGTTTATATACAAGAATTATAGAGTGATTATAAAGGGTCACGAGATGATAGTGGATTTGATACCAATTAAACTTGGGGAATTTGATGTTATACTGGGAATGGATTGGTTATTCAATTACGGGGCAGTAATTGATTGCCAAAAGAAATGTGTTAACCTTATGACTCCATCGAAGGTGGTGTTTTATGGCAGCAAATAGCCTTGACAAGCAAGTTGTCTGACGGTGATGCAAGCCAAGAAGTTACTGAGACAAGGATGTGTAGGATACTTAACCTACATAGTTGATACATAGAAAAAGAGTGTGAAGTTAGAATAAATACCGGTCATTAAAGATTTTGTAGACTTATTTCCAGACGATTTGCCTGGACTTCCGCCAGATCGAGAAATCAAGTTCGTGATTGATTTGATGCCAGGAACGACCCCGATATCTAAATCCCCATACAGAATGGCCCCAGTAGAGATGAAAGGGTTGATGGTACAGTTACAAGAATTACTCGACAAGAAGTATATCCAGCCGAGTATATCGCCATGGGGAGTGCCGATGTTGTTTGTTAAGAAGAAAGATGGATCGATGCGGCTCTGCATTGATTACCGAGAATTGAATAAGGTCACGATTAAAAATAAGTATCCATTACCAAGAATCGATGACTTGTTCGATCAACTGAAGGGGGCAAGATATTTCTCAAAGATAGACTTGAGGAGTAGTTATCATCAGTTGAAGGTGAGGCCAGAGGATGTACCGAAAATAGCGTTCAGAACTCGGTATGGTCATTACAAGTTTCTGGTTATGTCATTTGGTTTAACCAATGCACCTGCAGCGTTCATGAATTTGATGAACAGGGTGTTTAAACCATTCTTAGATAAATTTGTGGTGGTGTTTATTGATGATATATTGGTGTATTCCAAGACCAAGGAGGAACATGTTGAACACTTAAGAGTGACGTTGGAGACCTTGAGGAGAGATAAGTTGTATGCTAAATTCTCAAAATGTGAGTTTTGGTTGGAACGTGTACAGTTTCTTGGGCACGTTATTGATAAGGACGGAATCTCGGTAGATCCATCAAATGTTGAAGCTGTACTGAACTGGGATCAGCTGAAGACACCGTCAGAAGTAAAAAGTTTCTTAGAATTGGCAGGTTGCTATAGGTGTTTTATTTAAGACTTTTCCAACATCACAACTTCGTTGACGAATATAACTAGGAAGGCAGTTAAGTTTGATTGGACGGAAAAGTGTGAGGAAAGTTTTTGAGAATTAAAGAGGAGATTGAGTTCAGCACCTGTGTTATCATTGCCTGATGATATAGAGAATTTTGTGGTATATAGTGAAGCATCGCATAAAGGACTAGGCTGTGTGCTTATGAAGAACGACAGAGTTATTGCGTATGCATCACGTCAATTGAAAGATTACGAGAAAGGATATCCGACTCATGATTTGGAGTTGGATACAATGGCGTTTGCCTTGAAGATTTAGAGACACTATCTTTATGGAGAGAGGTGTGAGATACATACCGACTATAAAAGTCTGAAGTATATCTTTACACAAAAAGATTTGAATATGTGACAAAGAAGATGGCTGGAGTTGATTAAAGACTATGACTGCGAGATTTTCTATCATCCCGAAAAGGCGAATGTTGTTGCCGATACCTTAAGTAGAAAGGGACGGGAGAAATTAATGATGTTGACTGCTCAGGAGAAACTAGTATAAGAAATTTCAAAGATGGAATTGGAAATTAAATATCTGACAGAATTAGATGAAAAATTATTCTAGATGGGAAACAGTTCAACGTTGGTAGATAAGGTGAAGAATGCACAACTCCAGGATGAAAACTGTGAAGACATAAGAATAAATGTGTCTAAAGGTGAGGAAGACAAATTTAAAATTGATTCGGAAGGGTTATTTCGATTCGAAGGAAGAATTTGGGTTCCTTCAGTACTAGAAATTAAAGAAGAAATTTTAAGCGAGGCATATAACCCAAGATATTCGATTCACCCCGGAAGTATGAAAATGTACCAGGATCTCAGACATCATTTCTGGTGGTCGAATATGAAAAATGATGTTACTGAATGTGTGGCGAAATGCTTAACGTGTCAGAAAGTTAAAGATGAACATCAAAGGTCAAGCGGATTGTTGCAATCGTTAGAGATACTGGAATGGAAATGGGAGCATATCACAATGGATTTTGTGGTAGGTCTTCCAACGGCTCAGCAAGGTTACGATGCGATCTAGGTGATTGTCGATTGAATGACGAAGTTGGCACACTTTTTGCCAATCAAGATTAGATTTAACCTAGATCGGTTGGTAAAAATGTACATGAAGGAAATTGTTTCAAGACACGGTGTCCCAGTGTCCATTGTATCAGACAGAGATTCACGTTTCACATCAAATTTCTGGAAACGACTATAAGAATGCTTGGGAACGCAATTGAGAATGAGCACAACGTATCATCCTCAAATTGTTAGAGTTTATGCCCTAGAGGCCAATTATTTGATATAATTGCTTAACGTTTTGATATTATATTTGATTGAATAAACGAATGATTTTATTATAGTTTTATTTACTGCGTTATATAAATATTAACATAATAAAAATTCTTAGAATATTGATACAAATTATATAGTTTCAAGTATGTGACTTGAACATGAGATTATATATTTACAATTAGTATCATTATTCTTAAATGTCCCTAGTTGAGTATCATTGTTGATGGGACAACAATGATGCATTAAGACTAGTATGTGGATTGACTGATGACCGAATCGCATTGGTCATAAATATATGAGATATTAAGTCAATGCATGGGTATATGTTAGAGAATGATGTACTGGACAGACCCACCATGAGAATTCTATGTGGAGCATTATGCGAAGTGTCATTATCAATTCTCACAGTGACAATGATGTAATGGTCCTCCGACCTGAAATCACTATATTTCTACACGAGAATTTATGTACTTTGATATCATCAAATGTCACCTTTAATAGGGTGGACTATAAAGGTGATTATTGGGTACATCATGAATCGTGTGAGGAATATGAGTGATCTAGATGGAATTTAACCCTCCTATGTATTAGGGGTGATATCCATAGGCCTCTTGATTGAGTAGGACTATGAAATGCATGGCCATGCTCAAATAGTGATTTGTTTCATATAGTCTACTCATTGATCAAGAAAAACTCGGATTAAATTAGGAAGAGTATGACACATTCCATGACTTGAGTTTAATCTAGGATATTAAGGTTAAAAGGATTAAATTACATTGAAACATTGGTCACTAAAAGGTTGCATCAAATCATCGATCTTATTATTACTTGGGTAGCAGTGATGCATTACTAGATGCCGCTCACTATTTATAATTTTATAATATGATTTTAAAATTATTGCCAACGTAATAATAACATATAGGGTCACACACATAGAACGTAATTAAAAGGGAATTAATTTAAATTATAAACATTTAAATATGTCAATATGATTGATAGCATTTAAATTACGAATTTAAATTAATAAGATAATTTATATATAGGTATATTAATTAAGTAAGACTTAATTAAGATATATATATATATATAAATTCAGATTTTATTAAATTAGGTTTTGAATAATTCCTTTTAATCGTAATATATATGATATGTAGCAGCCATTTTAGGGATTATTCATTAACCAAAACCCTAGCCGCTCTTAGAGAGAGACTAGAGAGAAAACAGTTTCATAAAATCCTCATCCTTGGTGGCTAGTACCATGTTTCCTTCTTCTGCAGATCGTAGGACGATTCGTGTGGAGCGTTCGTGTGGATACCGTAGAGAAGCAGTCCGTTTGAATTGCGTTGGAGATTTGACCGCATCGATTCTAGCTTTAACAATCGGTATAATTTCTAACCTCTGAATTAATTAAATTATTCGCATGGATCCTGTTTTAGGGTTTCGGAATTGCCTTTAATTGGTTTATTTCCACTGTGTTTCTATGCAGAAACCCAACAGTGGTATCAGAGCTACTTGTGAAACGATTAATTAAGATAATGTGTTTAGTTGTTTTCAATATATATGATACGTGATGATACAATTTTACCGATCTAAAATTGATTATATTGTTTTCGATATATATGATATATGATGATATAATTTTACTGAACTGTTAATTGAGTATATGATATTCTGAATCGATATATTCGGTATTATGAATATCGTAATAGATATATATGTATATGATGTTCTCATTAATCGAGTATATGATATTTCGTAATCTATATATTACGGTATTATGAATATCGTAATAGATATGCATGTATATGATGATGTTTGTTAATTATATCTTATACGGCGTAATAACGAAGATACAACTTATATTCTAATTGGATTAGAAGTATGCGATTCGATTTAATATGATTAATTAAAACCGGACATATATGATATGATATGTATCGTGTATTGTTATTATGACTATTTTGGTGGATTAAATATATGATTCAAAGCTATTTGAGAGATTCGTATGGAAAAATTTCGCAATACAATGTGGGACCACTAAGGGGAGACCCCCTTGGACCCCCCGTAAATGGCGCATGCGATGGTCGTGTCCCCTATATGTTATATATAGTTTTCTTTAATTATATATAAATTGTTATGTGCTTATTGTGATATGCATGGTGCACAGTTATGGCCTTTTGACCCATAGGTTAGTGATTTTTGGTTTTGAAATACGGCTTGCATGTCGTGCCTTTCTATAAATTCTAATGTAATATTCTCTTCTCATCTAAATCCCCTCGAATGTAACTTGAGGTTTCTTTATGTCATGTAATAATCCGTAATCAATGAAGATGTCAAGATGGAGAACACGATGGAAAGATGATGATGGAGAGGAGGCACATGCTTGAGGAAGATCCAAGGAAGCTATTTATTTTATGATCTTTTACCACCTTAGATTGACCTTCAATCTTTCATTAGCTTGAAAAGATTGATAGTGGATTGGGCCATAACTGTGACACATTTAATTTCACACTTTATTTATGCTTGTATGTGATATGATATGATAAATAATGTGCATGCTTAATAAGATTAAAATTGGTGAGATCTAAATTAATTTATAAAATCCCTTAATAAAATATTAAGTCTAAATCAGATGCCTTCCAATGAATAACACTCATCAAGACCTTGATCAATAGATGTAGGTTTGCCAAAGCAAAGTACCCTATCTATCTAGGTAAGATGCGATAGGATAATTGTGATATCCAAACTATTAAAATCATTGGGCCCGACTTAACTAAGTTATCTCAATAGGATTGTGGACTTAGAGGCATGGAGTTTGGTAGGTACCATTAGATGGACTAGAAATAAATGTTGTTTACCAAACTATCCAGGAGTTATATATGATATAATTGACAAGGGTTGTCTACCTAAATAATTGTGTTTTAAGAGATTAGCCAAAGCTAACTTAAGGCATAATGAAATATGGATCTTGGCTCACTAGAAAGATTTAATAGAAAATGCTTTCCAAATTAATGGTGAGGGCTATTAATTTGAATAAAATAGTGGGAGGTATATTTTGAATGTACTATTATCAATTACATAATATCAACTCTGCAATTTGACTTATTATTTTTGCACTTATAAATTGTAGAATCAATGGCAAACAACAACACAAATAGTCTTTCATTACGATCAGTCCTTGAAAAGAACAAGCTGAGTGGAATTAATTTCCTTGACTGGCATAGGAACTTGAGGATTGTCCTCAAACAAGAGCGTAAGCTATATGTCCTTGATGGGCCCATTCCTGCAGCACCAGCTGTCACTGCACCATGTGCGGAGCATAATGCTTACAAGAAGCATCAAGATGATGCTATGGACGTGAGTTGTGTCATGATAGCAACCATGAACGCTGAGCTTCAGAAGCAACATGAGTTGATGGATGCTTATGAGATGATCGAGCATCTCAGGAAATTGTTCGAAGGGCATGCTCGACAGGAGAGGTATGATACAAGCAAGGCGTTGTATCACTGCAAAATGGGTGAACGTGATCCAGTTGGTCCACATGTGCTAAAATTGATTGGGTATATTGAGTACCTTGATAGGTTGGGTTTTCCAATCACTCCGGAAGCCCAAACTGATCTTGTTTTGCAATCTTTGAACAATGACTACTCTCAATTTGTTATGAACTATCTTATGAATGAAATTGAGAAACCCCTTATCGAGTTGTTGAGCATGTTAAGAAGCTGCGAGAACAACATGAAAAAAGCGAGGACCCGCTCCCATAATGATGGTGCAAAAGGGGAATGCTAAGGGAAATTGGAAAGGCAAGAAGAAGATAGGATCTAAATCTTTTGCCAAACCCAATTCCAAAACCAAACAGGCTTTAAAACCTAAAGGTGGGGTGGCTAAAGAAGGTGAGTGTCACTTCTGTGGAAAACCTGGACAATGGAAAAGGAACTGTCATGCTTATTTGGAAGAAGTGAAGAAAAGGAAAGGAAGTACGACTTCTGATTCAGGTATATATGTTATAGTAGTCAACTTGTCTACTTCTACATCATGGGTATTGGATACTGGATGTGGTTCTCACATTTGTGTTAATGTGTAGGGACTCCGAAGGAGTAGAACTTTGGCGAAAGGAGAGGTTGACCTATGACTTGGGAATGGAGCAAAAGTTGCTGCACTAGCCGTAGGAACTTATCATTTATCTTTGTCCACTAGGCTAGTTTTAGAATTAGAAGATTGTTATTTTGTGCCTGCTATAAGCAAAAACATTATTTCTGTTTCTTGTTTGGACAAGAAAGGTTTTTCATTTATAATAAAGAACAATCGTTGTTTGTTTTACTTAAATGATATTTGTTATGGTGTTGCACAATTGTTTAACGGTCTCTATATTCTTGATTTAGAAATGCCTATCTATAACATAAATACAAAACGATTTAAATCAAATGATTCAAATTCGACATGTTTCTGGCACTATCGTTTAGGCCATATAAATGAGAAACGCATATCCAAACTCCATAAAGATGGGTTCTTGGATTCATTTGATTTTGAATCATATGAGAAATGCGAGTCTTGTTTATTAGGCAAGATGACTAAATCCCTTTCAATGGACATGATGAAGCGGGCTAGCGATATATTGGGACTTATACATAGTGATGTATGTGGACCCATGAGTTCGTTAGCAAGAGGTAGGTTTTATTACTTCATTACATTTACTGACAACTTTAGTAGATATGGATATGTGTATCTTATGAGACACAAATCCGAATCCTTTGAAAAGTTCAAGGAATTCAAGAATGAAGTTCAAAACCAATTTGGCAAAAGTATAAAAGCCCTTTGATCCGATCGAGGAGGTGAATACTTAAGCCAAGACTTTGATGACATTCTAAAGGAGTGTGGTATTATATCACAGCTCACTCCACCTGGAACACCACAATGGAATGGTGTATCTGAGATGAGGAATCGAACCTTGTTGGACATGGTACGATCAATGATGAGTCATGCAGATCTTCCAATAAGCTTCTGGGGTCATGCCCTAGAGACAGTTGCATTCACACTTAACTGTGTTCCTACAAAGACGGTTCAGAAGACACCATATGAGATGTGGACTGGGAAACGTCCTAGTATGTCGTTCATGAAGATTTGGGGTTGCGAGGCGTTCGTAAAACGTTTGGATTCTGACAAGCTCGGACCCAAATTTGACAAATGTAATTTTGTGGGATACCCAAAGGAAACAAAAGGGTATTATTTCTAAAAATCTTCTGAGAACAAAGTATTTGTTGCCCGAACTAGTATTTTTCTAGAAAGAGAATTTGTCTCTAAAGGAAACAGTGGGAGGAAAGTAGAACTCGAAGAAATTCGAGAACCACAAAATATCATTGAACCTGAGTTGGAACGTGAGCAGGAACCACAAGATATTGTGGAAAGTGAACCTGCTCAAATTACACAAGGCATTCGTAGATCTGGTAGGACACACCAAGAGCCCGAGAGATATTATGGATATCTTGTGACTCAAAACGGCGATGTGATGCTCATAGATCAAGATGAGCTTGCTTCCTACCAAGAAGCTATGAATGGACCAGATTCTAAGAAATGGCTTAAAGCTATGAAATCTGAGATGGACTCCATGTATACTAACCAAGTATGGACTCTGGTTGATCCACCCGAAGGGGTAAAACCAATCGGGTGCAAGTGGATTTTCAAGAAAAAAACCGACATGGATGGTAATGTACAAACCTATAAAGGTAGACTGGTAGCAAAAGGTTTCAAACAAATTCAAGGTGTTGACTATGATGAAACCTTCTCTCCAGTGGCAATGCTTAAATCCATCAGGATCTTACTTGTTATTGCAGCTTTTTATGATTACGAAATCATGCAGATGGATGTCAAACCGCTTTCCTTAACGGAAATCTCTCTTGAGGATGTGTATATGACACAACACGAGGGTTTTATCACTCCAAAGGATGCTGGAAAGGTATGTAAGCTGCAGCGATCCATTTATAGATTGAAGCAAGCCTCTTGGAGTTGGAATCTTCGATTTGATGAAGCAGTCAAAGAATTTGTCTTTATTAAAAATGAAGATGAACCTTGTGTATATAAGAAGGTTAGTGGGAGTCACATTGTATTCCTAGTATTATATGTTGATGACATATTAATTATTGGGAATGACATTCCTTCCTTACAGGCTGTAAAAACATGGTTAGGAAAATGTTTCTCCATGAAAGATTTGGGCGATGCTGCCTATATTTTAGGTATCAGGATCTATAGAGATAGATTGATAAAAATGCTCGACCTAAGTCAAAGTATATATATTGATAAAGTGTTGAAACGGTTCAGCATGCAAAAGGCAAAAAGAGGAAACTTACCCGTGACTCATGGTGTAAAGATCTCTAAGGCCCAATGTCCTAAATCACAAGATGATGAGGAGCGTATGAGAAAGATCCCTTATGCTTCGGCAATTGGATCAATCATGTATGCAATGATATGTACTCGTCCGGATGTCTCGTATGCTTTGAGCATGACGAGCAGATACCAGTCGAATCCAGGTGAAGGTTGTGACACCCCCAAATCCAGGTTCTCTAACCTCAGATTCAGTGCTCACGATCTATCATCATCATAAGCATTCTATAACTACTACGAAATAATAAACATACATTGTTCATTATAATAAAGTCTCATAAACTGGTCCCAAGGTCTCCATAACCTTAACTTTAAAAACACCATTCATAATACAAACAGTTTACTTAAGAAATTTCATCAGATAATAGTTAAATTGACATTCATTCTAAACTACTCCTGGATCTTGCCCTTGCCCTTGTTCTTCGTGTTGGATCCTTCGGGCTTAACTGAAATAGATGTCATGATATAGCAAGAGTAAGCAACTAATTTGCTTGCAAGTTTATATCTGAAGAGATATATCATGACTTAGAAAGAAATATTAGATTCAATGTTCAACAATAGTATAAGATTGTGAAGGAACATGAATTAATAATCAACAATTGAATATTCGATAATTGAATAACATGAACTGAGTGGTTTTGAATAACCATGAACATTTGCCAAGGTGCTCAATTGATTTAAATGGACCTCTTAATAAGTTTTGGTATTCAAGGGGATCAGCCTTTCATACCTCGTGATTTATGCATAAACACTTAATAATCCGGCATTGATATCATGCCTTAATCAAATTCGTCCTTTTCTTAGTCAAGAGTTCTTACTATATCAATTTAATAAGAACAGTTATTTAAAACACATTTGATTTAACAAATTTAGACATGCTTGATCTAGCTGATACAATTAGCATAGATCTATTTCATAAACAGTTCATAAATGAAGAACTTTAATTTAATTCACGATTCAATAAAGATAATCTTAATTGAATTGCATAAAGTGCTAATTTCAATAATCAATATAGACGTGAATAATCATCAATAATTATTCACTAACATGCCTTGAAAATAATAACTCGAGCTTGAGTTAGGAAACTTGCCTCGATCGTAGGTTACGGCTACGAAATTAAATTTCAATCCACTATGCAGTTAAATTATCTTCCTTTGAGAGACCTATAATTAATCTTTCTATTAGTCAAAGCATAACATTAGATTATGTAATCACATAGATATTATACATTACATTTAGTTCTTATAAACATTATCCTGTCTAGATAGTGTTACTATTAATTAACGACTACCTTTAATTCACATAATATTATTAACTTAGATAATATTTAATTCACCTTCTAGTATTATTGGTTTACTAATAATACTTTCATTCACTTACTAATATTATTATCATCTTAGTAATATTTCAATACTTTACTAATATTATTAATCCTCTTAATAATATTTTAATCATGCATTAATATTATTACCATAATAATATCTTACTTATGCTTTAACATCATTAATAATACTTTCAATCATTTACTAATATTTTATTCACTTACTAATATTATTAATCATTTAATAATATTTTATTCCTTTACTAATGTTATTATATTTAATAACATTTTATTTAATCTCTAATATTATTATTTAATAATATTTTAATCATTTAATAATAATACTTTAATCTAATATTATTAATCTTTTAATAATATTTTACTCTAGATTAATATCTTAATATAATATTATTAATTATTTAATAATATTTTAATGAAATTTTAATCTTAATATTTTTATTTACTTAAAATATTATATTCTAATATTATTAACATCATAATAATATTTTAATGATTTATTGGATTAATAAACAATTTATTCTAATTGTTCACCCTTTATTAAACCTCTTATTTAATATCCATAAAAGGTCATAAATGATATTTCTTATCATAAATTACCAAAGTGCCTTAAGATAGTCATGATATAATATATTATGAGCATTCAAGCATAAAAATCACATTTTTCTCATTAAAGACATCAGTTAACTATTTATTTTCTTTTATTCATAACTTAACCATTTTTTAGGAAAAATAGCAAACTGACTTAAAAAATTCTCAACTTCTGGATTTTGATAGAATATGAACCAACAATGATCTCCTAATTTTTCTGGAATTTTAGAAAATGATTTACTATTTTTAAAGTGTCTAAAACACTCGAATCTTGCCCCATTTTTCATAAATTGAGTTTTGCTCAGAAAAATCTGAACTTTTCAAGGTATGCTCTTGTAACATATATGAAGCCACTGTAAAAATTTCGAAATTTTCCAATGTATACACAGTGAGACATTCGAAGGTTAATATTTCGGAGTCCTTTACGGAAATAGTCATTACGCACAATATATAACTTGAAACGTGTTCGTTCTTTTTCCTGCATGTACATAACTTCTCAAGGTACCTCTGTGATTTTTCCCAGATTTTTAAAACACAAGCAACTAACCGAAACAGCCTCATGAAAAACGGATCAGTAGCTGATTTAGGGTTTTCAAAGCCTCAACATGCAAAGTGGACTGTTTTGGGAAAAATAGTCTCAAAAGTTTCAAAAATTGCTAGATTTGTGTTTTACCACTTGGGTTTACTACATAACTCATGTATCTAGCACCACCCTTCGACGGATCACAATTCCAAGTTGTAAAACTTGAGTTACACAAGATTTAGTGGAAGAAAAACAAGAGTTTTCACCCTTGGAGAACATATGCTCATTTTCTTCCTCTAAGTCTTTGATCTAACACTCAAGATACTTAGTTCTATACATGATGATATGTAGAACTAGTGTATCTTGAGTATTTGTACATAACCCCATCAAAACTCAAGCTAGCAAAACAAAGTAACAGAAGAAGATGAAGGTAAGTTATACCTTGACTTAGTTGCTGCCTTTCTTGATTTTCCAAAGTAAGTAATATACTTAGGAGGCATGAACAACTAGCACTCCTATCTCTTCTCTCTATAGCCGAAACCCTCTTTCTCTTTTCTCTCTATGAAGTTGGCTAGCTTGGGAGCAAAAGATAGAAGAAGAAGATGGAGAGAAAATGAGATGTTGGAAGAATGAAATGTGATTACAAAATGAAATGGGCAATTCACTAATAATCCTCCCATAACTATTTTGTTGTCCATTGGGTAAAAACTTTGTATTATTATTTCCATTAGGATAGACATGATTAAATGTGCATAATGGAGTGGCAACCAATGGGAGCTTGACAACATTGTCCTTGTGTTTAATAATTTCTACTAATGGACAAGTTAGCTTAATTATTCCACTTAGGATCCTCTAGCCCATAATATCCTCCATTTAGCTTTTATTTTAAATGCCCAATTTTGATTAATCAAATGTCTAGAATACCCCTAATCAAGTGGGCTAAGTATTGGATTGTATTTTATTTTCTTTGAGCTTCTCCTTTAATTGTTTTGGGCTATGTACTAAACATAGTCTAGCAATTTTAATAATGTTACCCAATTTGATTATTTAGGACTTCCATTTCCAATCATATGAAGTTTAATTACTTATACATGTGACTTTATCTCATAACCTAATTAGATTTACAAGAATTAGGTTTAAAATTATTAGTCACTTGAAATACTA
Source organism: Panax quinquefolius (assembly GCA_020205615.1). Classification (NCBI taxonomy): domain Eukaryota; kingdom Viridiplantae; phylum Streptophyta; class Magnoliopsida; order Apiales; family Araliaceae; genus Panax; species Panax quinquefolius. The sequence continues at coordinate 84,642,654 of CM035165.1, forward strand.
AGTTTACCCACTTAAGTTAGTATACATATTATATACTAACTTTTTCGTATTACCATAACCCTTAGGTTATTTAATAGTCTTACCAAATGTATAATTAGGTTACAAAGCTTTAATTTTATGAAATCTATAAATGTATGTATCCATAAGTATAGTATATATGTTAATTGCCCCATGCACCACTTCACATATGTGGTCACATATTAAATCCTTATATAACACAAAGTTTAAAAAAAAAATCGATAATGTACATACATATATGGTGACTTAAAATTCACGGTTATTACAAAGGTCACTGGACAGCAGTCAAGAATATTCTTAAGTACCTGAAAAGGACTAAGGATTCATTCTTGGTATATGAAGGTGAAGACGAATTGGCAGTAAAGGGTTACACAGATGCTAGTTTCCAGACTGACAATGATGACTATAAGTCTCAGTCAGGTTTTGTATTTTGCCTTAATGGTGGTGTTGTTAGCTGGAAAAGTTTGAAGCAAGAGACAGTGGTTGATTCTACAATAGAGGCTGAGTATATTGTTGCTTCTAATGCAGCCAAGGAGGCTGTATGGATTAAAAAGTTCATCACTGAACTTGGTGTTGTTCCAACCATTGTTGATCCGGTTGCTTCTATCTTGTGATAATAATGGAGCCATTGACAAAGTGCTAAGGAACCCAGATCTCACCAACGATCCAAGCATATACTTAGGCGGTACCATCTCATCTGTGAAATCATTGATAGAGGAGATGTACATATAGGAAGAGTGCCAACATATGATAATGTTGCAGATCTACTAACCAAGGTTTTGTCGCAGCAGAAGCACGACGGTCACACTAGTTCCATGGGTATTAGATACATGAGTGATTGGCTCTAGTGCAAGTGGGAGACTATTAGAGTTTATGCCCTAGAGGCCAATTATTTGATATAATTGCTTAACGTTTTGATATTATATTTGATTAAATAAATGAATGATTTTATTTTAGTTTTATTTACTGCGTTGTAAAAATGTTAACATAATAAAAATCCTTAGAATATTGATACAAATTATATAGTTTCAAGTATGTGACTTGAACATGAGATTATATATTTACAATCAGTACCATTGTTCTTAAATGTCCCTAGTCGAGTATCATTGTTGATGGGACAACAATGATGCATTAAGACTAGTATGTGGATTGATTGATGACCAAATCTCATTGGTCATAAATATATGAGATATTAAGTCAATGCATAGGTACATGTTAGAGAATGATGTACTGGACAGACCCACCATGAGAATTCTATGTGGAGCATTATGCGAAGTGTCATTAGCAATTCTCATAGTGACAATGATGTAATGGTCCTCCGACCTGAAATCACTATATTTCTACACGAGAATTTATGTACTTTGATATCATCAAATGTCACCTTTAATAGGGTGGACTATAAAGGTGATTATTGGGTACATCATGAATCGTGTGAGGAATACGAGTGATCTAGATGGAATTTAACCCTCCTATGTATTAGGGGTGATATCCATAGGCCTCTTGATTGAGTAGGACTATGAAATGCATGGCCATGCTCAAATAGTGATTTATTTCATATAGTCTACTCATTGATTAAGAAAAACTCAGATTAAATTATGAAGAGTATGACACATTCCATGACTCGAGTTTAATCTAGGATATTAAGGTTAAAAAGATTAAATTACATTGAAACATTGGTCACTAAAAGGTTGCATCGAATCATCGATCTTATTATTACTTAGGTAGCAGTGATGCATTACTAGATGCCGCTCACTGTTTATAATTTTATAATATGATTTTAAAATTATTGCCAACGTAATAATAACCTATGTGGTCACACACATGTAACGTAATTAAAGGTAATTAATTTAAATTATAAAGATTTAAATATGTCAATATGATTGATAGTATTTAAACTACTTAATTTAAATTAATAGGATATTTTATATATGTGTATAATAATTAAGTAAGACTTAATTAAGATATATATATATATATATATATATTCGGATTTTATTAAATTAAATTTTGAATAATTCCTTTTAATCGCTATATATATGATATGTAGCAGCCATTTTAGGGATAATTCATTAACCAAAACCCTAGCCGCTCTTAGAGAGAGACTAGAGAGAAAATAGTTTCAGAAAATCCTCATCCTTGGTGGCTAGTACCGCATTTCCTCCTTCTGCAGATCGTAGGATGATTCGTGTGGATACCGTAGAGACGCAGTCCGTTTGAATTGCGTTGGAGATTCGACCGCATCGATTCTAGCTTTAACAATCGGTATAATTTCTAACCTCTGAATTAATTGAATTATTCGCATGGATCCTGTTTTAGGGTTTCAGAATTTCCTTTAATTGGTTTATTTCCGCTGCGTTTCTATGCCGAAACCCAACACAAATCGACGGACACAGTGAGAGGACCATCTAGACATTGGAGGATATGCTCAGAGCGTGTATTATGGATTTTAAAGGGAATTGGGATGACCATCTAACATTGGTTGAATTTGCCTATAATAATAGTTATCACGCAAGTATTGGCATGCCGCCTTACGAAGTGTTGTGCGGCAGGAAATGTTGAACTCCGTTATGTTGGGACGAGGTAGGTGAACGTCAGCTGCTAGGTCCAAAATTGGTACAACAAACTGTCAAGATCATTAAGGTGATTCGAAAAAGATTGATAGCTGCACAGGATAGGCAGAAGAAATATGCCGATCAACACCGACAAAATTGAGAATTCGATGTCAATAGTTTTGTTTTCTTGAAAGTGTTTACCTGGAAAGGGAAAATTTGGTTTGGTAAGAAGGAAAAACTAAGTCCTAGGTTTATAGGACCTTTTGAAGTGCTACGACAAGTTGGTGAAGTGGCGTATGAGGTAGCTCTACCTCCGGAATTAGAACATATTCATAATATTTTTTCATGTTTCGGTGTTAAGGCCATATAAGTCCGATTATAAATATGTTATAGAATATGAACCATTACAGTTTGAAAAGGATTTGTCTTATGAAGAAGTCCCTGTTTAGATTATTGACAAGAAAGAGCAAGTACTAAGGAATAAAGTAATACCTTCTGTTAAGGTAATCTGGAGAAACCACAATGCTGAAGAAGCTACGTGGGAACTTAAAGAGGTTATGATGAGAAATTATCCTCAGTTATTTACTTAATCTTGTATAGCGATTCTGGGGACAAAATCCTATTAAGGAGGGAAGAATGTAACGAATGAATTTATCGAGTCGTGATTCTTGGGACAGAATCCTTTTAAGGAGGGAAGGATGTAACGAACGAGAATTTTGTAATTAATTTTAAATATTTATGGAATTAAAAAAATATTTTAATTTATTTATTTATTGAGATAAATAAATAATTGATGAAATTGTGGTGTAATAATTTAGTTAAGTGTGTTTGTTAACTAAATTAATTAATGGCAATTTTATTATTTTGAAGATTTGATTTAATGGAATAATTAAATTAAATAAATTCTTTAATATTTAAGGAAATAATTAAATTTAAATAAAGTAATGCTCTAGTTTAATTTAATAATTAAATTAGATATATAATAATTTGTTAAATATAAATGTAATTATAATGGAAATTATAATTGTAATTGTAAGTTATTAAAATTAATTAAATTAAAATGTGACAAATGGAAATATATAATATAAATGTTATCAAAACAAATTAAAAAAAGGGTTTTCTTTTTATGTGTAGCCAAACAAAGCCTTGTGGATTTTGGTTAATGTAACATCCAAAGACTCTTTGCTTAATAAAACTGATAACCACGTTTATCAGTTTATTAAGCGCTCAGTTGGGTTATATCACGTATTTTCCTAAAACCTTAGAACAGAGGCTAGAGAAGAAGAGCTAGGGTGAATTACAGAGAATTGAGAGTTGGAGAAGAGGGGTTTTTGGTAAGGATTGCTGTCAACTTTGCTAATATAAAACAAGGATTAAAGGTATAATCTACCCCTAATTCTAACTTGTTGTTTTGTAATTTCTATTCTCTAAAATTGGGTTTTTGTTGAATTGTTGTTTAAGATGTTGATTATATGTATGTATGACCTTGTTAAACCTGTTATTTGTCATCTATAATCTTATGTTAGTGATCAAATTCATGGAAATTGGTTTGAAGAAGAAGATTTCAATAATAGTGTTTTATGTGTACAAAAAATGGCTTAATTGAATCCAAAAGTTTATGTTTAATCCTTGTAGTAATCTATAAATTGATTGAAGACTGCGTTAGTATATCAAGAAATGAAAACAACGCAATTGGAATGGTGTCAATTGGTTAAGAAACAAAGATTTGGCGATTGAATTCGCTAAAAGTGTTAAAATATGAAGAAATTGGTAAAAACAAGATTTTGATCCTTAAAAGTTCATTTTATATATAATGTTTATTTTGGTAGAATCATGAAATGCATGCTGGGTGATGTTGTTACCAAATTCTAGTTGTTGGTGTGTGTGAATTTCAGTAGTAATTAGGGAAAAAATGGAGTTTGGGTCATAGAATGGGAAATCGCTATAGTTTTCGTCACGTCTTGGCAAGCAAATTGCCGCTTAGTACCAAAGGCAGAAATGGAACAACTGCGCCTGTTGGCTTTTTGAGGTCGTGGCACTAAGTAGCAATTGCCACGGCATAAAGCTTAGGAAAGAAGTACAATTGCAGCTGCGTTCTACAGAAAGAGACAATGTGTTTTTCTTTTATTGCAGTCTATAATATGATGACCTAACTTAGTGTAGTATACATGATAAGATGTTAAACCATGTCATAGGATATAATAACAGATTATAATGCATTGTGTTATCAAATATGAAGATTTTAAGCAATTATTACTTAATAAGTTATGCAATGAATGAAATTCGATGGTTGTATAAGGTAGAGAGGAGAATTGAATGTTAAAGCTTTATATTATATGATAGTAAGTTTTCAGATTTGTATGAGTGGTAAACTAACATGGTTAGACCTTAAGTTAAGGGTTATGACTTAAATAAAATGGTGAAGTTAACCTATAGAGCTAACGATGTTATAACTAATCGATATTGCAAATCCTAATGGTATATGTAGGGTGTTTGGAGAACATTTATTAAACTTGTGTAGCTTACATACGAGGCAAGTTTTCTTACTTCATTCTCTTTATAATGAATGCAAGTTTCGTAACTATGTTTACCTTTTATTGTCAAGAAAGCTTTCTAACCTTAATTTATCATTATGTAAGTTCCTAAACCTTATATTAAAGTTGAGCAAGCTTATTGATTCCATCTTGTTTATGTTTATGCAAGCTCTTGGATTCTAATTCTTTACATCGAGCGAATTTCACATTCATAACTCTTGTTGTTGCTATTCAAAGCATAAACTGTTTACATTCATTGTCCCGAATGAGTTTTCTATCTCTTTTGGATGTAATACTATGTTTATACCATGTCTACTCAATTGTACATTGTTATTATTCAATCTATGACTTAAGTATCGTTGTTCAATCTTATATTATTGTGTTGAACCTTCAAATAGCAAATGAACTTTTATTGATTGGACTAATATATAATTGATGAGTGTTCTAAAATTCTAGAACCACTGATAAGCTAGTTCCAAACTAAACTTTCTTTAGAGTGGAAATCCTAAAGTCACACTGAGATGAACAACCCTAATATAGGGGATTTTGTATGGGTTAGATGTTTATGCACAATACATGGTACAAAGGGTTGATCCCCCTAAGTATGTAAGGAAGGGTCTGTATATATAGTCTAAACGGCTGTTAAGGGTGAGGTAAAATACCTAACTACTGGGGACATAGTTCGTGGTCTTAAGACCCTCAGCTATAATCTTGAACTTATTTTCTATTCTTGATTCGTAGAACGAGTTCTCCATTATTCAGTATTCGTTGTCTAATCTCATGTTATTGCCATTACTATTCTTTATATTAGTGAGCATTGTTTGCTCACTCTTGCAATTAACACTGCAGCTAAAGTTAAGAAAGTCGATGAGTCGTCTTCTAGCAAAGGAAAGGGCAAGATGTTCAAGTGATGAAGACTTATTTACTTAACTGAAATTATGTTATAAGACTTATGTTATTTTGTGATGTATTCTATAGACTTATGTAATAGTTTAAGGTTAGATTACCTAGGATTGTTTTAAGTTGATATAACCCTTTAATGGGAAGATTATTGTTTAAGTTATTTAAGTTATGTCTTTATCATTTATTGTGGCTAGTTAGATGTAATTATTTTTGGATAGTGAGCACAAAATCCCGTGGGAATGAAGTACCCGGATTTGGGGGTATCACAGTATCTCCATCAACGAGTGATGAAGCCAATCATCAGATCTAAGGAGAAAGTGCCCTATAAGAAGATTGAAGAATTCCTCCGCAAGATGGGACACAATGAAGCCAAGGTGGTTCAAAGCTTGAAAGAAGCTCCACAATAGATTTCTATTCTGGACTTGGTTGTCTCTTCAGAAGATCACCGGATGGTCTTACTGAAAGTATTAAAAGAAGCCCACTTTCCAAAGACAGTGGATGTTGAAAAATTCCATCATCTGGTTGATCACATCTTCAATAGCAATATGATATCCTTCACTGATGATGATATACCTCCCGAAGGGACGGGTCATTGCAAACCTTTGAACATAGCGGTTATGTCTTCCGGATATGTGGTCGGAGGAGTGATAATAGATGGAGGATCATCCCTAAACATTTGCCCCTATGCCACATTGGAAAAAATGAACATCAATCTCAACAAGATTAGAAGCAACCATATAATCATAAAAGCTTTTGATGGATCTCGGTGAAATGTTGTCGAAGAAATTTAATTACCTGTGGAAATCGGTCCACATACATTCTACATATCCTTCCAAGTGCTCAAGATCACTACAGGATATAATTTACTGTTGGGAAGACCTTGGATTCATATAGCGGGAGCCGTCCCATCCACCCTTCATCAACAACTCAAGTATATCATCAACAGTAATCTAGTCACTGCCAATGCCATGCCAAAATGTTATGTTCAAAGTGATATACCACTTATCAATTTCAATGAAGAAGTTGAGCCTGTCAGCTTTCAAGCCCTTGAGGTGAGCAACACTCACTATCATCCCATTAGGGCTCCACCTCTGAAACCCAGAGTTTTTGCCGAGGTAATGTCGGCAAGTCAAGAGATGATATCATTAGGTTTTCAACCTGGACAAGGGTTAGGAAAGAATCAACAAGGAATCAAATGCCCAATTCAAGTTTATAGCCAGACAAGGACAGCCGAACTAGGCTACTCCTTTTGGTCCAATCATAGGAACCCACATAAGCATAAACTGGTTCCTTCATCTACAAGGTTGTTGCCTAAACCTACAGGTGATAATCCTGTATGAACTTTATTAAAGGTTCCTGCCCCTATGGTAGCCATGATGTTTCCTAAGCTGATACCGGTTAAAGGAAAGAAAGTCCTGATTCCAGACCCGGAGTTGGAAGAAAGGAATCAAAGGCTCAAACAAGATATCAAGACGCGGTTATCAAAGATGTACTTCCTGGCACATACCGAAGGTATGAACAAGGATATCTTAGATGATGACTATCCAGACATCATGGTCATCATTCAACAGAAGGAGGACGATAACAACCCCTTCATCACAGCCGTCCACCAGGACTTGACCCTTGGCAATTGGAGTAGTACTCCTTACATTTGTCGACAAGGGTAAAAAGGGCAGAAATTCCTTCTGCCCTGTAGATAGCAATAACTGCTTACTTTTGTTACATAATATTAGCAGTTTCTTTTGTCATTTCATGCTAACACTTTGTATGATTGAACATTTTCATATATTAAGTGAAAGCATTTTGTTTCAGGACTCTAAAGTTAAATGTGCCTAAACTTGTTGATGAGGTGTCTATTCTTCACATGGACTGCAACTTTGATGTAAATTTGGACTCTGACTTGATGGAGATTGAACAAGAGGACTATGAGTTACCTCAGGAGATCAAAGAATGGGACAGAGACAAACCCAAGCCAAATCTTGATCAAACCACTTCTTTTAACCTCGGAACCTCAGAAAACCCCAAATAAATCCAGATTGGTAGGGATCTTACTCCAAGCCAAAGGAATGACATGGTTACTCTGTTGACCCAATTCCAGGATGTGTTTGCATGGTCTCATGAAGACATGGTCGGTTTATCAACTGACATCTTCATTCATCGCCTTCCCATCAAAGAGGGATTCAAGCCAGTCAGACAGAAACTCAGGCGATTGAAACCTGAGTAGAGTTTGAAAGTCAAAGAAGAAATTGTGAAACAATTTCAAGCCGGCATCATCATGGTATCAACATACCCTGAGTGGCTATCCAATATAGTCCCCGTGCCTAAACCAGGAGGGAAGGTGCGAGTTTACTGGATTATAGGGATCTAAACAAAGCTTGTCTCAAAGATAGCTTTCCCGTACCATTCATCCATATACTCATTGATAATACAGCTCAGTATGATATGTACTCCTTTGCTGACTGCTTTTTCGAGTACCATCAAATCATGGTTATTGAAGAGGATCGTGAGAAAACTGCATTCATAACTCCTTGGGGAACCTTTTGCTACAAACGGTCGTCATTCGGCCTCATCAATGTCGGAGCTACTTATCAGCGAGCCATGATGGCTCTTTTCCATGATCTAATGCACAAAGAGATAGAAATCTATATGGATGGCATCATTGGCAAGTAACGAAGGGAGAGAGACCACCTAGATCATCTCAAAAGCCAGTTGCGTAAGTACAATTTGAAGCTGAACCCAGCCAAATGCGCCTTTGGCGTCAAATCAAGAAAATTGCTAGGATTCCTAGTGAGTCAGAAAGGCATTGAGCTAGATCCTGCAAAAATCCAAGCCAACACGGAAATCCCCATACCCCAGACAGAGAGGGAAATATGGGGATTTTTGGGGAGAGTCAACTTCATCAGTCGGTTCATCTCTCAACTCACAACAACCTGTGAACCTATCTTTAAGTTGCTAAGGAAGACCTCTTCCACGAAATGGAATGATGAGTGTCAGAAAGCCTTCCTTCTCATCAAAGAGCAGCTAATCAAAGCTCCTATTTTGGTACCTCACAGGGATGGTGTTCCCCTATTTATGTACTTGTCAATCAATGACAATGCCATAGGTTGCATGCTGGGGCAGAAAAATGATAGAGGCCAAGAAAGAGCTATCTATTACCTCATAAAAAGATTCAGCATCAATGAACACAAGTACACTCTGATTGAGAAAACTTGTTGTGCTTTAACATGGGCTTCCATGAGATTACAACATTATCTCCATGGTCACACAACCCATCTCATATCCCGCGTGGATCCTCTCAAGTACGTGTTCAGAAAATCCATGTTGAATTGTCGACTGTCCAAATGGCAGTTGATCCTACAAAAATTTGACATCATTTACGTGACTCAAAAGTCTATCAAAGGTCAAGGAATTGCGGATAAACTGGCCTCCGCACCTTCAGGGGATTTCAAACCCTTGGAAATATAATTTCCTGGTGAAGGGGTAATGACTGTAACGACCCCAAAATTCATACAATTCAATTATCGACTTTGGTCATTAATAACACGTTTAACTTCTGATTTTACATCATAATTTGATGTTAAGCTTAATAAAATGCGGAATAATTTAAACTTTTCTATCTTCTTACTTTAATTCCCTGAATCAAAACCTTTATCACCTATATATCTTTGAATCAATCTTATTTTATGATTCACTTAATCAAAGTTATTATATAAAATCTTACATTTCAATCTGATAACCTTTGCATATTAGATAACTTAAACTTTACATAATTATTGTGATTTATCAAGTATATTTCTCAAAACCTTTATCTTTACCTACCCTTAAACCATACTTGGCTTATTACTCACCTTATTACTCACCTTATCAGAGTTAATAAATAAACTTACATTCAGATTCAATACCCTTTCATACAATCAAACAAAACTTAAACTTTATAACTCAACATATATGAAACATTATACATTATTCAGAACCTTGAATGTGACACCCCCAAATTCTAGTACTTCATTACCACAAGATTTGGTGTTCACTTAATAAAAACATTCATATCTAACTACCCAATCATAATAAAATTGAATAATAAACCTTCCCATTAAAGGATTACCTTAATAAAAATCTCCCAGGTTATCTAACCTTCAAATACAATCATTTAAATGCGGAAAATAAATATCTTCATTACAATCATTAAAAATAAAGTTTGACAATAAAATGTCAACATGCTACAAGCCTTCAATACTTGTTCATCTTTCCCTTTCCCTTACTGGTACGTCAACCTTCTCAACTTTAGCTGTAATGTTTATATAAGCAAGAGTGAGCAAACAAATCTCACTTGAAATAATAATGAATAAAATCTTTATAACAAATGTCAAATGATAGGCTGAACATAATGCTTTATCAATGATAATCAGAATCATGAAATATTTAACTGAGGGTCATAAGACCACGAACTATGTCCACAGTTATAAGTAATCTTTCAACTTAAACTTTAACAGTCATAGGGACTCCACGTACTTAGGGGGATCAGCCCTTCGTACAATGTATTGTGCACAAACATTTCAACGCTATACGTAAATTATCCCCTATAATAGGGTTGTTCTTCTCAGTTTTAGAGTACAAGTCCGCACCAAAGAAAGTTTGGTTTGGATAAGCTTTCAAGGTAATTTAGAGTTTCACAAATCATCAACTAAGGGATTAGTTGAATCAATAAGACTTAACAACACTACGAGTGACCAATAATAGTTTAATATTGGAAACGAATAATCATAAGTAAACTAACTATATATTAAACTCATGCTTATAAACAACTAAAAAGCATAAGTATTGAATTAAACAATAAACCTTGCTTGAACAATATTAAGCTAAGGCTATGATCTTGAGACAAAAGAGTTAAGTTAAGAACATGTACTAAGGAATCACAAGCTTAACAATGAAACTTGCTCAAACTAACAATAATATTTCGATTTGCGATAAATAAATGAAATTGAACAACTAGTTAGAGATTTGAGATCAAGAATAGGCATTTATCGCAAAAGAATAGAACTTAAGAAAACTTGTTTAACTATAAACAAGTTAGAACAACTCAACAATGATTAGAAGTCAAACTTGCTTGAATAATGTTAGAATTAGAGCTTGCTCAAATAAATAATAAAAATAAAAGAATTCACTTAATCAAAGTTTTAAAGTAAGTAACTTGCTCAAAGTAAAGAGGTAAGGTTTAGAAATTTGCCTCAAGTGTAAGCTATAATATTAAAATTCACGTCCACCTACACATTTTAGTGCAATCACAATATCTATTTGACATGTTAACATCCACTTCTAAAATAACACCCATTTCTAGCTAAACTTGTTAATTTAGTACAAGTCTTATGCTACTAGATAAATATCAGAAATTTCAAGGGTTAACCTTCACAACACTTGGTTTACTATTCATTATATACACTAAGTTCTAACATATCGCGTTCGTAACTTACTAATCATTTTTGAAACTTTGAAATTACTAACCACATAACACGATTCTGTTTTAACCTTGTTGTTACATGTTTATTACATCAACACATCATAAGACTAAGTTATAATGGTATTCAAGGTATATTACGAAGAAGCGAAGCCATCGTCACAGATCGGGGTATATATAAATGCAATTGCTTGCCATACAAAGGCTTGGGAACCGTGGCAAGAATAAGCTTGCATTCGCCTCGACACAACAGCACAATTACAAGACCGGTGCATGTGACGTAAAGCAGAAATGGCATAAACAGTAGCCATTTTAGCCAACCTAAAACGAATTTCACCCACAAAACATTGAAATTAACATATACAATGGTACAGAACTATCACAAACATGATTTCTAACATATTCAACCACTTAGAACAATTTAACAACACTTTTAACTATTTTAATTCCTTGAATTTCATGTTTTCATACAAAACTCCATTTTTTTTATATTCTTCCCAAAATTTGACACTATGATCACAATTCTTGTCCAAATTACTTCGTTCAAACTACGTTATCTTTGTTTCTTAATGTACTAGCATAAACAAAACTCAATTCACAATTTAACATACAAATTGACCACTAAAATTAGTACTTTCACAAGCCACATGAGAAAATATATATTGTCATTACTTTTCTTCCTTTTTAACTGTAATTAGCATACGAATTCTTGTTTACACACAAACTCAAACATAGCCAACATATATAATCATCACAATTTAGTTGTATAGTAACAATTCAAAACATATAAATTCACAGAGTTTAGGAATTATGCCGTAAAACTCACATATATACATATATATAAATATATAACATTAAGGTTAAAGAAAATACCTTCAAATGGTTGAACAATTCTTGCTAAACATAGTAATTTGTTGTTTTTCTCTTCCCAATCTCTCTCTCGAATTCTCTTAGAACTCTCTGTAACTCTCAGAACTCTCCGTTTTCTTCTTAGGCTTAGCAAATAATAACATGAGTAATCCCAAAACTGATAACCAATAATACGTCTAATTATTAGAATGTCAGTTACAAATATAATGCTTAGGTTATAAATATATTATATTTATTATTTATTTTATTTTATTTGTTTTTATTATAATTCAAAATTTTAAAAATTCAAAAGCCATAAGGCTCCGTTTGGAAAAACTCTTTAAAAAATAAAGACTTAATATATTTAAGCCTTGTTTGGGTTAAATCAATTTAAAACCGCTTTAATTATTTTAATAAACAATTTAGTTTATAATTTATAATCGCATATTATTTATTTGGATTTCCATATCCAACATTAATCAAATAAATTAACTACACAAACAATATTTTAAATAATTATTCCACTTAAACAATTATCACAAAATTATAATTTTATTTAATAATTTAACACACCAATTTAAATTAAACAACAATATAACATCTCATGTTATATTACAACTCTCTAAATTATAAATTAATTTAATTTAGAATATTATCTAATAAATTTAATTCATAAATATTTACTAATAATAACCACATTAATAAAATATTTATTTCATCAATTTCAACAATCAACACATCAAATAAATATTTATATAATTCAATAAATATTTAATATTACAATTTGAAATTTTGGATTGTTACATCCTTCCCTCCTTACAAGGATTATGTCCCCGGAATCACAACTCAAACAATCAAATCATCACATTCTTCCTTTCTTACAAAGATTTTGTCCCCAGAATCGAAGACACAGATTAAACAAATAACTCAGGGTAATTTTTTATCATTTCAGCTTTCGAGTTCCCACGTAGCCTCTTCGAAATTGTGGTTTCTCTATATCACCTTCACAGAAGGTATCACTTTATTCATGAGCACTTGTTCTTTCCTGTCGACTATCTGGATATGAATCTCTCCATAAGACAAATCTTTACTGAACTGCAACGGTTCATACTCGATCACATACTTTGTGACGCCCCCAAAATTAGGTATACATCACCCATCTTGGGTCGCCAAATATATAGTACAGAATTCAAATACAACTATCGTGTACAATACGACAAAACATAAACTGTGAGTTTGAATACAAATATTATTTACTAGAGATTATACAAACTCAAAAGGAGTCCTCATTATAATTATTATCACACTATTTCACAGAATAGTGAGGACTACTAATGCTATCCTCTGGACCATCACTCCGTTCCCCGACTCGTCCCAGCTATATTCTCATTTTCTGAAGAGAACAGTGAAAGAAAGGGTGAGCTCAACTAGCCCAGTAAGAAATATTATGACTAAGATAATGCAGAATAAATTATCATTAGTCTTCAACAATGTTAAACTGATAAAATATAATAGACATCAAGTTTAACTGCAGCGGAACAAACAATCCATTAAAAGAGTCAAGTAGAAAATTAAATCTACTATCTTTTATGATTAAAAAGGTTTTTCATCACTGTTATCGCTGAGACTAAGCTTAATAAATATTCCACATCATCGAATCACCCCTGCACTACGACCAAGGATATTCTTTAGTATCACGGCCATAATTATCCATGTACTACGGGCCAAGAATATTTGTGTATTCATTAATGGTCATGATCATGCCAACAACTGTCCATCAATGCACTACGGGCCAATGAGGACTTTTACCACATCATTTGTAACATTACGGCCACGACTACATAGAATAATCCTCGGTCATAATCATACCAAGTCCATCTATGCACTACAGGCCACATATGACTTTCAACATAATATAAACATGAGGATGATGACAATGATATAAGAATTCAATAAAAACAAGTTCAAGAATTAATTTGTCCAAGAACCAATAACGTCCAAATTGTCAACATGATACTGCTTTGTAGAGTAAAATTCAAGAATACTCAGAAGAATATTTCCATGAAAAGATACTGGATGAAGCGCAATTATCAATGATATTCCACTAATTTCATGGAGTATAGAAGTCAAAACTTTAACCATCTGAATATAATAAAGAATTGAATAACAAAAGAAATCACCATGCATGCGGTACTTCGCATAGACAGGTTACTCCAACAGAATACTAAATAACGGAACTAGGCCAAGCGAAATTCGGACCGACAGGATGTTCCAATAGAATAATAAAGCATGGAATAACAACAAAAATCACCATGCATGCGCGGTATCAGATGTATGCATTATTCCAAGAATACTAATAAGGAGCTTGAATTAGTCCCACAAAAACGCATGAGATAGGATATTCCAACAAAATAATAATAAAAGGCGGAACCAGTCCCACGTAAAACCTGTAGACGAGGATATTCCACGAGAATAATAAAGGCGGAATCGGATCCGTGTAAAACGATGCACGAGGATATTCCAGAATAATAAAAAGATGAATAATAGAAGAATGTCACCAAGTATAGGGAAGACCGCGATATCAAAGTTATTTCAATGAATAATAAGCAATGGAATAACAATGAAATCACCATGCATGTGATAGATCGCATGCAGACGGAGTTATTCCAACGTAATAATAAATAATGGAACGGTCCCAGGTAAATAGCGCATACGCACGGATATTTCGACGAGAATAATAAAGAACGGAATATTAGAAGAATTTTACCATGTATGCGGTACTTCGCATAAACAGGTTATTCCAACATAATAATAAAGAATGGAATAACAGAAGTTCTCTTCATGAATAAGAAGGAAAGAATACCCCTTACGAGTACAACAAATAATATCTCCTACGAGTACAACAAATAATATCCCCACTTAGTACAACAAATAATATCCCCTACCTTAAGAAGAAGCGTCTTTGGATATATAAGTAGTGAAGTAGTAGAATACTTTCTTCTTTCTCTCTATAGTTTATCTCTAGAGTTTCAAATTGAATTGTAAGAAAATAATGAAGGAATGAGCTTCTATTTATAGAAAAATGGACCAGCATAGTAACTAAATCATGAATGGTCCAGATTGATTTACTTTAATTGACTATTCATATTTAAAGCAAAATCTTTTAAATAAAATATAATATATTCTATTTATAATCTAATAAAACGAATAACTTTATAAAAATTTTTTACTATGCAAATATACTACGCAGGCTTTATACAAACACTATGCATAATAAAATATAATATATTCTAATTATTATCTAATAAAATAGATAGCTTTATAAAAGTATTCATTTTATATAAAAAGATTTTACTATGCAAAACACTATGCAGAACAACTATGCAACACTATGCATAATAGAATATAATATATTCTATTTATAGAATAACTTTATAAAAGTATTTTGTTTTATATAAAATTTTTTTTTGTATTATTACATTAATAATACCAACAAAACTGAGTGACTTATCATGTAAGCATCAATAATCAATACTGAGTATTGCTACTATGCAACCACGCCAGACATAGATTACTTTAACAACAAGGGTGTTTCAACAGTTAACGGTAAAACTTCCGCCGTTATTTTCATAAAGTATTTTTGTCGTTTTCTCAATCCGACAATTCCGTTGTGGGGTCCACCAATGATTGTGTCGTTGTACTAATATTCTCTGTTAAAACGAATATTCCTCGACCAATCAAATATTATATAACAACTTGCATACTTTGCAAAATTTATAAATACTACCCACAACTATAATATTATCTCAAATTTATACCATAATATTAAAAAAAATATTTCGAGAAAATTAAATCTTTATTCGTAAAATTTGGGATTTTACAATCTCCCCACCTTATGAAATTTTGCCCTCGAAATTTACGTACGTACCTGGTATGCCGAACAGATGAGTACACTTCACCAGATTCCAACTCTTGAGGTATAACCTTTAAGCGTAGAATATATTCTAGGATTTTAACAGGTACATCTTCATACGTTAAATTATCCGCTATCTCGTCCGGTTCTAAATCAATAATGTGGTTCGGGTCGTCCACATATTTACGTAACATCGATACGTGACAAACGTTATAAACACGCAACATATTTGGCGGTAAAACGAGTCTATATGCCATAGTTCCTACTAGATCGAGGATTTCAAATGGGCCAATTAAATCGAGGGTTGAGATTTCCTCTTTTCATCAATTCTTGCTTCTAGAATAACGCCCTCTTTAACCTTCTTCTTCCTATTCATCAGCTCTGCGTGTGTAGTTTGAGCGGCTTTAATTTTATCAATTAAAGTCGATTCTAATCATATATTCGTTATCTTCACGTGGGTTCCTAGAGTCTTTAACTCTATCTTCATCACTTGTAAGTTATACAAAATGAGTCTTTGTGTTAACAACATCGCACTTGTAAACGCATCCGATCTTCTACTCAACACGTCAGCTACCACATTCGTTTTCCCACAATGGTATTGAATAGTACGATCGTAATCTTCAACAGCTCGAGTCAACGTCTTTGGCACGTTATACGTTCGTTTTAGTTGAAGAAATATTTGAGGGTTTTAGAAATGGGTTTTGTGCTGGGGTCAATACAAAATTCGATTTCACGCTCTAGGGGTAGGCTAAGAAGACTTCAAGAATACGTCAGGAAATTTATTAACAATAGAAATATCATTCAAAGCTGTGACCCTCATCAAAGACTTGGATAGTACGTCACATTGATACCTATCAACTTGCCATCGTCATTCACAACGTCGCCTATAGAAAGTCTGGCTTCGGTGCATTCCACTCAAGGAAGTCAACAACGAAAGGACCGGGGCTCTTTACTTATGGCTTGATATGACAATGATTGACTTTAGTTGTTTGGTTGCTTGAATTCGCATAACAGGTTGGTTAGGAATATGAAAACTAACAACCTTACGAAAAGCATGATGAGTAGAAAATTAACAACCTTACGAAAAGCATGATGAGTAGTTAACCAATCGATTCCAAAAATCCCATCAAAGGCAAGTATTTTCAAAGAGATAAGATTGGCAGGTAACGTGAAAGTGTCGATTTGAATCTACAAGATTTATAAACAGTGGAGGTACCGAAGGTTTCTACTAACGAAGTTTAAACCAATAAGTCAAAGTCTAAGTTCTCCGGAGTTAAATTTAAACGTTGAGTGCAAGCAAGAGAGATAAAAGAATAGGTAGAACCGGTATCAAATATGAAAGTAGTATGCACACAAGCCAATCATGTTTGATGATAAAGCATATACTTTGTAACAATCTTATTCATTTATTAATAAAAAGTATTAATTTATTAAAGGCTTTTAATTATCTACATGATGCTGTTTTATAATATGTGATAAACCCATAGTTTTAAGCAATGCTTTTAGAATAATGATGATGATCATTCTAATGAGATCTAAATTCTTAGAAAGCTTAAAACTAAAATAGTTCCCAATCATTGGATTACTAAATTGGAGATTAGTGAATCCGGATAGATTGGTACATATGTTGCTTGCTTTCATTGGATGAGGATGATTGATCTCATGATCATTTGTGTGGAGACACTAAAGCAAGTATGTAGGTGCTTATTAGAGAATAAGTTCATTTGAGCGTGGCTCGCTAAGGAATACCTAATGGAGTTTTACTTCATTTGTCAATAGGAATTCTCAGTAGTGATAATAAGACAAGTGATCCTTGGACTTGAGATCATCATAGTATCTTGTGTATGATGAGTTATACTTTGACTTATTCTTAAGACCCTTAGGGTATATCAAAGGGTATGCTTGGGTATAATAAGTTGTATATGGAGATAATGTATGACCAATAAAGAATCTACCACTTATTAAAAGAAGAGAAATGTCCTATGTGATTTGATAAATGACAACCCAAAGAGTCCTCGGGTAAGCGAGAATGAAATTAGAAAGGAGTTTCTAATTTGCATTATTTGATTTTGTGCATTTAAGGATCGAAATACATATAATTAAATAAAATAAGACTTGACGAGAATTCCATGTCTTATATTTAATTGGGACATCAGATGGTGGAAGGATTGAATTCAGATTGTCTGTAACTATTTACTCAAAGGTTCTTTTATGATTAATGTTGAAATCTATATTATACGGAAAGTCGTTGATCGTTAGGGAGGCTTATCCCTATCAGTAGAATAAATATTATTTATTTAAATAAATTAATTGTTTAATTTATTTATTTAAATAAGATTAGAATTGTTCTAATTGATTTATTCACAACCCAGGTTTAATATGGAGAACCTAAAGGGTCACACCATAAAAGGAAGAATAATTATTTAAGAAGTTAATGGCATAATCGTAATAATATGTTAAGTATATTTAATTTAATCTATGGTGATAGAATAAATTAAATAGCTTAATATTTATTAATTAATATTTTAGAAATATTAAATATAAATTAATAAGAGGAGTCTTATTAATATTATTACAATTATTATTATTTTAATTTCTAAAAGAGTTTAGGAATTAATTTAATATAAGTACTCTCATTTATTCCTAATAGGATTAGGAGGAAAATTAATTAAAGGAGTTTAATTAATTATCCCTAATAAGATTGGGAGCCCATTTAATTAAAAGTGTTTAATTTAATAATACCTTATTTTAATAGGTTACTTGATATCTTTATAAAAGTGTCTTATATCGATATCAAGATGGACGTAATAATTCCAATGGTTGGAGAGTACGCTCCTTTTCTATAGAGATAGAAAAACTAGGGTTTAGCCAACCACCCATCTTCTTGAATCCTTCTTCTTCCTTGGTGGATCACCTCTAGAGGCCAAACACTTGGGTGGCTAACGTTGATCAAAGGAAGGAACCAAACCCGGTGAATTCAAGTTGAACGCGAAAGGATTTGGAGGTGAACTTGTACATGAGGAAGCTCGATCTTCAAAGGTATGATTTTATTCTTTATCTTTTCGTTTAATTAATAATTGTGCATAAAGGGTGATCCGGGTTTATGGTTTGTAAAATTTTAAAACTCTGATTTTACACGTTTTCGCTTATTTTTGCAATTTGATTGCGTTCATAAATATTACAAACCTAACAGTGGCATCAGAGCCAAACCTTTATGCGAATTATTAATTGTTTTGATTTGATATGTATATTGATATGTGTTTAGAACAATTTAATTGGGCATAATTTTATTGTATGAAATTTAATAAACAAAAAAAAAAACGTTTTAACAAAATCATGTACGATTTTTTGAAAACGTTAATCCTGATTCTTACCTGCTGATTTATTTTTCAAAAAGTAATCCATGTTCCACGTGGTGGTCTGAAGCTTCTTGGATGTTAATTATATATATATGATATATGTTAGCAATTATCTAGTAGGATACACGTGAAAGTGTTGCTTTGATTATACTGAGGATCACATGATTATGATTACTCATTTTATACTATATATATATATATATAATATTTTAATGAGTTTGTAATTAAAATAAAAAGTTTATTTTAATATTAAAATAAAAAGTTTATTTTAATTTTAAAATTAAATTTCATGCTAACTAATTAGAGTTGGAATTGGATTCCATGATAACTAATTGGAGTTGAAATTGGATTATATGTTTCCTTAAATAAAGGAGTTTATTTAGATATAAAATAAGATTTCATATTATTTAAAATAAAAGAGTTTATTTGTGAATAGGAAAGAGAATCCTAATTTTCTTAAATAAAGGAGTTTATTTAGATATGAAATAAGATTTCATATTATTCAAAATAAAGGAGTTTATTTGTGAATAGGAAAGAAAATTCGTGTTTCCTTTAATAAAGGAGTTATTTTTTTTTACATGGAATTGGATTCCATAATTAATTAAAATAAAAGAGTTTATTTTGATTAAAATAAAATAGTTTATTTTATTCAAAATTGGATAAATTAAAATAAAATAGTTTTATTTTGATTTAAATTTGGATTAAAATAAAGGAGTTTATTTTGATTCAAAATTAGATTTTATACTAACTAAATTTGCCCATTAAATGATATCAATATATATATTGAATGTTTATTATTCATAAGATGAATGTTATTTATTGATGAATATGGTGATGTGTATGATAATGAATGGGATTGATTATGGACTATTGACCAATGTGATTGGATTTTATTTTAGTTGGATGCATGAATGTATGGGTTTTATTAAATGGGGTCTGCGTACCTCGTCTTCTCTAATTTTTCTTAATGTAAATTCTATCTCCCTCCTATGTACTTCCCCTTGACTGCTGATCAAGGTTTCTATTTATTTTAAATAATTTTGTAATAGGAAGGGTTAGAATTAATTTTGAAGAATTGGAAATCAAGGGACAAGGAGCGTGTGAAGACTGTTTGTAATGGAACAGGGTTTAAATGTAATAGTTATATTTAAATATTAATTTTGCACCCCAGGGTTTGACCTTTTGGTTCACTTGGTGGCTCTAGTGAACCAAACTAGAATAAAAGTCCATAATCAATCCGAGTAGAAGAATATAGTATTCTATATGTGCATGCTTATACTATATATATTATATATTATGCAAACATGCTTCGTGATGTTCATTAATACGACGCGTATTTTATATATATATGTAATATGCGCGCTAAACAAGATGAGACAATTTAATAATAAATCCTCAATTTTTTTTTTATATTAAGTCCTAAGCGCTCAAAGATATTTGGAATATCAAACGTCGTCTTCTAGCATGATAAAATTAATAGAGTATTAAATATTTAATATGAGTTTGTTGTGTCACCACAAGGCAAGTATTAAGTATTTAAGATGTTAATTTATCACATTTGATACTTATAAAGAAAATTGAACAATATTGTTTTGTTATTGTCACCACAAGGATGATATTTTCTTTTTGAATATATGGAGTGTTAGGTTGAACTTAACTTGGATAATTTTGATTCGGATGTGCCACCACTTGATCAAAATAATCTAAGAGGCAAAAAATACAAGGAGTTCAGATAGTTGATGTAATTGACAAAAGTTGTCTACCTATTTATTTATATATAATTTGTTGTGTCACCACAAGGCTATATACATTTGAAATGGGATCCTTATTCTCACTAAGCAAATCTTTAATTAGATTTTGCCGAACTATATAAGTGAGGGTAATATAGTTTGAAGAAAATAGTGGGAGATACCAATTTAAAACAAGACCTAAATTATTTTGGTAATTAATAAAAGAATGTATGTTAAAATGTTGTTAATTACAAATTCATTTACTGTAATTTTACAATGTCTAAAATTACTATCATCACTGCGAAACATATTAGATGCTAAATTAACCGAATCAATTAAATGGATTGGTTAAGGAATTTGAGAATAGTTCTCATAGTTGAAAAACTATCTTATGTCCTTAATCGCCTATCCTCGCAATGGTTGCAGATAATGCATCCGAGGAAGACATTGCTACTTTTAGAAAGTGGCAAAATGATGCATGATTGGCTCAATGCATTATGCTCAGATCCATGAGTAACGAGCTTCAGCCACAAGATGAAACTATGGATGCTCCTACTATATTCCCGCACATCAAGTAGTTGATGGTGAAAAAAGTAGGATCGATAGATATCGGATATCTAAGGAACTCTTCCGATCTAGAATGGCCAATGACACTATAAATGCAGAAAAAGTTCTTAACATAATCAATTTGATTGATCAATTAGACAACTGGTTTTGTCATGGATGGAGAGTTGAGCCAAGATTTGATCTTGCACTCACTCCCGGGACTCCTTTCACAATTGTTGTGAATTTTTCATATGAACAAGCTAGATATCGCCCTCACCGATTCGCTTAACATGTTGAAAATGTTGAGAGTGACTTTCCAACCAAGAAAAACAAAGTCTTACTGGTAGGGGCCAAAGGATCTTCTGAAAAGAAGAACGATTCAAAGAAGGTATATAAAAAGGCAAAAACAAAGGATAATAAGAACAAAACTGATATGGATAGCAAAGGAGTTTGCTTCCACTACAATAAGCCTGGGCACTGGAAAGAAACTGCAAGAAGCATCTTGCAGAGGCTAACCAAAAGAAGCTTAGTGAAGTTTGGCCACAAATACAAATTTGTTCATGATTTAAAATAAATTTTTCTTTAAGTTAAGGTTCTACTTGGGTATTGGATACCGACTTTGGTTATCATAAATAAATAGATTTATGAAGGACCAAGCAAAAGTAGAAAGTTAAACAAGATAAGTAATCCTATGTGTAGGAAATGAAGCAAAGGTTTTGCGATTAGCCATAGAAACTTATAGTTTAGCAATCCCTACGGGCAAATCTATTAAGTCAATAAGTTGTTATTGTATTCCAAAGACTTGTTAGAAATATTATTTCCATTTTTTATTGTTGGACAATACAATTTTTGGTATTATAATTAAGAACAATTGTTGTTCTATTTATAATAATAATGTTTCAGATAGAATCGAAAGATTACTTAATGGATTTTGTATACTGACTTACGTAAAAAATTATTTTGTAAATTGAACAAACTAGTATAAGAAAAGGAGATGATCATTCAAAGAGTTGAATGTATGTATTTGTTGAAATACAAGTGTGAATTATTTGAAAGGTTCAAAGAATTCAGAAGTGAAATAAATTGGCAATGTATTAAGATTCTTTGATTAGATCAAGGAATAAATACTTGTGCAATAAGTTTCTAGATCATCTCAAATGGTTTTTCTCATAATGGACACCTCATGATACGTAATAATTGATTGATGTATCTGAAAGGAAAAATCATACCTTGTTGAACATGGTACGGTCCAAAATGATTTTACCGACATTTCAGTATCCCTCTAGGGTCATGTCCTAGAAATGGCTGTATATCTAAGGAAAAGGTAACCTCAAAATCCGGCCCCAAGACTCCATAAAAGTTATGGACAGGGAGGATTCCTAATCTTAAGTATGTTAAGTTAAGGGGTTGTCCAACTTATGTGAAAATGTTTCAAAGGATAAGCTTGGGACAAGATTTGACAAGTACAATTTGTGGGACATCCTAAAGTAAGTTTAGGGTATATGTTCTATAATCCTACTTAGCAAAAGGTGTTTGTTGCGAACACGCTGCCTTCTAAGATAAAGGTGTTTATTATTGAAGGGGCTAGTGGGAGAATAATAGATCTTGAAGAGTTCAAGAACCACAAAACACTATAAGTCAAATAAGAGGAACCTATAGATAAACCTATTGTACCACAAACCAATAAAGAACTGCGGAATAGTATCAAGATACCTAGGAGGTATGGATTCATCATAGATGATGATGATGAGGTACACATCATAGAAGATGATGATCCAGTTACATACGATGAAGTAAGAGTTCTAGTGTGTACAAAAGGGACTGATGGGAGCGCTGCGTGACATTCCTAATATTATATGTTGATATACTACGGATAAGGAATGACATACTAATGCTACAATCAGTAATGATAAAGTTGTCTAAACATTCCTCCATGAATGGTTTGGGAAGAGTATCTTAATAGGGGATAAAATCTATATAGATAGATTCAAGAGGATGCTCGACTTAACCCAAGGAATGTATATTCATTTGATGCTAAAGTCGTTTAGCATGGCAAGCTCCAAGAGATGTTTCATGTTGATGAGCCATGGAGTGTATCTCTCTTAATAGTCCCCACAAACTATTAAAAGAAGAGAGATCGCATGAGTGACAATCATGTATGCAATGAAATATACGAGACCTGATGTTAATCAGTCATATTATGGAGAAGTTCACTATGAGTCAGTGAAAAACATCTTAAAGTGCTTAACCGGCACTAAGGATGTGATCATATTCATGGTGGGTCTAAATTAAAACTAGAGGGCTTAATGGACTCAAGTTTTTCGAGATGCACCAAGATGACGAAAAATCCACTTTAAGGTAAAGGTTACCTTGAGCAAATTGGTGCGATGAATTGGAAAGGTTCCAAACAAAGAAAGAGTTCTTTGGTTTAGTGATAAAGACAAAGTATATAGCTATAAATGAAGCCGCAAGTTGATTGTTTGGATTAAAAGTTCATTACGTAACTAGGAATAGTTACTAAGTCTCATCTTGGATCTAAACATGTGTTGTGGCACTTTCATTTGATTATTGGAATCATTGAAAGATGGGAAATCACTATAGAGATAGTGGACTCTCATGAACAACATTACATATCCATTAACTAAAGCTTATCCAACAAACAGGATAATCGTCACTTAGAGAAGAAGAGTATGAGATACCACGACGATTGGCTTTAGTGCAAGTGGGAGATTGAAAGTAGTATGCACACAAGCCAATCATGTTTGATGATAAAGCATATACTTTGTAACAATCTTATTCATTTATTAATAAAAAGTATTAATTTATTAAAGGCTTTTAATTATCTACATGATCTCGCTTTTTATAATATGTGATAAACCCATAGTTTTAAGCAATGCTTTTAGAATAATGATGATGATCATTCTAATGAGATCTAAATTCTAGAAAGCTTAAAACTAAAATAGTTCCCAATCATTGGATTACTAAATGGAGATTAGTGAATCCAGGATAGATTGGTACATATGTCGCTTTGCTCATTGGATGAGGATGATTGATCTCATGATCATTTGTGTGGAGACACTAAAGCAAGTATGTAGGTGCTTATTAGAGAATAAGTTCACTGAACGTGGCTCGCTAAGGAATACCTAATGGAGTTTTACTTGCCTGTCAATAGGAATTCCTGTAGTGATAATAGTACAAGTGATCCTTGGACTTGAGATCATCATAGTATCTTGTGTATGATGAGTTATACTTTGACTTATTCCTTAAGACCCTTAGGGTATATCAAAGGGTATGCTTGGGTATAATAAGTTGTAGATGGAGATAATGTATGATCAATAAAGAATCTACCACTTCTATTAAAAGAAGAGAAATGTCCTATGTGATTCGATAAATGACAACCCAGTAGTCCTTGGCAGGCGAGAATGAAATTAGAAAGGAGTTTTAATTTGCATTATTTGATGTTGTGCATTTAAGGATCGAAATACATATAATTAAATAAAATAAGACTTGACAAGAATTCCATGTCTTATATTTAATTGGGACATCATGTATGGTGGAAGGATTGAATTGTCACGGTAACTATTTACTCAAAGGTTCTTTTTATGATTAATGTTGAAATCTATATTATCCGAAAAGTCGTTGATCATTAGGAGGCTTATCCCTATTGTAGAATAAATATTATTTATTTAAATAAATTAATTATTTAATTTATTTATTTAAATAAGATTAGAATTGTTCTAATTGATTTATTCACAACCTAGGTTTAATATGGAGAACCTAAAGGGTCACACCATAAAAGGAAGAATAATTATTTAAGAAGTTAATGGCATAATCGTAATAATATGTTAAGTATATTTAATTTAATCTATGGTGATAGAATAAATTAAATAGCTTAATATTTATTATTTAATATTTTAGAAATATTAAATATAAATTAATAAGATGAGTCTTATTAATATTATTACAATTATTATTATTTTAATTTCTAAAAGAGTTTAGGAATTAATTTAATATAAGTACTCTCATTTATTCCTAATAGATTAGGAGGGAAAATTAATTAAAGGAGTTTAATTAATTATCCCTAATAAGATTAAGAGCCCATTTAATTAAAAGAGTTTAATTAAATAATACCTTATTTTAATAGGTTACTTGATATCTTTATAAGAAGAGTCTTATATCGGATATCAAGATGACGTAATAATTCCAATGGTTGGAGAGTACGCCTTTTCTATAGAGATAGAAAAACTAGGGTTTAGCCAACCACCCATCTTCTTGAATCCTTCTTCTTTCCTTGGTGGATCACCTCTAGAGGCCAAACACTTGGGTGGCTAACGTTGATCAAAGGAAGGAACAAAACCCGGTGAATTCAAGTTGAACGCGAAAAGATTTGGAGGTGAACTTGTACCTGAGGAAGCTCGATCTTCAAGGGTATGATTTTATTCTTTATCTTTTCATTTAATTAATAATTGTGCATAAAGGGTGATCCGGGTTTATGGTTTGTAAAATTTTAAAACTCTGATTTTACACGTTTTCGCTTATTTTTGCAATTTGATTGCGTTCATAAATATTACAAACCTAACAGAATAAGACATAGACTTCGCAAGAATTTATAATTAACTAACCTGTGATAACTTTGTTCGATTCCTCGTCATGAAAAATGCTCTTCCTGAAACCACCGACTTTGTTTTGTCATTCAGATCGCTTTTGGTACCCACCGTCCCAAATTGGACTTGACTTCACTATACGACAAAATTGATCTAAATGACCTTCTCTTCTTGAAATTTCCACTTCTATTATCTTGGCCATGATAACCACCGAAGTGGTTACCATTCTTGGCATGATATTTTCCCCCACGATGGTTATCATTGTTCCAATAGTCGTTGCCACCGGTATGATTATTATCGTGTTGTTGGTCGTTACCTTTTGGTTGAAATGACCAACGGTCTCTCATGTGCTTCATTGCTTATCTCAGCATTTTCATATGCCATTTTCAAACACTGTCACAAAACAAGGGTTAATTAACATGTAACATATTATCCCTATATTCTGACCGACCAATTAAATACCAAATCAACTTAGGTAGGTCATACTAGTAAAGGAATTCCCCGTCTCTCCCCTCCTAGTTCTATTCTCACATCCTAGCCAGGGATCATATCCCTAAGCATTGATACCAACTGTGACGCCCCCAAAATTAGGTATACATCACCCATCTTGGGTCACCAGATACATGGTACAGAATTCAAATACAACTTACTAACACAACTGTTGTGTACAATACGACAAAACATA
Organism: Panax quinquefolius; assembly: GCA_020205615.1. NCBI lineage: Eukaryota > Viridiplantae > Streptophyta > Magnoliopsida > Apiales > Araliaceae > Panax > Panax quinquefolius. Next base: position 84,669,802 of record CM035165.1, read on the forward strand.
AACTGTGAGTTTGAATACAAATATTATCTACTAGAGATTATACAAACTCAAAAAGAGTCCTCATTATAATTATTATCACACTATTTCACAGAATAGTGAGGACTACTAATGCTATCCTCCGGACCATCACTCCGCTCCCCGACTCGTCCCAAATTTATATTCTCATTTCCTAAAGAGAATAAAGTGAAAGAAAGGGTGAGCTCAACTAGCCCAAAGAAGAAATATTATGACTAAGATAATGCGTAATAAATTATCATTAATCTTCAACAATGTTAAACCGATAAAATATAATAGACATCAAGTTTAAGCTGCGGTGAACAAGCAATCCATTAAAAGAGTCAAGTAGAAAATAAAATCTACTATATTTTATGATTAAAAAGGTTTTTCATCATCGTTATCGCCGAGACTCAAATTTTAATAAATATTCCACATCATCGAATCACCTCTCATCACTACTACGGCCAAGGAGGATTCTTTAGTATCACGACCACAATTATCCATGCACTACGGCCAAGAATATTTGTGTATTCATTAATGGTCATGATCATGCCAACAACTCGTCCATCAATGCACTACACGGCCAATGAGGACTTTTACCACATCATTTGTAACATTACGGTCATGATTACAAGAATAATCCCTAGTATAATCATACCAAGTCCATCTATGCACTACAGCCACGAGATGACTTTCAACATAATATAAACATGAGGATGATGATAATGATATAAGAATTCAATAAAAACAAGTTCAAGAATTAATTTGTCCAAGAACCAATAACGTCCAAATTTTCAACATGATACTGCTTTGTAGAGTAAAATTCTAGAATACTCAGAAGAATATTTTCATAAAAAGATAGTGGATGAAGCGCAATTATCAATGATATTCCACTAATTTCATGGAGTATAGGAGTCAAAACTTTAACCAACTGAATATAATAAAGAATGGAATAACAAAAGAAATCACCATGCATGCGGTACTTCGCATAGATAGGTTACTCTAACAGAATACTAAATAACGGAACCAGGTCAGGCAAAATTCGCACCGACGGGATGTTCCAACAGAATAATAAAGAATGGAATAACAACAAAAATCACAAAGCATGCGGTACTTCGCATAGATAGGTTATTCCAACAGAATACTAATAAGGACGGAATCAGTCCGCGTGAAAACTACGTAGAAAGGATATTCCAATGTAATAATAATAAAGAGCGGAACCAAATCCGGCGTAAAAACGCATGCATGTGATACTCCAGCAGAATAATAAAGGCGGAATCATGTCCAACAGAAACGCATGCGAACAAGATATTCCAAATGTAATAGTAAAGACGAAATAATAGAATAATGTCACCAAGTATAGGGTAGACCGCGTATACAGGTTATTCCAACAGAATAATAAGCAATGGAATAACAACAAAAATCACCATGCATGCGATAGACCGCACAGATAGGTTATTCCAACAGAATAATAAATAATGGAATTGTGTCCCAAGTAAACGCACGAGATGTGATATTCCGACAAAATAATAAAGAACGAAATATTAGAAGAATTTTACCATGTATGCGGTACTTTGCATAAACAGGTTATTCCAACATAATAATAAAGAATGGAATAACAGAAGTTCTCTTCATGAATAAGAAGGAAAGAATACCCCTTACTACAGTACAACAAATAATATCCCTACGAGTAGTACAACAAATAATATTCCCTACGAAAGTACAACAAATAATATCACCTATTTAGTACAACAAATAATATCCCCTACCTTAAGAAGAAAAGATGGATATATAAGTAAGTGAAGTAGCAGAATACTTTCTTCTTTCTCTCTATAGTTTATCTCTCAGAGTTTCAATTGAATTCGTAAGAAAAAATAATGAAGGAATGAGCTTCTATTTATAGAAAAATGGACTCGCAGATAAGAATTAACTCATGAAGCGGCCCAGATTGATTTACATTTTAATCGACGGTCCATATTTAAAGCAAATTTTTTAAATAAAATATAATATATTCTATTTATAATCTAATAAAATGAATAACTTTATAAAGGATTTTACTATGCAAAACACTATGCAGCACTATGCAAATACTATGCATAATAAAATATAATATATTCTAATTATTGTCTAATAAAATAGATAGCTTTATAAAGTATTCTGCTTTTATATAAAAGATTTTACTATCTGCAAAAAACTTACTACGCATAATATGCAACACTACGCATAATAGAATATAATATATTCTATTTATAGAATAACTTTATAAAAGTATTATGTTTTATATAAAAAAAGATTTTCTCAGATTATTACATTAATAATAACAACAAAACCGAGTGACTTATCATGTAAGCATCAATAATCAATACCGTATTGCTACTATGCAACTACCATGCCAGATATTCTTTATCTTTTAACACCGGTGTTTCAACAGATTACTTCAGTAAACTTCCGCCGTTATTTTCATAAAGTATTTTTTTCGTTTTCTCAATCCGACAATAATTCTGTTGTGGGGTCCACCAATGATTGTGCCGTTGTACTAATATTCCCTGTTAAAACGAATATTCCCCGACCAATCGAATATTATATAACAACTTGCATACTTTGCAAAATTTATAAATACTACCCACAACTATAATATTATCTCAAATTCACACCATAATATTAAAAAAAATGTTTCGAGAAAATTAAATCTTTATTCGTAAAATTTGGGATTTTACATACTTGTAATCGGGTTTATATGGTCGCAAACCTTGCCAACTCGTTCAATTTTGCGGCATATTCCGATACCGTCATCGTTCCCTGCTTCAGTTCTAAAAACTGCACCTCTAGCTGACTCTTCGAACTCTCTGGGAAATAAGTCTCAAAGAATATCTCCTTAAACCTATCCCAAGTCATAACCCCTTGACCTCCTTGAGTTTTATTGGCCTGCCACCAATAACTAGTCTCTGCTTTCAACATGAATGTTGCAAAAGCAGTCTTCTGATCCTCCCATACTCTCGCAACATCGAATACTTTCTCTACCTCCATAATCCAGGTCTGTGCCTCCACTGGATTCATGGACCCACGGAATTCTGGTGGTCCAACCGCCTTAAAGTCCTTAAACATTGTAGCTTGATTCTACGGTTGATTCTGTGGTGCACCCGTAAGTAATGTCACTAGCTGCTGAACTGCGTTGACATTAACATTGTCGTCATTGGTGGTTCCCTCAGTGGTTCTTTGTCGTGGTTGACGTCTTGGAGGCATTTTCTATAAAATACACTCATTAGATTATTACTCAACTCCTTTAAGTATTTTCTACTTAACTTGCATCTCATAAAGGAAATCATCACATAACACATAACACTTTGAATAAAATAAAATAATAACTTTTATTCATTCATAATCTTTCTGAAAACATAAGAACAATAGCATCACTGCTATTTACATTACTTTCCTGAACTTACTAAAGTTTTAGGATAACATCATCATCATATCCCATAGGTTACATAACACTTGGAATTTACATATTATTTAACATTTTTTTAATAGCATATCAGGTACATTCCCTATGATGTTCTACCAAGATATTGTGTAGCCTTATGTCGCTCTTCCTCCATAATCCAGAACATTGTTCTACGATCTAATATGAACGATGGCAGCATCTCGAATTGAATAGGATAACCCATGACCCGATCTTGAGCTCGATTAATCGCGGTGTCTAATACGATATTCATCTTTTCCATCTTCATTCTCTTTGCTTATGCGTCTTTCACTTCTATCCCGGCTCATTGAAATGCTTCCGCATATGCGTCTTCGGCTCTTGCCCTCTTAGTAGATTCTTCTTTCAGCTTGTTCTTCAGTTCTGCGATCTCCTCAGTTAGTTGTTCATTCACTCCTTCCGTGTGAACCAGCTTCTCTTTGACATTATTCAAACGTTCATCTCAATCCTAGATCTCATCATCCTTCTGTGCCATCTAGGTCTATTGCTCAACTACTATCTCTTGCAACTCTTCGACGGTATCCTGAAGTTCCACGTTGCGGTCGTAGACCTCATCGTACATACGAGCATCAATCGCGGTCAGTGGAATCTCTTTCTCCTCGTCCTCGTCATCCTCATTCACCTGCAACAGCTCAACGGGATCGTCCTCATCTGTTTCAACATCATCATCCTCATCTTCAACCACTGTGACCAACGGGGCTGACTCCCGTGGAAGTAGTTGTTCCCAAACCACCTGAATGTCACGAGACTCTCCTTCTCTAGGCATTTGAGGTCCTTTCTCCCTATCCTGATTTGATTCTCCGACATTAGTCATCCTGACAACAAAATTTTTAAGTTTTAATTATTAATCATTACTACTCGACACTCACAAGCACATAAGTTGTAATCACATAAGCACTTAAGTGTTTTATTACTTCTACCTTAAAACTCGATAAGTGTTTATCACCACTATCTTTTCAAAGGTTACTTCCTAAGGCTTTTCCCCCACCTAAGGTTCATAACCTAAAACTTTGATACCAACTTGTGACACCCCCAAATCCTGGTACTTCATTACCACAAGATTTGGTGTTCACTTAATAAAAACATTCATATCTAACTATCCAATCATAATAAAATTGAATAATAAATCTTCCCATTAAAGGATTACCTTAATAAAAATCTCCCAGGTTATCTAACCTTCAAATACAATCATTTAAATGCAGAAAAAAAATATCTTCATTACAATCATTAAAAATAAAGTTTGACAATAAAATGTCAACATGCTACAAGCCTTCAATACTTGTTCATCTTTCCCTTTCCCTTACTGGTGTGTTAACCTTCTCAACTTTAACCGTAATGTTTATATAAACAAGAGTAAGCAAACAAAGCTCACTTGAAATAATAATGAATAAAATCTTTACAACAACTGTCGAATGATATGCTGAACAAAATGCTTTATCAATGATAATCAGAATCATGAAATTTTTAACTGAGGGTCATAAGACCACGAACTATGCCCACAGTTATAAGTAATCTTTCAACTTAAACTTTAACAGTCATAAGACTATAGGGACTCAACGTACTTAGGGGGGTCAGCCCTTCGTACAATGTATTGTGCACAAACATTTCAACGCTATACGTAAATTATCCCCTATAATAGGGTTGTTCTTCTCAGTTTTAGAGTACAAGTCCGCAACAAAAAAAGTTTAGTTTGGATAAGCTTTCAAGGTAATTTAGAGTTTCACAAATCATCAACTAAGGGATTAGTTGAATCAACAAGACTTAACAACACTACGAGTGACCAATAATAGTTTGATATTGGAAACGAATAATCATAAGTAAACTAACTATATATTAAACTCATGCTTATAAACAACTAAAAAGCATAAGTATTGAATTAAACAATAAACCTTGCTTGAACAATATTAAGCTAAGGCTATGATCTTGAGACAAAAGAGTTAAGTTAAGAACATGTACTAAGGAATCACAAGCTTAACAATGAAACTTGCTCAAACTAACAATAATATTTTGATTTGCGATAAATAAATGAAATAGAACAACTAGTTAGAGATTTGAGATCAAGAATAGGCAAAAGATTTAGCAACAGTGAACACAAGTACACTCTGATCGAAAAGACGTGTTGTGCTTTAGCATGTGCTTCCATGAGGTTACAACATTACCTCCATAGTCACACAACCCATCTCATATCCCGCGTGGATCCTCTCAAATACGTGTTGAATAAACCCATGTTAAATTGTTGGTTATCCAGATGGCAGTTGATCCTATAACAATTTGACATCGTATATGTGACTCAAAATTCCATCAAAGGTCAAGGAATTGTGGATCAACTGGCCGCCGCACCTTCAGAGGATTTCAAACCCTTGGAAACATATTTTCCGGTGAAGGAGTAATGACAATGCAGCAGCACCATCAGTACGATACGCGCCAATCATGGAAGATGTATTTTGATGGAGCTGTTAATATAGAAGGTTCTGGAGCTAGAGCAGTTCTAGTATCTGGAACGGGGGAGCAGTATCCCGTCGCCGTCAAATTGCAATTTGTCAGCACCAACAATACTACCGAGTATGAAGGTCATCTCGTACGGGCTAAAACTTGCCCATTCAATGGGCATCAAAGTGATAATTGTCTTTGGAGATTGAGTTGGTAATCAGATAATCCACCGGAATCTATCAAACCAAGGAACTACATTTGCTGCCTTACCATCTGCAGGTTTTGATGATGGCTTTGGAGTTAGAAGAAATCTCCTTTCTACACGTTCCTCGTAATAGGAATGACTTTGTGGACGATTAGCAACTTTGGCCTCCTCGATTCGAATATCGACAAGGAACACTTGCCAAGCGCCACAATTTTCCGCACAAGGCCCCACTATGGGAATTACGTTGAGAAGTATCGGATGAGCTACCTCCCATCCAACATCCTTGGTATCAAAGATATCAAGGAATATCTACGAGATGGATCTACACCACCGAGGCGAGCCCAACTGAGAAAAGGCGGATCCATCGACTTGCTATGAAATTCTACCTGAGTGGAGATGCACTCTACAAAAGAGATGCAGGACTAGGTCTCCTCGAGATGTTTAGACAAAGATCAAGTCCAAAACATGGATGAAATCCATGGTGAGTCTGTGGCCCCCACATGAATGGCCCCTCCTTGTCAAGAAAGTCCTCAAGATGTGACATTATGGCTATCTCTCAAAGTCGATTGCAATGGCCACATCAGAGATGCTATCGATTGCGATTCACGGGAATGCTATACATGCCCCTCCACGGGAACTCCACAATATGAGTTCACCTTGGCCCTTCTCAATGTGGGGAATGGACGTTAACGGGCCCATTGAGCCTAAAGCCAGTAATGGACATCGATTTATCTTCACCATGATCGACTACTTTACCAAGTGTGTAGAAGTAGCCTCCTTCCCCAAGGTTACTAAAGAAGTCATCATTGCTTTCATCAGAAACAATGTCGTTTGTCGATATGGACAACCAGAGGTTATTGTGTCAGACAATGTTAAGAACCTCAACAACAAAATGATGGAGGAATTATGCAGTAAATTCCACATCAAACATCTTAACTTTGTCATCTATCATTCGAAGATGAATGGTGCTGTTGAAGCGGCTAACAAAAACATCAAGAAGATTATGCAAAAAGATGTCCGACAACCACAAAGATTGGCCTGACCTATTGCTTCCTCGACTCGTTAGCCTACTGAGTAACCTCAATGCATACTTCCACTGGGGGGAACCCCCTACGCATTAACCTATGGGATGGAAGCAGTGCTCCCCATAGAAGTTGAAATGGAATCCCTCAGAGTGTTGATAGATGCTCAGCTGGATGAAGACCAATGGGTACAAGACAGGTATCACCAATTATTTCTAATGGACGAAAGGCGAACCACGGCTATCTTCCATGGTCAGTTATATCAACAAAGGATCGCCAAATCCTACAACAAAAAAAGTCCCATTCTGGCGATTCAAACAACACGACTTGGTTTGAAAAAGATCCTCGACAACCAAGATCAATCTAAGGAAAATTCGCTCCTAACTGGGAAGGCCCATTTGTTGTCAAGGAAGTATTGACAGGAGGTACTCTCAGATTACAAGAAATGGACGGCGATGAATTTCCACAACTCATCAACTCAGACACCGTGAAACGGTACTATGACTGAAGTTGCCATCAAGCAAACACCCTGGTGTTGGAACATCAGATCACCAGACATTCTGGTTCTTTAACCCCTTTACCACATACAACTTTTCTACACTTTGCCCCTCAGGGAAACATACTTTTCAAGCCAGCAGCCTGGCTTCTCTGCGTTCCTACGACTTCGATCATCCCACTACAGATTGAACCTCTCGCGTTTGCAGTTTGGCTACCCATACCTGGGATCAAACTTCTCATACTTGCAGTTTATCCTCAACCTAGGATTAAACTTTCTCCTCCCCGCACTCTGACCTGCATATGGGATTACGCTTTTCCACTCGCACTGAGGGGCGAACTACGTCGACCTGATCTCCTCTTCAATAGGAGTACATAGGCAACCATTTTATATGGCCCGATCGCAATAAAACAAAAACAACAAAAACATTTTTACCCTTACAAAAACAAAAACATTCCTACACCATTTCTGCCATATACAGCGTTGAACCTCTTACACCAGGTTCGAACTACGCAGACCTGATCTCCTCTTCAATAGAGTACGTAGTGACCATTCATGGTCTCGGTCTCACCCCTACCAAAACACAAACCCTTGTTAGTTAGCACTGGGATCAAACATCAATCCACTACATTTCATTTGATTCGCACGAAGGGGTGGAATTACCCGAACTCCTCCCAAATAGGAGATTCTACGACCATCTAAGTCATGGTCATACTTGAAGAGCAACACCAATCCATAAGAGATGGAATTAACTAGACTTCTCCTAAATAGAAATCATTGGCGACCATCTCGTGGGCAACTGGCCAATCTCAGAGAGGAAAGCCACACTCCTCTCCACATTTTCATACAGAAACCAGTCCCAAGACACCAAAGATGGTAGGGATACATAAAGATCAATGATCCATTCTGAACTATCCAGAGATAATTCAATGTCCATCCACCCAGGAGGAATTCAGAATACATCAAGATCACAAGTCTTGAAGCAGCAGGCAAAATATCAAGCAAGTATTCAGGCATATCTAAAAGAGAAGTGATCAAAAATATATTTCTCTGTCATATATATAAATTTGTTTGATATACACAATGTAAACTGTACATGACAAAATGGCTAAGCTAGCATGTGCAGGAAAATACAAATCCATCTACAAGTCAGCGTGTATGCGAGCTAACAAGCCCAACATAACATCCCTCTCAGAAGAAGGAGGTAAAGTTGTGGTCTCCTGTATGAGGACATCCACACGACCCAACAGATCTGCAGCCATCTGCATGGTGACCATATGATCATCAATATATGCGCTCATCTCTGCAATCATGCCAGTGGTAAGGGACCTCACCGCAGTACTATCTGTGACGGCTACATCCCGGGCAGATATAGCAATATCCCGCTCAACTATCACTGCGTCTCTGGTTGATCTGGCCTCATCCCGCTCAACAACAGCGATATCTTTGCGAACTAATGCCTCGTCTCTCTCTAATAGAGTTGCATCTCTCCCATCAAGGGCAGTGAACATCATAGATCGAGCCTAATCTCTCTCAAAGGTCATCAGATGAAGACTCGCTCAAAATCTTGTCTTGAGTCTTTGAATCACAACAAAGATTAAGATTGGGAGAATCTGGAGGAAATGCTGGCAACCCAGCAGCGGGCTCCTCCTCGATGTAGGAATCGATCCATGGGCTCTATATCATCTGACTCGCTATCCGGTACTGTAGATACTGCTGCAGCCGATAAAATCTCTGTCTCCATCCATGCGGATTACACTGCAAAACAACCCAGATGGCTCACAGAAAAAGCAGTTATCTCCTGCTGATCCCAACAAGCATACACACACGGATCGGCCCTCTGGCCGAAAGTGATATCGAAGTCAACGCTAACCTATCGCCCCCTCGAAGGATGAAAATCTGGCTGGTCAAATCGCGACATCACGGCCCGGTGGGTGGTAAGTAGTCACGCCCTCAAACCAACCCGGAGGAGGTAGTCCATTTTTTTTTGTCCCCGAGCGGTGCAACGTGAGTCCTCGACGGGTTTAACGCGAGAGTCCCGACGGGTTACAACGTGAGCCCCTGACAGGGGTTATAACGTGAGTCCCCGACGGGGGTTACAACTTAGGTCCCCGGCTGGGGTTACAACGCATGCTCATCCGTTGACACACAAATCAGCGAAGGTCAAACAGCCTTGACATCATGATAACCGTTGGAAGCAAACCCAACAGAGCATCGAAAACCATCCAATAACCAGCCGCTGCTACACACATCAGCGATGGTTACAACGTGAAGCCCCGGTAGGGGATTCCAACGTACATTCAAGCCGTTGACACACATATCAACGAAGGTCAAGCAGCCTTGACGTTATCTCAGCCGATAGCGATTAAACCTATCAGAGCTCTAGAGTTATTCGAGGATTGCATGCTCGATTACTCATATTCCCCAGCGGATCCCCGGCGGGGGTCACAACGCAACGTTTCGTTGATTCACACGTTAGCGGAGGTCAAGCAACCTTGACAATTTACCCACAGAGTATCAGCCGTTGATTCACACGTCAGCAAAGGTCAAGCAACCTTGACAGTATATCCCACAGGATTTTTCAGCCATTGATTCGCATGTCGGTGAATTACACGTCAACGAAGGTCAGGCAACCCTGACAACATTTGTTGTTGGCAGTAAATCCGACAGAATCTTGACATGTCCTAGCGATACCAACCAGGAAAAGTTAATGTTATCAAAGAGGATTGATGATGGAATATGTTATACACATCCTCAAACAGACCAAGCTTTATCCCCACAGATCTCTTGCACATAAGAGGTACATCTTCAGGATCAAGTCATTATCAAAGACACAGGAATTTGGTGATAACTCCAACATCAAAATCCTAACAGATTCTGATTACACATCAAATCTAGTCAGCATTGCCTATCCCCAGTTGAAGTAACAGGGAGCCAATAATCATCCCCAGCATGTTGGACTACAACCCCGTAAACATGCATTATAAATTTGCATCATGTTGCTACACATAGTACCATATTTGTCTTGTTGCGTTTCGAGTGTCTAGGATTCCTTATCCTACCCATGCATCGCCATGCATGAGTATGATAAAGAGGGGCATCTGTAGACACTCGAAATTTTCTGTACTATTGTCACTAACATTGCAAGAGGACAGATTCGTCTTTTAAGAGGGAACCCTGAAAGACAATCCATATCCATACCGGATACTACCGGAAGTTCAGCATCAACCCCAGAGCCCACTCTGGGAGTAACAATTCCAACCTCAGAGATAACCCCGACACGTGCAGATCCAATACTGGAACACACATCGGAGAAGACCGATTAATCTCGGAGATAATCTCGAGGTATCCAGTCTCAGTCCCAAACATGGGAATAGCCACCAACCTTGGCGATAACCCCAAGGAATGCAGTTTCGGCGATAACCCTGGAAATACTTGTTTTAAATACGATCAGCTTCAATCCCGGCGCTCACAGCGAGATAAACTGTACCAACACGGCGATAACACCGGGAGGACAGGAACACCTCAAAGATGACAATGAGGACCTTCAATAAATGCAGCAGTCCAATCTCAGCGAAGCTCTGAGCAACGTCTGCTTTATCAGCCCAAACCGGCGATAACACCGGTGAGGGGCAACATCGTCATCTAGCCAACACGATGCCACGCCACGTCGTCTCAACATCTCTACACAACGATGTCCCACAAGACTAACCAATCCTGAGTGACTATTGTGCGGGGTAACGGATAGAATTTGAAGCTTGAAGACTGGAGGGCATCGTCCCATCTTCAATGACTTCGTACAAACTCTAATCCTATGCCATCAGACAACTCTCGAGCAACGGCGATCAAAATAGGTCTCAGATACCTCAATCGGATGCGGATTGCGCACTTCGAAAGTTCGGCGGACATTACGATTGCCGAGTGCACGTCTTACTGACGACGACGATTCGAGAAACCCGGGCCCACCCGGGTTGCCTCTGGTACACCTGCGGCTCCATCCTCTATAAATAGAGGGCTTGGGGTGGCCATTTTGCAAGAGAAAATGGCGAGGAAGCCCTGCCCAATTTGCTTTGCACTCACCCCATCTGATTTACTTTCTCATTTTAAACACTGTGAGCTCACATATAGCCTCTTTTGTACCTACAAAAGCCAGTGTTTACCCACTTTAAAGATATAGAAGTCTTCTTTGGCAGTCAACTGTAAGCCTTCTCACACACTTTAAAGCCTTTCTCTTCATCTCTGCACACACCCTTCTTCACGTTGAGTCGTGTTGACGATTTATTTAGAACTAACTTTGTCCGTGATTTTCATTTCAGTTTATATATATATATATATATATATATATATATATATATATATATATATATATGGACTAACATTATCGAGTTATGCCTCGATTGAGCCTGAACTTGATGCCAAGCGTTTAATTGCTTTAATATATATATATATGAACTATTGTAGAACTCGCTCGATGAGCTCAATTTTACATCCCGGTGTGTTTATTCACTTATATATATATATATATGAAGTATTGTCGAACTACATCGATGAGCTTCAATTTTACATCCATGCGTTTATTCGCTTATATATATATATATATATATATATATATATATATATATATATATATATATATATATATTTGTCCCACTGGAGTTCACTTACGTGGTGGTTGATCGCTTACTGACTTTCTTTACGTTTCGTCACGCTTGGAGTTTACTTTCGTGGCGATTGATTGCTTTATACAACTTTATTTATATTTTGTCCACTTTGAGTTCCTTCGTAAGGGCGGTTTAATCCGTATTCTGACTTTATTTACGTTTTGTCTACTTTGGAGTTTTTTTCGTGGCGGTTGATAGCTTTTCTGACTTTATTTACATTTCGATCCCCATGGAGGTGCTTCGTGGTTGGTGATCATGTATGTATATATATATTCTGACTTTTATATATATAATTGCTTACTACTTTCATACAAATTGCGAGATCTTGTGCTTTAGAAATCATGTGATCACAGATTCAAATTATTGGATCTACATTCTGGTTCCGTGATGGACATTTTCAAATTGTAAGCAACTTGTAAATTATTACGTGGTGTATCGAATTTTCTCGGATGGTTTCCATACCACGAGGAAGTCGGCATTATTTTGTACATTATTTTCGCACGGATGCCTCGCGATTCGTAAAATAAAATCAATCAATCGAACACTTAATAAAATGGGAGTGTAAAAGGTCTCAATTACTATCGAGCATGAGGTTTGAAAAACCTCTTTTATAAAACATCATCGCTTATATATCTTGCTTAAAATTGAATTTTTACATAAATTCAAACCACAATGTATATAGGTGCGAACGAGGCCTCGCACTACTTCCAAATAACCGCATATTGACCCACACACACACACATTCGGATAATAGTTTCTTGAAAAGAGCGGTCACTGTGGTAACACGGATGTCGAAGTGCCTAACACCTTCTCTCTCCGATAACCAAGTCCCGGACCTAATAAATCTCGGTTTCACCGAACCCGTTTAGCGATGTCGCATCACTTTGGGTCAATGTGCAAACCTTTTCTCGGTTGTGTTGGTACAACCATTTAAAAAACTAATGGCGACTCTTAGCGGTCCCATCGTCGACATTATACATGCTTCGGACTTTTTCACTTGTTTTTTCAAACAAATCTCACCTAAAATGAGAACACCAAAAAAGAACAAGTAATGAAAAGGGACATTTAAAAATTCGACGTCGACAATATATATATATATATATATATATATATATATATATATATATATATATATATATATACTGCTTCTCCAAATGAATCTGGAGGAAGTGAACAAAGAAGCGAATCGGTTATAACGATGGTTTTTTCCGTCGTTATAAGATAAAAATCGAAATTTCTATGCTATAAATATATTTTAAAACCCGTCGTTATATTTTGATTAGATCTTAGTTGGCTTTTTTCGATTATTTGGAGCTTAAACTCTCTCTCTCTCTATATATATCAAAATCTTATATGCAATTAATAACAAGAAAACAAAATGGAGAAAGCTTGTATAATAATGAAGGCACTGACAATATTATCCACGTTGTGATTTAAAAAGGTCCTTTGAACAGCTTTTGCGTGCATTATGTTTCTGTCCAAAGCTTAGCTGTTGCATTGGAGTTTCAAATATTTATACTCTCCTATCATTCAAAAATAAAGCATATACATACTCCTATTCCAGCTTAGAAAGCATCATTTGTGGCTCTCATATGGTCCCCTCTCTAATACATCCAAATCTCCAACCACTATTCTCTTGGTTCCCCTCATTTCAAAACAAGCCAAATTTTGTATTCCTTTTCATCCAACAAGTTCCTCCCATTACTAATCTAGAACAAACCATTCAAGAACTGATAAAGAATGAACCAAATAATTCTTGAAATATGCCGATTTATGAACATCGATAATTTCAGAGTAATATTTATGTTACTAGAACAAATCTATATTTCACGATACTTTTACACTTATTTTAACGTATATTCAAAATTTTTAACCATACTTCTTGTTATTGTAACATAATTATTGCTCTAACATTATCAAATAACCTTTTTTAGATTTAAAATTTATTTATTACACATTTATCGAGACCATTTAGGCTTATTTAGGCATAGTCTAGGAATCCGTCTTGACAAGTTTCTTGCCAATGTTTTCTTGAGGCGAAGGTCAATAATCCATTCAAATTGTGGTAATACAAGCATGAATAGTGTGTCTATATATATATATTCCATTTCAAGAAGCTCATCTTTTAATGATTTTGACCGAAAAGCGATGGGTCCGTCACTATACAAAATACCGTCGTCTTTAATTTTTAGCGAAGGATCGAACCGTCGCTAAAGGGGATATGCAAGATATGTAAGATATGTAAGATCAAAGGGTATGTCCTTGATCGCTTTCAGCAGAGTCGGTTCGGATCTTAAATTACCTTTATTCAATTCATTTGGCTCATCATCTCTTTAATGAATCGGAATGCCTGATTGCTCGAAAGTTATAAACCGTCGCTCTATACTTTTAGCGACGGTATATGTTGTCTGTCGCTAAAAGTATGAAGGCGACGGTTGTATATGTAACCGTCGCTCGATCCGTCATAAAGGGGTGAAATTTCAAGTGAGTTGGATAAGGGGTGAGCTTAAGATCCGGACTCTATATATATATATATAATCTAATAACTTCAGATGACAACAATGCAAATATACCCATTTACATTAGCCACTTATTTTCTGGATAGACAAAGGAATAAGTTAGAAAATATTTTCTAATTTATTTTCTAACAACAATTTAAATACCCTCTTACATCAACCACTCATTTTCTTGCTTCATCTGTCCAAAAATATGCATCATTTTAGGCTTAGGTAACAAAATTTATAATTCTAGTTATTTTTGTGTTATGAATGTCATCAAACTATCACCTAGGTCTAGAATGAATAAGTTCGAAAATATTTTCATACTTTCCTCGGTCCAATTTTAGGATTTAGATCTCCTTCATTACACCTATTCTCCAATTTCTCCCCATATACATTTAGTAAACACTTTCTGCGACATAATTATTTGCCACGAATTATTTATCGCTTATTTTTACGAGGAATTTTGTTTCGTCATTTGTAAAGTGAGTTGTGCATCTAGAGAAATTAGATGATAGGTGCAAGGGGATCCTAAACACATTATATAAATTTACTTTCTACACATCCCAAAATACATTCCAACAAAAGAATTAATACTTACTACAATAGGACATTTCAAGACTGCTCAGATCCAGTATTTTAGTTCCAGTACCAGAAAAACACCCTACACTTCAAACATTATTCCACTTATGGCTGACCCTCTCTTTTATTTGTATTGACCATAAAAACAGAGTCTCTTTGAACAGACCCTTTACTAATTGCTTCAAGCAGGACCTGCCTCAGACAACTACGGAATTTGTAAACTTGTGCATTTACCACTATAACATCTACATTCAACCTTTACAATACAATTAACCACAAATTTCCCTTTTTACCAAAAAATAATGGAACAAATATAAAAGGAACAAAAATCAAGTCTTAGGAACACAGCATGTAAACGTAGATAAGCCAACATTTTTATATATATAATTCTAAACATATGTATAAACATTGTATAAGTTCACTAATACAATGGATGTTTCTCATCCATGCCCTAAAATTAGCATATATATAAACATTAGCCAGGCAAGCTCCGATCCCAAATTGAAGGGCCCTGGGACAGTACCTACATTTTCCTGTCTTTCTCTCCTTCGGGGCAAGAAGTCAAAAAGGGTAATCTTAAATTGCTGGAAGTGGTAAATAAAGTCAAATGGCTATTGTCACAACAGTTTGCCTCTGCACCCTACAGCCAAATCAATCCATCTCCAGAACAATAACAAGCGTAGCGCAAGCTGAATCCAAGTAACGCCACGAGCAAATTAGTAGTAGGATAGCAAACTTAAAAACTCAAACAAGTTAAAAGAAAATAACCTTGAGCAAAATATTATCCTTCCGAAACACCGTTGGCCATTGTCTTTCTTTCCTATTATCAGTAGGAACATACAAAACTTTTTATCTCATCCATCACAGTGTAGAAGTGGTCATTGTTGGGCAACAAGTAGAACCCAATTGTTGCCTGCTCTAAATATAGAAGTTTCACCTCTTGGCCTGCCTTCTTAAGCCCTTCCGCATAAGCCAACTGCCAGTCCTGGACAAGGTCCAAACCAGCCACGACAACAAGACTCTTAGGGAAATTCATTCCTTCAATGCTTATTGCCTTAAGACCAAAAGGATTACATGCAGCATGGTCCCTATCTTCCCCTTCTGGGAGAAAGGCTTTCCAATACCAGTCTCGATCTTGAACAGTGACAAAATATTTCCCATCTAGTCGCTTCTCTGATTCAGTTCTCTCTTTCCCGCCAAACATTGGATTGAGTAGTATATTTCCTAACACTTCAATTCCTGTTCCTGATTCTATAGCCCTCAAAGAAACATTATGAACAATATTACCACCAGAGCTATCACCAGCTAAGTATATGTGAACTTTAGAGTCCTTCTGACTTTGAAGCCATGTCCTTGAACTAACCCACTTAAGCGCAGTCCAGCCATCTTCATAGGCACAGGGGTAAGGGTCCTCAGGAGCACGCCGATAATTTACTGAAATTACAACAGCCTTACAAAGGCCCACTAGTCGACGACATAGAGTGTCATAGATAGCACTGTTTGCAGAGGAATGTGCAAAGCTTCCACCATGGAAGAAGATTATGACAGGGACAACATCAGAGTTCAAGGGTTTCTCAAGGTCAGCAATACTAGGCATACCCTCGTCAGCATTTGCTGGCCGATAAACTCGAATAAGTAGGCTGGTTCCACGGTCGATAATGACATCAAAAGAGAAAACCCCGTCAACAGGATTTGCATTGGCCTGGACTTTGCGGTCAAGGAACTCAGCCAAGTGGCGGTTAAAAGTCCCATCAGGGCGACGAAGAAGATTATATGCCAGCTTGAAATTGGAGATGAGGATCCATGTATTCAGTGGAACCACCATCTATACACAAAGCACACTTGACAATTGAGAAATGGTATAAGCCCAAGATAACCTGCACCTATAAATAGTAAACTTCTTAACCTATGTCTTCTGAGCTACATCTAGATTCCAAAATATCTATTATAAAAACTAGTTCACTTGCAATATTTGCAGTAAGCCTTCCCTACAAAAGGAGGGAGGAGGGGGGGGGGAGTTAGAAACTTAGAAAAATCCTACAAGCCCCACAAATAATTAGGAAATAGCAAAAAACTCCAAACTCAAATAAAAATTAGCAGGAATATAACTTTCCTAAGAAAATATATTTACAAACTAATTCCCAAAACTACAAACAATGAAAACTGACCCATCAACGGTTTATGGCTTGATCTTCAGCCTCAACCAAAACCCTAAACTCAACCCAACAAAGTTCAAACTTCCAAAGAACAAAATCACAAACCCAAAAGGCCAACACCCATTTAGCAAATCTAAAAATTACAAAAAACTAAACAATCAACACATCTAAGAAGTTGTAACAAAATCATGAATATACTTGTGAGTATGAAAACAAATATGAGAGTACATACCTTGGAGTCATTAAGATTAATTTCATTACTCCCAGCCATGTAACTCCTACTTGATTTGAAGATGGTTTCACCAACAAAATCCAAAAACCCAAAGACCCAATTCAAGTTTCTTTCAAAACTACGCACTTCACAAAGAGATCAAATTTCTAAGGATCAAATAAGCATACCCTTCTCCCTAATATTGATTTTCTTTATAATATAACTAGTCCTTTAATTGAGCAAAGATTCTTATGGTATGTAGTATAAGAATCATCAGATAATAGGAGCTTTAATCTTTTTTGAGTAGTTTTTGTCCTGAGAATATTAAATGCTTAAATCAGTCTGCAAGAGAAGAGGCGGAGGGGGGCTATACGAGGGAGGATGCGAGGGAGCGTGACAAGAGTAAAGTAGAGGCTGAAGGATAACGTGGGATCGCGCACGTTAGTGTGAGTAGATAGGGAAATGCTAACGTTTTAGGAGAGTGAAGAGAATAACGAGAGAGACGACAAAATGAGCTGCCTAAAGGATACTGTTTCAGTTACTTGCGGGACCCGCTTTCTTAAATTAGCTTATTTGTCAAATAGTAGAATCTCAAATTTATATTTTTTTACACAAATAGAAAATGAGAAGAATTAGAGTACATTTAATATGAATATATAAAGAAAAGAAAATAATACATATTACGAATGTTCACTTCGATTTTTTTATTGTTAGTTTACATAAATAAGTATTAATAATAACTTTTTTAAATAGATGTATAATAAATAAAACTCTTTTAGAATTTATATCAATTTCATGTGTTGATAATTTTTGCAATTATAATATGATATAAATTTATTACAATACAAATATGACTCATAAAGATAAAAATAAAAAGGTAAAATATTTATGAGTTGTTCTTTTCATTTTAGCTTTTTGTTTCAATTTCTATTTCTATTTCTTGATGTTCAAAAAATGTCAAATTTACTTTCTTCCTAAAAAAAGGGAAATAATGCGTAGTAGTTTGCAATATGACAAGGTTCGTGACTGAGGTTTTAGCTTTCAGTTTCAATTTTCATTTTAGTTTGAGATAATTTTTTTATTATGAAGTTTTATACTCTTACCTATTGACTATGAAGTTTGGTGATATTATAATTAAGAAAATTGATATTTTCACAATATTTTTTAATATTTTCACATGAAAAGTGTCGTTATAGATATATAATAACTGTAAAATTCGTCGCTATAGAATATACAGCGACGAAAAATATCATTTTCTGTTACGAATTTATCAATTTCTTATAGTTAATACTATTTATATTTATAGTAATATTCCTTAAAGTGGGGTTTCGAAAAAGGGAAAAAAAAAAAAATCGTTAATCAACAAGCTATAACGGTTGTTCTAGTATTTCAAAAAATTATTTACATTTTCAATCTAATAAATATGTTTTCAAATGAAAATTAATTTTCAAAAATTAAGTGTGCAGAAATTTATTAATATTTGTTTCATATTTATTTGAAACTTTGATAGTTTGTACATATTAAGAATTGAATTAACTTTAAATAATTATAATTACATATTAGTATAATATTTTCAAAATAAAAATAATATTACTAGAGCAATAAAAGATCGTTCAAGTGTTAAGTGTCATTAGTTTACCTGCCAAAAAATATATCAATAAATGTATATCACTTCAAACAATTTTTAATGTAGAGTTTTTGATAAAAATATTTTCACAAAAATAAAAATACAATTTAAATGTATAATTGAAAAGTGCTTTTGCAAAGAAAATGACTAAATTATACATAAATACGTGATAAAAGAATTAATTTATTTTTTAATAATTTATGGATGTACGGGTATATATTATTTAGAATTCTGATAATATTTTCCCTAATATCGAGGAAAAGCCAGAAAATGGAACGGAGTAGGGACAAAAGCCTGAAAGCGTGTGGCCAACGCCAAGCCACGTGACGACAAACGGGTTCCTGACGGTCTTAGATTGCGTTTTGTAGGCTGATGGAAATTGGAATGACACAAATATTCTTCTTAGTATATCTATTTACGGAACTGCCCCTCAACAACTGTTGTTTAAGTGCTTGGTGTGTAGAGTAGGCTAGAGTGAAGGCACGTGGAAGTCTCAAGAAGTCGGGAGGATTCATTTATTAGTGATAAAAAATTAAAAAATAAATAAATAAATAAAATAATATATCTAAAGTTTTCTAAGAAAAAAGAAAAAAAAAAAGAAGAAGATAAATGTGACATAAAATTACCAAAAGCTAGTAATGATTGTTACATTATATTGTTTGTTTCCACTTATTTTTAAGAGTTTTTAAAAAATATTCTATTAAAAAAATAAATTTTAATTTATTTGAGGGACAAATACAACAAAAATTTTAAATAAAGAAAAAGATGAGAACACTTGCAAATACAAATAAACAAACTAGATAAGGAATGCTTTATATTAGAAGCGTATTCTGAAAAAATAAATTGGTTTAAAAGAGACACTGATATCAATAAACTATGATTTTTGGTCTACATATTATTTGATTACAAAGAAAACTTTAATAATGATATAGTTAGACCTGATAAAATATGAGTTTAGTTTACATAAAATAGTTATGAATCTAAATAAGAATTAAAATTATATTATTTATTTTTAATATAGTTTGTATAGTTTGAATCCAAATAATTATAACTTTAATATAAATTCGATTCATATTTTATTTTTATGAGATTTGTGTATATTCTCTCTTTTATCTTCTTTTAATTAATTATCTCTTTCTAATTTTTCTAATACATTATTATCTTTCTAAAATACATTAATATATTTTCTCTCTTTAAATTTTTTTGTGTTTCTCTAAACAAATTAATATAAGTTTGTCATGTTAATATGGAGCTGGACGCATTGAATCTGAACACATACTATAGGCTAGTGATATTTTCAATCTTTGTTTTTGTTACCGTTTCATAATAGTTATACCGTAAATATCATAATTCTAATTATTTACATTAATAAGTTTGATTGACTCTTATTGGCTCTTAATAGATTTGCCTCTGATTCGGTGAGGCAAATTTTGTTTGACAATTTTTTTTCCCTCTTAATGGTTCTTAATTGATTAGACATATAAATAAATCTGTAGTATTCAGAGCAACCTCTGAGCGGGGAAAAAAATTTGAGGACAATAATAACCTTTCTTTTATCCCAAATCTAACCTAATCGTTGTTGCTACTCTGCTCTTCTCCTTCACTTCGCTGCTGCTCCTAACCTAAACTTGTATGCTCATTTTTATGTGCATGATGCCATGATTGTAAAATATGGTTGACATAAACAAGAAACGAGAAGTGATTTTAGTATGTGTTGTGCGGTGCTATAAGGAGGAAAAACATTGATGAAAACTTAACTAATTGGCTATGAAGTCGGTCCTTGAAATGGGCGCTCGCATTATGTTCGATTAAATTCCTAAAAGAGAGATTTTGCCTAAAAAACTAAAATTAGGAGAAGTTAAGACCCGAGATGTTTGATTTATGGTTGAACAATTAAGCTACCGACCTACTATAATTTGTTCTTTATTGTTCAAACTATTTAAATCTTTGTTTTTTATTGTTTAAACCTTTTATAATCTATGTACATTAGGTATGGAACAAACCAGTGAAACTCAAAAACCAAAAAGGATTAGAGTGAGTTGGAGGAATGAATCACTAGTGAAAACGTTTTTAGAAGCATGTATTCGTGAGGTTGTGGAAAATGGTAGGGAAGGTGCAAGTCTCAAGCCACAATCATGGAGAAAGGTAAGAGAAATACTAAAAGATACATACAACATGATTGTTGATCAAAAACAAATGAAGAATCATTTTGACTACTTGCGAGAAAAATATGGTGCATGATGTAAACTCAAAAGTAAGACAGGAAATGTATATGACCCGTCAACGAATAGGTTCAACCTTTCTGATGAGGAATGGACACAAGAGATAAAGGTGCATTTTTAATATATGTCATTTATTATGATTTATAATATATGTCATTTATTATGATTTTGATTTTGCTTGATTAGGAATATTTTGGTTTTGACTTAACTTTTCTTTTATTAAATGTTAGAGTATTTTAAAATTGTTATGTTTAATGTAGGTAATATGGATATCGAGGATCAAATTTTATGTTTGATGATTATATATTGGTATTTGAAAAGACAATCTTCAAGGAGAATACCAATGATTATGGATAATACTTCGGCATTGAGCGGGCATGCTTACACATTAGAGTTGTTAAATGGATCAAATACACAGTGTCGAGAGTTGATGCGTCTTTCTCGTGATGCATATGTGCGTCAATGTGAACATTTCAAGAAAAAACAATGGGTACACAATAGTAGATACATAACAGTTGAGGAGAAGATGGCAATCTTCTTAACCATCATAGGCCATAATGAACGCTTTAGAGTTATAAAACGCAGATTTCAACATTCTACCCAAACAATACATAGATATTTTCATGAGGTGTTAAATGGGATGATTGAGTTTTCAAAAGAAATTATAATGCCTACATCATTTGATCCAAATCCAGATATTCCGGGGAACCATAAAAACTTACGACAAATATTTTCGGTAAGTGACATACAATTTTTTTTCTTTTTTACTTTTATTCCATACAATAAAATACTTTGAGAACTCTAAGTTTTTTAATGCAGGGTGCAATAGGTGCATTAGATGGTACTCTTGTACATGCAGTTGTTCCTGTTGATCAACAAACGCGTTACAGAGGAAGAGGAAGGGGTGAATGTTATCAAAATGTTTTAGGAATATGTGATTTTAACATGATATTCACATTTGTTTGGTCCGGATGGGAAGGCATTGCACACGACTCACGAGTTCTAAAAGAAGTTGCATTTGATCCATCTTCTGGTTTTCCATTTCCTCCCCCGGGTATATATTAAAATTTCTTTTACCATTTTTAATTATTATTTATTTTTGTCATAAAATTTCATCATTCAAGTTATTAATAATAATCATTATTTTTGTCTCAATTACAGATAAATATTATCTTTGTGATGCTGCATACATAAACACTCGAGAATTTTTATCTCCATATCGCAATACAAGGTATTTGTTAGCTGATTTTCAACGCAGACGCGCTTTGAATAATGAGGAAAAATTCAACCATGCTCATGCACAACTCAGAAATGTTATCGAGCGTGCTTATGGTGTGTTGAAAGCAAGATTACCAATTTTGAAATGAATGGCTCCTTACCCTTTTTACGGTCTGAAAGGATATAGTTATCGTCTTCACGATCCATAATTTCATAAGGAAGCATAACATTGAGGATGAATTATTTGCTCAATATGATCGAGATAACATGTTTGACAATGAAGCGGAGCAAAATGAAGGAAGCGAAGAAGAAGGACAAGATGAACCACAATGGGGTGATCAAGGCGTAGAATTTATGGTTAATCTACGTGAACAAATTGCACTTCAACTCTTAACAACTGTTTGAAGTTAATTTAATTTGTATGGTTGAATTATTATGCTATGTTGATATTTTTGGGACATGATACTATGTTTGAAGTTAATTTAATTTGAACGTTTTCATTTTTATTTTATCATATTGTGGTCAAATTATTATAAATATGTATTTAAAATACTATTCAGACCTTCTGATTATCAAATAGGTTTTGTTTAAACTGTTCAGAGGGTTAAAATGGTAAAATACTGTTATTCAGACATTTTGGAAAAATTAATTATCAAACAACATTTTTTCATTCAGACACAATTCTATTCAGATACTCTATATTATTCAGACGTCTAAACTATTCAGGTCTTAACACTCAATTTTATCAAACACCACCTTAGTTGTTAGTTATACGTCTATACATTTTGACATGAACATCTGCTCATTAATTTTTTTTAACTTTAAATTAATAAAATTCTGAACCTTGAAATTAATGTGAATTTATTAATTAAATAATACTTCTTTGACTTTACTTTTTTGTGTTTCAAAATGTCAAATATTAAATAAAAATGCTTTAAATTAACTATTAGAAAATTAATATTTAAATTATATTTTTAAATAGATGGAGTATATCATTTATATATTCATAAAGTCTACCATATTAGTAAAATGGTACTTCTCTCATTTCAAAAAAAAATAATTATCATTTAAAATTTATTATTTTTATACAGTGCAGTTTGTTTTTCAAGTTAAGCTTTGTTCCAATTACATAAACAAGATAACACGTGACAAAATTTTGTATATATATCCTGGACAAGTGATTTGTAGTCAATATGGATCAAAATTAATTGATTAATTTGAAAACTAAACAAATTAGAATGTGTTGATTAATATGGGCCAAAATTAGTTAAATTAATTTCAATCCATATTTCTACTTTTTAATATGGGTCTAAAACTAAATCAACTCATAATATAAAAAGGGTAAATTACATATTTTATTACATTTTTTAAAATAATTACAACAATAGTGTACTATCGTAAAATGTTTACACAATTTATACAATTTCATATTTATTTACAATATTATATAGTACAATTAGGATTCCTTAATTTAGGGAATTAGTATGCAATTAGAATTTCTTAATTTAGGGCTTCTTCTCTCTCTCCTTGTCTATAACAACTGCATTAGTTAGTCATTGTGACAACCGAGATTTTGTAATTAATTTTAATATTTATTGGATTGAATAAATATTTTTCGATGAATTAATTATTAGATTAAATAATTAATTGATGAAATTATAATGATTAATTTAATTATATGTGTTATATTTATTAAATTAATGTGGAGAATTTTGTTATTCAAGTATGTCATTATGTGAGCTTATTGTATTAAAAGAAATATTTAATAAAGCCTAATGTTATTTTAATTAATTTAATTATTAATTAGAGATTTAAGAATTTGACATTATTAATCAATGAGAAATTAAATTATGTGACTATGTGAATTAATGAGAAATTATTGTATTTTATTTAAAATAAATTAAATAAGATATTTGATTTATTTCGTAAAAGGGGTGTGACATGATTTAAACTATAGTATAAGAGATTTATTAATTTAAATAAAAATAAGTTTTTAAAACTAGCCAAACATGGCCTTAGTGGGAGTTATTTGCAGTTATCCATGATTGGGTTAGCTGACCATTATGCGCGTCAGTTCTCTTTTCCTTTATTATACGTATTCTTTTTCTATTCATTTTTCTAAGTCTGAAAACAGAGAGGGAGAGAGAGTTTGAGAAATTGTCAGATTAAAATTATGAGATTTAGAGAAATTGTGAGTGTGTAATCAACAAGTTTTTGTGAAAGAGTCATCTGTGATCATCTCTTCTAAATTATACTCTGGGTAATTTCTCCAAACCCAATTTCTATTTCACGTCATTTAGTTTTTATGAATATGGCTTTCAAGCTTTTGTAAAGTCTGTGTAATTGGGAAAGGGTATGATTATGAGTTTATATATGTGTTAAATGTTACCATATCTTATTTGATTATATATATTTTATAAATCATGTCACCAGTTTCATGAAAATACGTCGTATATGTTGATCAAAACTTACAGAGTATGGATTTTGGCCATATGGCTTATACGTAACTTTAATATGTCAACCATAAATTTTTCTACAAAATTTCCACTTATATGTGATTATGCATGCTAAAACGAACAAAACGAAACTTGAATGGTTGGATTTGGTCTTATAACGAATCCGTAGTATTAAATTCTATATTTTTGTTCAAAAACCTTCAAGAACAGTACAATTTGCATAATTTAATTCTGCGATTATGTGTTTTAATGGGTTAAAATCACTTTTTAAGTGTTGGGTAATGATTATGTATGAATTATAACATGTGGGTATGTGTAATTTAGTGAAATTAATGTTTATGTTATGTTTATTTCACTTGATTCTGTGTTCTTCATGAATCGAAATTGAGTGCGGAGTGTCGCATGCTTGCATCACCAACTCGAACTCGAGACTCATATGCATGACACAGACACCTTAGCCAGTAGCGCTTAAGACCGAATCTAATGTTGATGGCCATAGCTTGTACTTAATTGGAAAGCGTAATGTCCGAAATGTTTTTTAAGTATTCAAGTATAGAAATGTGATAGTAACTTAGTCTAATGAATATAAAAACTTGTTAGACATATAATGAGGTGTTAAAATAAATTCTTAACACGTCCATAACACAATTACGTGTGAATTGAATGATTGAATGCATAGTTAACTTATTGTTTGTGAAGTCTTAATTTTTGACAATAAGTTTAGTAACTGACTAAGTATAGTCATGAATTTGAGTTAGACAAAGAATAAACTTATGATGTTTAGTACGTTGTAATTGACTGGTATTGTGAACGTAATTGATATGTAGGATTTAAATCAACGAACGAGTTTAGTTAAAGTGTAATCTACACACGAGGCAAGTTTCCTAACCCTACTTGTTATCATTATATAAGTTGATTAATTCACCTTTCTACATTGAGCAAGTTCTCATTATTATTGATCAAGTCTATCTTGTATATTAAAGTTATTAATCTTTCAAGCATGATGCTGTTATACAATACTTATTCTATTGTATTCCTTTTGAGATTCTATTCAAGTTAAGTTATCAATTATTGTTAAACCTTGTTAGACTAGCGAACCCTTTATGATTCGACTAGTCCATAGTTGATGAGCGTTCTAAACTTCAGAACCCTTGATGAATTATCCAAACCAAACTTCCTTTGGTGCGGACTCGAATGTCAAACTGAGATGAACAACCTCGTATGGGGATTACTTATGCGTTAAGCGTTAAGATATTGTTATGATGATGGTACTAAGGGCTGATCCCCTAAATACGAGAAGAAGAGTCCATAGTCTTACGATTGTTAAAGGTTTCAAGTATAACCCTTGATAACCTAGGACATAGTTCAAGGTCTTATGACCCTCAAAAATCTTTTGATTCTTGTTATTCATTCTTGATTCAAAAGTTGAGCTTTTATTTCAGAAGTCTTTGATTTATTCGCATGTTATTATTTCATTATTATATTGTTATACTTGTGGGCAATCGTGCTCACTCTTGCGTAATAATAATATTACAGTTAAGAACGAAAGAGCAGACGAACCTTCCACTAGTAAAGGTAAGGGCAAGCTTAACAAGTAATGAAGATTGATTATTTATGTGGTTATGTAATGATAATTAGAGTTGATGTTACTTAAGACTTATTTGTTTATGTTTTCGCACAGATGATTTAAGGTTAGAGTAACCTGGGATTTATTTATTATGTAGTTGATGTAACCCCATAAGGGGAGATTTATTATTATTTCTATCTATTGCATGGTTTGAATTTATTTATGGATAGATAGATGGATGATGTTTGTACAGTGAACACCAAATCCTGTGGAAATGGAAGTACCGGATTTGGGGGTGTTGCAGTCATCACCCTTCTTCTTCATTCTATGTATTCTTCTCTCTCTCTCTCTATATATATATATATATATATATATATATATATATATATATAAACAGGGGTTAAGCCTCCGAGCCTAAAATCCTAGTGAAATCTCCTTCATTAGTTAAGCTTTAGGGTTTGGGGCACCCCTTATCACAATCTTTGAGAGATGCAAAGAATCACTATTCGATAGGCTTGAGACTTCATCTTATTGGCTTAGTCGAGATCAAATTGGCGAGTCATTGGGAAGCATTTCGTTTACCGCTTTCTTTCAACTTGCCTTGGAATTCAAAAAAGAGGTTTGCGATCGAGAATTTTAAGTTTTATGTTTTTTCATACGAAATTTAATTAATTGATTTAGATTCCTCCCGTTGTGGCTTTAGCTTTTCATCAAATCTTTGAAGGCATGGGTGGAAGTTGGGTCGGTATTTTGTTTGATGAGACGTGTTCAATGTGTTCTTTCAAATACTGGATGATGGTAACCAAACTTTCATACCAAGGTAATCAAATTGTCATATCAAAGTAACCAATCAACCTCCATACTTTCCATTTTTTCTTAGTGTAGTTGGTAACCAAACCTTCATACCAAGGTAAGCAAATATTCATACCAAGGTAACAAAACCTTCATACCAAGGTAACCAATCTATATGCATACCTGCAATTTTTTCATAGTTCAGTTGGTAGCCGAATCTTCAGATCAAGGTAACCAATTCAGTTTTATAACGTTACCAATTTCGTTTGAATGTGATGCAGTTGGTAGCCAACCATTCCTACAAAGGTAACCATTTTAGTATTTATGAGTAACAAAATCACTTACTGTTGAATATATATTTATATATTGTTTTACAAATTCACTTCATATTGAATATATATATATATATATATATATATATATATATATATATATTATCTTGATTTACTGCAAACCACAGGAACCTCCTATCAAGGCAGCGGACCGTGCAAGTTCATTATATTCCCCAGTACGCAAATCAAAGTATTAGAGAGAAAGCTGAAGTTATTTTAGAGTATGGAAGATGCAGATTCAGATCTGCTATGAACGAGCTAGATGGAATTTCTTAGTTATAAAGGACAGAGAAAATATGGAAAGGGAGATGAAGATTTGAATTTGAATTTATTTTTGTTGTTTGATCCCAAATATTTGAATTTGAATTATTAATTATGGCAGTTATTTCTTCTTGATTTCAGGTTTCCTTATTAATGTGAGAATTGTACTATTTTTGTAATATGGGTCCTAATTACATTCTTTTTGTAATTATTTGGTTCATGTACTATTCTTGTAATTACTTTCTATTTGTTGTATACTTATGTAAAGAACCCATATAAAAACTAGTTAATTAACCCACTAAAATCTAAATAGTTTTAATTAATTAGATGGTTGTCAACCTAATTTGGCAAGAGTAGATATAGTTATAAATCTGCTAGCAAATCCCAACTTTTAAAGCGGTTGCAGGAGGCAAGATTGTATTCCCGTGTGCCATATATGCTCTAATTTCAGTTTAATACACATCTATCACATATATAAACACATAGTAGAAGAATTAAAACCAGCAAAGCACATTTTGACAAAGTGAAATAGAGAATTAATATTTTTACATAAAAAATTGATATTTCTATATGATCCTTCTCATATGAATAGTGAGTGAATTTACCTTCATGTGAGAAAGACTCATATTAAAATATCATTTTAACACGTGAAAAAATTATTTTAACATGTCAATATATCACTTTCTTACATATATACTTACACGAATAGAAAATCCAACCACAACTATCTAAGCAAACATGTAACAAGAGATGGAAGTACAATGGTGTAACTTGCACGTTTCGCAAATATAAGAGGGTTAATACACAAGCATATAAGAAAAATGTATCCCTATAAGCAAACGAAATGTGACAGTATAAGAAAATTGGTTAGTTCCGACGGAACTATTTTCGACGGAATAAATTCAATTGAGAGTAAGTTAAGTACGATGGAATAGGCCGTCGAATATAATTCTGTCAGAAATAAGTTAATGTTGAAGGAATTCTGCTGGAAATAAGGAACAGTCCTTGGCGCCAAGGTTTCCGCCAGCGCCAGTGCTATGTTCGACAGAATTGAAACTAATTTCGAATGAAGTTCCGTCGGGATTACGGTATTTTCAACAGACCTATGTTTGACGAAAAGTCCGTCTAGAATAAGCTTTAAAACCTAAAATCAGTCTCATTTCTTTAGCCACATCATCAGTCCATCTCTCTCTCTATCTCTCTCACATCTCGCTACCTAGCCTCTCTCTCTCTCTCTCTCTCACTCTCTCACTCTTCCAACCACCAGTCCCTATGCCGTTGCCCCCCTATCGTCGTTGTAACGCTCGAAAAAAATTAGATTATTATGTGAATTAAATTTTATTTGATTAAATGAATTAAATGAATTTAATTATTTATTAAAGTGAGTAAGTTGTTTAAAGGTCGTTCTATGACCTCGAATGTGCGAATGTGGTTAGGATTCTGCCTGTGTGCTAGAATTAAATGATTTGAATTTTCAAGGCGAAAATAAAAGTTTTCCGAGAAATTTTCAAAAAATCACTATTCATCCGTTTTTGGTCGGGATTTATTTTTGAAGTTCCGAGAAACGCGTAATGCTAAAATTTTAAGACGTGATGAAATATCCAATAATATTTCAGTTATGACAAATGAAGTTTTTGCCTGCGGACTTAAAACACTAATGTCATGAGATTATAATCTCAAGACTATTAATCCTAGGATTAAATAGTTCTAGTCACGTGTTTATTTTTTATGGGATTATTAATGGGATAACTTAAAATAATCTCATGTTATGTTTGTTTTTTTCAAGATTAATTAAAGTATTGGATTAAAAAAATATCGTTTGGACTATTATATCCTTACCAATAATAATATAATTTAAACTTATTTATACATCAAAAAAATAATATTTACTGATTATATGTACAACCTCCATGCTCACCCCCACCCAAATTTTTTTTACTGATTATGAATACACTCCCACCCACCTCCACCACCCATCATACCCCCACACCCACACCCCCACCCCCCATAAAGAATTTTTTTTTCTGATTATGTAAACACCCCCACCTCGCCCACCCCACCTACACCCACCCACCCACCCACTCTCACCCCCCAAACATAATATTTACTGATTATGTATACACTCCCACCCAGCCCACCCCCAAAAAAAAAATATTTACTGATTATTTATACAAACCCACCCACCCCACCCCCAACTCTACCCCCATCCCACCCCACCCCAACTCTACCCCCATCCCACCCCACCCCCAACTCTACCCCCATCCCACCCCTACACCCTACCCCCACCCCACTCCCACCCCCACCCCCACCCCCACCCCAAAAAAATAATATTCAGTGATTATGTATACACCCACCACTCTACCCTCCCCAAAAGAATAATATTCAATGATTATATATACCCACCCCACCCCACTCCCAAAAAATAATATTTCTTGATTATGTATACAACCCCCCCCCCCTTTTCCGCCCCACCCCTTAAAAATAATATTTATTTATTATGTATACACCCACCCCCGCCAAGCCCCCAAATTTCAGCCCCACCAAAAAAAAAATAATAATATTTATGATTATGTATACACCCCCACTCGCCCATCCCTCACCCCACACCCTTCCTAAAAAAATAATATTTAGTGATTTTATAATCCCAGGACTAATAGTACCAAACTCAAATTTAAAAACAAACAAGACACTTGAGATTAATAGTCATATCTCAAGTGTAATACTTGCAAACAAAAATAGCCTAAAGGTTAGGGAAAGTGAAATCTAAGAAAAGAAATGATTAAGTATAATAAGAATTATTATTATACGTGAAGAATACGAGTATAATACTAGATATTTTAAAAGTATAATACAAAGATAATACAACGTATAATATGAATATCATACGAAATATATAAGAAGAGAATATGAGAATAATACGATAAGAATACGAATTAGTTTTAATGGACTTTAGCTATTGGACCTAGACTTTGTCAAGCCCAATTGTACAATGAATGAGGCCCAATGATGAATTATATCAAGGCCTAATGATAAGTTAAATCAAGCACAAGACTAGGCCCGATATTGACTTAATTCCAAGCCCAAACCAAGAACTGAACCTGTGGGTCAAACCAATGGGTTAATGGGGAAATGGGTTGGGGAGACCCATGAGGGCCCCACAACCCCATAGATCCGGCCACTTGGTGGCCAAGTAAGTTAGTTAGCTTCCTTTGAAAGCTTTGAAGAGGATGTATGAAAAGTAAGGAGGTGTCATAATGACCATTTTCCCCTCACTTTCATTTTCTATAAATAAGAAGCTTAAGAGTTCATTTGTTAGTTTACAAACATTGAACACTTATATTGAGAGAGAGAGAGAGAGAGAGAGAGAGAGAGAGAGAGAGAGAGAGAGAGAGAGAGAGAAGAGTTATAACAAGGAATCAAAGAAGAAACGAAGCAAACTAAACAAGCTTTAAGCAAGAACGCGAAAAATGTAAAGGTAAAAACATGAAAACTTAGACTTTCGATTATATTTGATCAAGTTTTTATAAGAGAGTATGAATTGGCGGAGCATGTCTCTTCTGGAGTAATAAGGATGGCTATTAGTGAACAAAAATGTTAATAAGTCATGTATAAGTGAGAATCATAATCGACTAATTAAGCATTAATCGAAGAAAACCATCAAAACTTAGGAATTGTTGTTGATGGACAAATTAAAAACCATCACATATAAGTTAGGTGAAAACTGATTGGTTAAGATATAGATGATTAACCAATGGATTAATTCCATTTGGTTTGACGTAAAAATCTTTAGTAACGAAGTTATGACACAATTTACAGGAAAAAACATTAATCGTCGAAATCGTAGTTAACTAAGAATTTCGGAACGATAGTCAAAAGTTATCGTTTAACTAAGAAATCTAGGTTTTTAGTGCAGTATCGATGAAAAATATATTTAAGAGTCGTGGACTCATGAACGGTTGAATTCGGACTTAAAACGAAGAAACGAGCGAAGAATGCTCACGAACATTTAACGAACGCGTAATGAAAATTTAAACAATGAGTTTGTCGTTAAAGGATTCAAAAACTTATTTTGTCAGGATGAAATCTTAGTACATGAGATATATGGGATAATGGCTTTTGAACGAGCCAATTTCGAGTTATAACAATCGTGTTACAAGCTCGGGAATAAATCGTATTGAAAATTATAAAAAAAAATCAAAGGCTCAGGGGAGGCGCTACAGCGCCACCCATGCCTTGTAAAGCTCCACTGTAGCGCCAGCTCGGGGGCTCAGTCACTACTAACTCGCACTGCAGCACAAGTATTAGACCTAAAGGTGGTGCTGAAGCACCCTTAAGGCAAAAAATTCCGACGAGCTTTTGTTAATCCAACTTTTCGTGTGGTAATTATGGGGCATGCATATACTTAATATACATGAAGAAAGACTTCCTAAACAACATGTATAACTATGAATTTAGGA
Organism: Panax quinquefolius; assembly: GCA_020205615.1. Lineage (NCBI taxonomy): Eukaryota > Viridiplantae > Streptophyta > Magnoliopsida > Apiales > Araliaceae > Panax > Panax quinquefolius. The sequence continues at coordinate 84,702,470 of CM035165.1, forward strand.
ATTAAACATTGATGAAAAATAATTAAATAAAGAACGTAAAATGCAAATACATGAACCGTGAATCATATTCGAGTTTAACGTGTGTCATGAGGTTATATAGAATGTAATAGACATGCGTAGTACTTAAACGACGATCGATGAGTATTAGTTTATGACATGTAATGTTAATAAGCTGTCATAAATGTTAATAAGCAGTAATGAACGTTAACTAAGCTTGAATGAATATTATTAATGAAATAAATTTGATTAAGACATAGAAGAGAAAGAAGTTGGTATAAACAATGTGTTTAGATTGTTTGGTATCTAATTTCAGTGTGCTGTGTGAATATATCATGTAGATACTGTAAAGACCGAGAATGGTTGAACTTAAAGTAGAAGACGCTTATCGACGTCAGGATTTTTGGGTGTCCCTTTCCGTTACTTGTTCTTTGGTGTTCTCATTTTAGGTGAGATTTGTTTGAAAAAATAAGTGAAAAAGGTCCAAGCCAATGTATGATGTCGACGATGGGATTTATTAAGAGTCGCTAGTTGGTTTTTAAATGGTTGTACCAACACAACCGATAAAAGGTTTGCACATTGACCCGATGATGTGACACCGATATGATATCTGGCCAAATCGAGATTCGTTTAGGGTCCGGGGACTTGGTTATGCAGGGGGAAGGTGTTAGGCACCCCCCGACATTCGTGTTACCACGGTGACTGCCTCTTTTCAAGAAACTATTATCTGAGTGTGTGTGTGTGTGTGTGTGGGTCAATGGGCTGTTATATGAAAGTTGTGCGAGGCCTCGTTCGAACCTATATACACAGGGTTTGAATTTATGTAGAAAATTCAGCTTTTAACAAGATATGGCAAATGATGTTTTATGAAAGAGGTTTTTCCAAACCACGATGCTCAATAGGAATTGAGACCTTTTACACTCCCATTTTTATTAAGTGAGTAATTTGAATTGATTTTATTTGACGGATCTTGAGGCATCCATAAGAAAATAATATACAAAAATAATGCCGACTTCCTCGTGGGTATGAAAACCATCGAGGAAATTAGGCACATCGTAGAATAATTTACAAGCTGACTTACAAATTTGAAAATGTCCATCATGGGGCAGAATCTAGATTTAATGGGATGAATCTGTGATCACATGATTCTAGGCTCACAAAATCTGCAGATTTATATAAAAGCGATAGTAGTGTATATATATAAAAGCTATAAATATATATATCTGAGACGGGATCACCAACCACGAAGCACCTCCATGGGGATCGAAATGTAAATAAAAAGTCATTAAAAGCTATCAACCGCCACGGAGGAAACTCCAGCGGGACAAAACATAAATAAAGTCAGAAATGCAATCAATCGCCACAAAAGAAAACTCCAGCGAGGATGGAAATATATATATATATATATATATATATATATATATATATATATATAGTTCGACCACGGTTATATATATATATATATATATATATATATATATATATATATATATATAAATAGATAAACGCACTCGGATATAAAATCTGGGCTCATCGAGCAGCAGTCCCACATACGATTATATATATAAATGTACATATATATATATATATATATATATATATATATATATATATATATATATAATGAGTAAGCACGCACTGCATCAAGTCTAGGCTCATCGAACAAAAGTCGACACATAGTTGATATATATAGTATATATATATAAAAGCGAGTAAACGCACTGCATCAAGTTCAGGCTCATGAACAAAAGTCCGATACTACGGTTGATATATATAAGTAAATATATATATTAAAGCAATAAACGCTCTAGACTGAAGTCTAGGCTCAATCGAGGCATAACTCGATAATGTTAGTCAATATATATGTAAATATATATATACATACATACTGAAATGAAACCACGAACCGAAGTCCGGGCAAAATCAAGCAACACGACTCTCAACGTGTAGAAGGGTGTGTGCAAAGATGAAGAGAAAGACTCTAAAGTGTGTGAGAAGGCTTACGGATTTGCTAAAAAGGCTTCTATATCTTTAGAGTGGGTAAACACTGGGCTTTTGTGGGTACAAAAGAGGCTATATATGAGCTCACAGGTGTTTAAAAGTGGGAAAATACATTGTATGGCGAGTGCAGAACAAATTGTTCAGGGTTTCCCCGTCTTTTTCTCTTAGAAAATCAGTACCCCAAGCCCTTTATTTATAGGCAATATGAGCCACAAATGTACCTGCGCCTGAGCCGCAGGTGTACCAGAGGTGGGTCGGGTCACCTTGGGTTTGTCAGGTCGGGTCATCTCGAAGTACGTGCACTCAGGCACTGTAATGTCCACTCGATTTTTTAGAAGTGCAATCCGGGCATCCGTTTGAGGTATTCAAGACCTATTTCGGACCGCCGTTGTCGAGAGTTGTACGATAGCATGGGATTAGAGTTTGTACGAAGTCATTGAAGATGGGACAATGCCCTCCGGTCTTCAAGCTTCAACTTTCATCCGTTACCCCGCACAATAGTCACTCGGGATTGGTTAGCCTTGCGGGACATCATTGCGTTCAGACGTGACGTGGCATCGTGTTTGACGAGATGACGATGTTGCCCTCACCGGTGTTGTTATCACGGATTAATTTGATAAAGCATGACGTTGCTTTAGACTTCATTTGAGATTGGACTGCTACAATTATTGAAAGTCCTCATTGTCATCTTTGAGGTGTGCCTGCCTTCCCGATGTTTATTGCTGGGTTGGTGCAGTGTATCTCGTTGTGAGCGCCGAGATTGAAGCTGGTGGTATTTGAAACAAGCATTTCAGGGGTTATCTCCGAAACTGCATTCCTTGGGGTTATCACCAAGGTTGGTGGCTATTCCCATGGTTGGGACTGAGACTGGATACCTCTGGGTTATCTCCGAGATTAATCGGTCTTCTCCGGTGTGTGTTCCGGTATTGTATCTTCATGTCTCGGGGTTATATCTGAGGTTGGAACTGTTGTTCCCAGAGTGTGATCTGGGGTTGATGTTGAACTCCCGGTAGTATCCGGTATGGATTTAGATTGTCTTTTAGGGTTCTCTCTTAAAATACGAATATGTCTTCCTGCAACGTTAGTAACAGTAGTAAAGAAAATTTTGAGTGTCTACAGATGCCCCTCTTTATCATACTCATGCATGGCGATGCATGGGTAGGATAAAGAATCCTAGACATTTAAAACGCAACAAGATAAACATGGTACTATGGATAGCAACATGATGCAAATCTATGATGCATGTGTACGGGGTTGTGGCTCAACATGCTGGGGGTGATTGCTGGCTCCCTGTTACGTCAACTGGGGATTGGCAATACTGACCAGATCTGATGTGCAAGCCGAATCTGTTAGGATGTTGATGTTGGAGTTATCACCAAATTCTTGTGTTCTTGATAACGACTTGATTCTGAAGAGGTATCTCTTATATGTAAGAGATCTGTGGAGATAAAGCTTGATCTATTTGAGGATGTGTATAACATATTCCATCATCTATCCTCTTTGATAATGTTGACCTCTCCTGGTTAGTATCGCCAGAATATATCACGATTCATTGGATTTATCGCCAACAACAAATCTTTGTCGGGGATGCGACCTTCGTTGATGATGTGAATCAACGGGTTGAAACATCTGTGGGATATCTTTGTCAAGGTTGATTGACCTTCATCGACATGGGAATCAAATTTGAAACTCGTGAGGAGATCGTCGAGGTTGCTTGACCTTGACGATGTGTAGATCAACGAGCATTGCGTTATGACCCCGTAGGGGATCCTTTAGGGAATATGAAAGCGGTTGGGTATGAGAACCTCAAATGACTCTATAGCTCTGATAGGTTTAAACGCTATCGGCTGAAATGACGTCAAGGTTGCTTGACCTTCGTTGATATGTGAGTCAACGGCTGAGCATGCGTTGCTAATCCCGCGGGAGATATACGTTGTAACCCCCGTCAGGGATCTACTGGGGACGCATGAATACGTACGCAACTACCAAACGGTTCTCAATGCTTCGATTTGTTTACCTGCCATTGGCTGAAATAATGTCAAGGCTGCTTGACCTTCGTTGATAGAGTTGTTAACGGATGAACGTATTCTAACCCCCACTGGGGATCTACGTTGTAACCCCCATCGGGGACTCACGTTGTAACCCCCGTCGGGGACTCACGTTGTAACCCCCGTCGGGGACTCATTTAGGGTAACGACCCGGAGTCGGCGGCATCAGACCTATATAAGGTATTTCCATATGCGATTTGTGACAACTGGAGTCATCGGCAGGGTATACCTTGTGTTCAGGCGACTACCAATGAGTGATGTACAGATTCAAAGTCTCATCTGAGAGGACCAAGATTGTATGCAGTTTTGCTCAATCGCGTGGCATTTTTCTTCTTGATTTGATCTTTCTAGTCCGTAGGAACTCCGTTTTAACTCAAATTGATCGAGTAGAGGGTGGGACCCACATATGGGGGTGCTGCAGAGTGCACCGCCTTGCGACCACGTGTGAGCTGCTGGCTAGGCGTGAATCATAAATTCCAGCAGGCTTTACTTCACAAGTCATTTTCAACTTGTTTCACTTAGAAAAAACTGTGAGCCATCTTCAGATCTGCTGAGTTCGGGCTACTTTCTGCAAATTCTGTCACCGTACAAGTGTTCTACACTATCCTGGTAACGCATGCATGTATTTTTTCTAGTTTCTGTCCGTTAGATTATGAGATATTGCATGAAATGCATCTAAACACATAGTAGTGATTATGTATGCACATATGACTTAATAAAAAATATTCAACATAGTAAATGTTAGTATTAAACCATGCTGAACATAATGATGTGAAAAAATTTGACTTCTGAGATAGTCAAATTGGCACCTTTTTTTGCTATTTTTTGTCCTATTTGAGGTCCATTGAGCAAAAGGTAGAAAGGCAAAGTACTCCTAGCATTGAGGTTGGCCTTATGCATGATGATTTTGATTTTTAATGCATATATTATGTATATTACTTTGGGGCGGTGTCTTCTTGAATGGCCACCTAGACATGCTCGCATGCATGTGGATAGTCCTAATTTCAAAGGGGACTATGGCAAAATTTTTCCAAATGTAGGCATTGGGTAGTCATGCATTCTAACTCTATTATATGTTAAAGTAAATGCATGCATGCATATAGTCATAAATGCATTTTGAGAAGCTCCAGGTAAGGAAATACCACACCCTTTCTGAGGTGATTTGGAGACTTGTTGTCCAGATATTATGGATCCGGATTAGCCGACCAGTTCCTATAGGACCACTTCTGGCGTACGGTGGAGGGCTTCTGAAGTTCCTCGTCCCCGTTCTGTCAGACAGCCTCGTCGGTTGGTGGAGGCTGTGATACGTCCTGTCCAGGTAGATGTTCCAGATTTTGAGGACGAGGAGGCATACATTTCGATTGAGGATCCCGCTCCTGCTGCACATGTCCCTCGCAGGGAGCTCCCGAGCATTCAGGTGGTGAACCCAGAGTTGCTAGGTGATTTGGGCAGACATCCATCGATGTATTTGCATGCTAACGAGGTATGGCGTTAGACATTGATCTTCCTTCTTTCCCATTGATGAGGATTAAAGGGTTCTGCTGTTGATCTGCATTTTATGCAGGTTCCAGGATTTACACAGCCTCGAGGGAACTGGTTTAGAATTCACTCCATGTACTAGGCGCTTCACCCTGACTATAGAGCAGTAGTGCATGAGTGGGGATTTGGGGCATTTTTCTCCATCCTTCCCTGTCGCTGTCCCTGGGGTTACCTCAGGGCATTGTCTGAGCGATGGTTTCATCAGACTCTGTCACTCCACCTACCGGATTGCGAGGTGATGATGACACCTATGGATTTGCGATTTATCACAGGTATGGAGTTTGGAGGGGAGCCAGTGCCTTGCTCGGCGAATATCACCCCTACTGCCGTCCGATCCTTTCTAGGAGTTTCGGTGGGGGCACTCAAGGGCAGGACTGTCCTTTCAGGTCCTTTGAGCGTAGATGCTATGAGTGGGCTATTGAGTGAGCCCATGCCTTATGACGTCAGGATCAGGGATCGCGTTCTGTGGCGATTGTTCCTGATTATCATTCGAGGATGCTTCATAGCAGATAACTCTTCCACAGTATCTTTCGCTTTGGTCAGTGCCACACGCGATGTGGACCGTATTGGATAATACGATTGGGGCTCTTACACCTTTGCCTATTTCCTCCGGGGCATGCGCATGCGCTCACAGGGTTTGACTGAGGCTTGGCTAGGATTTTACCCATTTCTACTGGTGAGTATTTCTCTTGTCTTTTCCCATTCACAGGTTAAGAGTGTTTACTGATAGCAGATGTTTTGCCATTGTGTTAGCAGTTTTGGGCCTATGAGAGGCTCCCATGTTTGCGTCCTATGAGTGTGTTAGGCTTAGATACCTATCTACGAGGACGACGATGACACCATTCTATTTTGCCAAAGGTCCCTGTATCTGAGGGATTCACTCACTGCCGTATGCAGCTGGAGTTGCTGACGGCGGGTACCATTATGTGGATTCCCTATTCAGGGGAGCATTTAACCATCGGCTTTGAGGATGGACATCCGACCGGAGTCGAGTATTTGATCTCTACCAGGAGAGTTCCTCTCTTCACTGATGGAGGCTGGGAGCTCTATTTAGGAGAGCGTGCTATTAGGAGCACTACAGGGGTGATCCGTGTACCGATCTTGCCTCCTGCCAGGCGTCATTAGCCTGTATCACAGTCACCCATCACTGATATCCCATTGTTGGGGGTTGACGGCTTTGCATTATCAGAGGTCACATGTACTCAGGAGACGTTCCAGCGTTGGTGGTTCCCCCGCACTATTGGAGCCCAGTCCCGCCGCACACAGTTTATGGGGGATATGGTTCCAGGATCTTTGATGATGACGGATTGGGTAGCTTGTGTCCGAGCTCCGACTCATTTAACCCAGATTGATAGCTTGACCAGGCAGTTGGATCTGGCACATATATTTATTCGGCATTTGGGCAGAGATCCAGCGAAGCCGGAGTCATTTGTTCCTTCCAGCTCAGGTGCTGGTCCTTCAGACGACCCATTTGGTTTTGCCGACGCAGATCCTCCTCTTTATAGGCTTGACATCCCTGTCGATAGAGATCCAATGACTCAGGAGGAGTTACATCAGGTGGACAGGATTGAGGATGTGGACATCGAGACCCTGGTCTTCTTCTGATGTGTATTCTCGTTATATCTTTTGATAGGCCTCTGTTAGATAGTGGGTGGCTTTTCCCCATTCTTGCTATATCTTTTGATAGGCCTCTGTTAGTAGTAGGGCGGTTGTGCCCCATTTCCCTGTATTTGTAGCTGTACAGAGCTGATGTATTAGATGATGATATATTTAGGAATGTATGAACTGTTTTTCATTCCCTATATCATATTGCCATCCATTATCATTATTATGTATCATGTATATGCATATGTATGTATGTCCGAGAGATATTCGGCATTGACCCTGGATGGTCTTATGACATGGCTCGCACAGATGTCTTCTTGACGAGTTAGCCAGTATAGATCATACCCCACCGTCGATTGGTGGCATTGGGTATCGATCGTGGTACGATAGCATGTCACCACTTTTGGCTGAGGTGATAGATTTGTAGATGGATCACGCAAAGATACCATGACCCTTTGGCATTTCGTGTTCACCGCAGCTACCGAGATAGGCAGGTATTCCATTTTGGCACCCATGAGTTGACTCCTACTCTGGAGGAGTATGTGTTAGGTTTGTAATATTCAAGAACGCAATCAAATTGCATAAATAAGCGAAAACGTGTAAAATCAGAGTTTAAAAATTTTACAAACCATATACCCGGATCACCCTTTATGCACAATTATTAATTAAACGAAAAAGATAACGAATAAGAATCATACCCTTGAAGATCGAGCTTCCCCAGGTATAAGTTCACCTCCAATCCTTTTCGCGTTCAACTTGAATCCACCGGGTTTGGTTCCTTCCTTTGATCAACGTTAGCCACCCAAGTGTTTGGCCTCTAGAGGTGATCCACCAAGGAAGATTAAGGATTCAAGAAGATGGGTGGTTGGCTAAACCCTAGTTTTTCAATCTCTATAGAAAAAGAAGCGTACTCTCCAACTATTGGAATTATAACGTATGTTGTAAAAGTCAACAAAAACCATCACCCATAATAAGACTCCTCTTATTTATAGACGTGGGCAACCCACCTTAACAATTAAGGAATTGAGTTTTATTTAATTAATTAAATTCTTTTAATTAATTAAGCTCCCTAATCTTATTAGGGATAATTAATTAAACTCCTTTAACTAATTTTCCTTCTTAATCCAATTAGGAATAAATGAGAGTACTTATATTAAATTAATTCCTAAACTCTTTTAGAAATTAAAATAATAATAATAATTGTAATAATATTAATAAGACTCCTCTTATTAATTTATATTTAATATTTCTAAAATATTAAATAATAAATATTAAGCTATTTAATTTATTCTATCACCATAGATTAAATTAAATATACATAATATATTATTACGATTATGCCATTAACTTCTTAAATAATTATTCTTCCTTTTATGGTGTGACCCTTTAGGTTCTCCATATTAAATCCGGTTGTGAATAAATCAATTAGAACAATTCTAATCTTATTTAAATAAATAAATTAAACAATTAATTTATTTAAATAAATAATATTTATTCTACTGATAGGGATAAGCCTCCACAGCGATCAACGACTTTCCGGATAATATAGATTTCAACATTAATCATAAAAGAACCTTTGAGTAAATAGTTACTGCACAATTCAATCCTTCCACCATACAATGTCCCAATTAAATATAAGACATGGAATTATTGTCAAGTCTTATTTTATTTAATTATATGTATTTCGACTCTTAAATGCATGACTCAAATAATGCAAATTAGAAACTTCTTTCTAATTTCATTACGCCTTCGCCAAGGACTATTGGGTTGTCATTTATCGAATCACATAGGACATTTCTCTTCTTTTAATAGAAGTGGTAGTTTCTTTATTGATCATACATTATCTCCATGTACAACTTATTATACCCAAGCATACCCTTTGATATACCCTAAGGGTCTTAAGGAATAAGTCAAAGTATAACTCATCATACACAAGATACTATGATGATCTCAAGTCAAGGATCACTTGACTACTATCACTACTGAGGAATTCCTATTGACAGCAAAGTAAAACTCCATTAGGTATTCCTTAGCGAGCCACGTTCAAGTGAACTTATTCTCTAATAAGCACCTACATACTTGCTTTAGTGTCTCCACACAAATGATCATGAGATCAATCATCCTCATCGAATGAAGCAAGCAGCGTATGTACCAATCTATCCGGATTCACTAATCCCCAATTTAGTAATCCAATGATTGGGAACTATTTTAGTTTTAAGCTTTCTAAGAATTTAGATCTCATTAGAATGATCATCATCATTATTCTAAAAGCATTACTTAAAACTATGGGTTTATCACATAATATAAAACGACATCATGTAGATAATTAAAAGCCTTTAATAAATTAATACTTTTTATTAATAAATGAATAAGATTGTTACAAAGTATATGCTTTATCATCAAACATGATTGGCTTGTGTGCATACTACTTTCAATCTCCCACTTGCACTAAAGCCAATCGTCATGGTATCTCATACTCTTCTTCTCTAAGTAGCGATTATCCTGTTTGTTGGATAAGCTTTAGTTAATGGATATGTAATGTTGTTCATGAGAGTCCACTATCTCTATAGTGATTTCCCATCTTTTAATGATTCTAATAATCAAATGAAAGTGCCACAACACATGTTTAGATCCAAGATGAGACTTAGGAACTATTCCTAGTTACGTAATTAACTTTTAATCCAAACAATCAACTTGCGACTTCATTTATTGCTATATACTTTGTCTTTATCACTAAACAAAGAACTCTTTCTTTGTTTGGAACCTTTCAATTCAATTGCACCATTGTTCAAGGTAACCCTTTACCTTAAAGTGGATTTTTTCGTCGTCTTGGTACATGTCTCGAAAAACTTGAGTCATTAAGCCCTCTAGTTTTAATTAAGACCCACCATGAATATGATTACATCCTTAGTCTTGGGTTAAGAACTTTAAGATGTTTTTTCAGCGACTCATAGTGAACTTCTCCATAATAATATCGGGTCTCGATCAACATCATGATTGTCACTCTCGTACATTTCTTTTGCATACTATTGATTGTCACATGAGACATCTCTTGGAGTTTGCCATGCTAAGCGACTTTAGCATCAAATGAATATCGTTCCTTGGGTTAAGTCGAGCATCCTCTTGTATCTATCTATATAGATTTTATCCCCAATTAAGATACTCTTCCCAAACCATTCATGGAGGAATGTTTAGACAACTTTATCTTTCTTGATTGTAGCATTGGTATGTCATTCCTTATCCGTAGTATATCAACATATAATATTAGGAATGTCACGATGCTCCCATTTGACTCCTTTTGTATCCCTTTTGTACACACTCAGAACTTTTACCTCATCGTCATGTAATGGATCGGATCATCATCTTACATGATGTGTACCTCATCATCATCATCTATGATGAATCCATACCTCCTAGGTATCTTGATACTATTCCATTTACTGATTCGGTTGTGGTACAATAGAGTTACATCTATGAGTTCCTCTTATTTGACTTATAGTGTTTTGTGGTTCTTGAACTCTTCAAGATCTATTATCCTCCCACTAGCCCCTTCAATAATAAACATATTTATCTTAGAAGGCAGCGTGTTTCATAACAAACACCTTTTGCTAAGTAGAATTATAGAACATATACCCTAAACTTACTTTAGGATGTCCCACAAATCGACACTTATAAAATCTTGTCCCAAGCTTATCCTTTGAAACCTTTTCACATAAGTTGGACAACCCCTTATCTTAACATACTTAAGATTAGGAATCCTCCCTGTCCATAACTTTTATGGAGTCTTGAAAAATGGATTTTGAGGTTACCATTTTAAGTAGATATGCGACCATTTCTAGGACATTATCCCTGAAGGATCTTTGGAATGTCGGTAAAATCATTATGGACCGCACCATGTCCAACAAGGTACGATTTTTCATTTAGATACATCAATCAATTATTGCGTATCAGGATGTGTCCATTATGAGAAAACCATTTGAGATGATCTAGAAACTTATTGCACAAGTATTTATTCCTTGATTAATCAAAGAATCTTAATACTTTGCCAATTTGTTTCACTTCTGAATTCTTTGAACCTTTCAAATAATTCACACTTGTATTTCATCAAATACATACATTCAACTCTTTGAATGATCATCTCCTTTTCTTATACTAGTTTGTTCAATTTACAAAATAATTTTTCACGTAAGTCAGTATACAAAATCCATTAAGTAATCTTTCGATTCTATACTGAAACATTATTATTATAAATAGAACAACAATTGTTCTTAATTATAATACCAAAGATTTCATTGTCCAACAATAAAATGGAAATAATATTTCTAACAAGAAGCTGAAATACAATAACAACTTATTGACTTAATAGATTTTCCCATAGGCATTGCTAAACTATAAGTTTCTATGGCTAATAATAGCAACCTTTGCTTCATTTCCCACACATAGGATTACTTATCTATGTTTAACTTTTCCTTCTGCTTGGTCCTTCATAAATCTATATTTATGATAACCAAAGTCGGTATCCAATACCCAAGTAGAACCTTGACTTAAAGAAAAATTTATTTAAATCATGAACAAAATTGTATTTATAAAGAAACTTCACTAAGCTTCTTTGGTTAGCCTCTCGCAAGATGTTTTCATGATTTCTTTCCGGTGTCGCGACTTATTGTAGTGGAAGCAAACTCCTTTGCTATCCATACCGATTTTGTTCTTATTATCCTTTGTTTATGCCTTTCTATTTACCTTCTTTGAATCGTTCTTCTTTTCGGAAGATCCTTTGGCCCCTATCAAGAAGACTTGGTCTTTCTTGGTTGGAAAGTGACTCTCAACATTTTTCAACAAGTTAAGCAAATCGGTGAGGCGATATCTAACTCGTTCATATGAAAAATTCACAACAATTGTGAAAGGAGTCAGGGAGTGAGTGCAAGATCAAATCTTGGCTCAACTCTCCATCCATGACAAAACCCGTTGTCCTAATTGTTCAATCAAATTGATCATGTTTAAGACTTTTATATGCATCTTTGTAGTGTCCATTGGTCATTTTAGATCGGAAGAGCTCCTTAGATATCGATATCTATCGGTCCTACTTTCCTCACCATCAACTACTTGATGTGTAGGAATATAGTAAAAGCATCCATAGTTTCATCTTGTGGCGAAGCTCGTTACATGGATGGATGCGAGCATAATGCATTGAGCCAACTGTGCATCATTTTGCCACTTTCTAAAAGTAGCAATCTCTTCCTCAGAGGCATTGTCTGCAACCATTGCAGGGATAGGCGTATTAAGGACATAAGATAGCTTTTCAGCCGTGAGAACTATTCTCAAATTTCTTAACAAATCCGTTTAATTCGGTCTGGTTAATTTAGCATCTAATATGCTTTGCAGTGATAGTAATTTAGACATTGTAAAATTCTATAAATGAATTTGTAATTAACAACATTTTAGCATACATTCTTTTATTAATTACCAAAATAAATTAGGTCTTATTTTAAATTGGTATCTCCCACTATTTTCTTCAAACTATATTACCCTCACTTATATAGTTCGGCAAAATCTAATTAAAGATTTGCTAGTGAGAATAAGGATCCCATTTCAAATGTATATAGCCTTGTGGTGACACAACAAACTATATATAAATAAATAGGTAGACAACTTTTGTCAATTACATCAACTATGCAACTCCTTTTCTTTTTGCCTCTTAGATTATTTTTGATCAGTGGTGGCACATCCAGAATCAAAATTATCCAAGTTAAGTCCGACCTAGCACTCCATATATTCAAAAAAGAAAAATATCATCCTTGTGGTGACACAACAAAACAATATTGTTCAATTTTCTTTATAAGCATCAAATGTGATAAATTAACATCTTAAATACTTAATACTTGCCTTGTGGTGACACAACAAACTCATATTAAATAGTTAATACTCTATTAATTTTATCATGCTAGAAGGCGACGTTCGATATTCCAAATATCTTTGAGCGCTTAGGACTTAATATAAAAATTGAGGGGTTTGTTATTAATTTGTCTCATCTTGTTTAGCGCGCATTTATATATATATATAAAATACGCGTCATATTAATAAACATGCGAAGCATGTTTGCATAATATATAATATATATATATATATATATATATATATAGTATAAGCATACACATATAGAATACTATATTCTACCGGATTGATTATGGACTTTTATTCTAGTTTGGTTCACTAGAGCCACCAAGTGAACCAAAAGGTCAATCCCCAGGGTGCAAGAAATAATATTTAAATATAACTATTACATTTAAACCCGGGCTCCATTACAAACGGGTCTTCAAGCGCTCGTTGCTCCTTGATCTCCAATTCTTCAAAATTAATTCTAACTATTCCTATTACAAAACTAATTAAAATAAATAGAAACCTTGATCAAGAGTCGAGGGAAGTACATAGGAGGAGATAGAATTTACATTCGGAAAAAATTAGAGAAGGCGAGAATGCTGTGAGACCCCATTTAATAAAACCCATACATTCATGCATCCAACTAAAATAAAATCCAATCACATTGGTCAATTGTCCATAATCAATCTCATTTATTATCATACATATCACCATATGCATCAATACATAACCTTCATCTCATGAATAATAAACATTTAATATATATATATATATATATATATTAATATCATTTAATGGGCAAATTTAGTTAGTATAAAATCTATTTTTGAATCAAAATTAACTCCTTTATTTTAATCCAAATTTAAAAAAAAAATAAAATGATTTTATTTTAATTTATCTCCTTTATTTTGAATAAAATAAACTATTTTATTTTAATCAAAATCTTTAATCAAAATAAACTCCTTTATTTTAATTAATTGGAATGGAAAAAAATTCAAGTCAAAATAAACTCCTTTATTTTGGGTAGTATGAAATCTTATTTCATAAACTCTTTTATTTAATGAAACACGTATTCTCTTTCCTATTCACAAATAAACTCTTTTATTTTGAATAATATGAAATCTTATTCCATATCTAAATAAACGCCTTTATTTAAGGAAACATGGATTCTCTTTCCTATTCACAAATAAACTCTTTTATTTTGAATAATATGAAATCTTATTTCATATCTAAATAAACTCCTTTATTTAAGGAAATATAGAATCCAATTTCAACTCCAATTAGTTATCATGGAATCCAATTCCAACTCTAATTAGTTAGCATGAAATTCTAATTTTAAAATTAAAATAAACTTTTTATTTTAAGATTAAAATAAAAATAAAATAAATTATTTTAAGTGGAAAATAATTATATAGTGAATAATTAATTTAAATATTACCAAGTGGAATATTTCATATATTATATATATATATTACCTTAAATATGATATATCAAATATATATGATATTCTAATAATCCAAGGAATCAAAGCACCACCACACATGGTAACTATCATATCATTGCCACAACGACGAATTTGCTATAAATTATACCATTTAATGCGCAAGAAAAAAAAACTTCGATTGATTCATGAATCGGCATTTTTTTTAAATTAAATTTTATACAACAAAATTATGTCCAATTAAAATGTTCTAATCACATCATATATATATATATATATCAAATTTGAACAATTAATAATTCGCGCATAAAGGTTTGGCTCGATGCCTTCGTTAGGTTTGTAATATTCAAGAACGCAATCAAATTGCATAAAAATGTTTAAAGCGTGTAAAATCGAGTTTAAAAATTTTACAAACCATATACCCGGATCACCCTTTATGCACAATTATTAATTAAGCGAAAAAAGATAACGAATAAGAATCATACCCTTGAAGATCGAGCTTCCCGGTACAAGTTCACCTCAATCCTTTTCGCGTTCAACTTGAATCCACCGGGTTTGGTTCCTTCCTTTGATCGGCGTTAGCCACCCAAGTGTTTGGCCTCTAGAGGTGATCCACCAAGGAAGATTAAGGATTCAAGAAGATGGGTGGTTGGCTAAACCCTAGTTTTTCTATCTCTATAGAAAAAGAAGCGTACTCTCCAACTATTGGAATTATAACGTATGTTGTAAAAGTCAACAAAAACCATCACCCATAATAAGACTCCTCTTATTTATAGATGTGGGCAACCCACCTTAACAATTAAGGAATTGGGTTTTATTTAATTAATTAAATTCTTTTAATTAATTAAGCTCCCTAATCTTATTAGGGATAATTAATTAAACTCCTTTAACTAATTTTCCTTCCTAATCCAATTAGGAATAAATGAGAGTACTTATATTAAATTAATTCCTAAACTCTTTTAGAAATTAAAATAATAATAATAATTGTAATAATATTAATAAGACTCCTCTTATTAATTTATATTTAATATTTCTAAAATATTAAATAATAAATATTAAGCTATTTAATTTATTCTATTACCATAGATTAAATTAAATATATAAATATATTATTACGATTATGCCATTAACTTCTTAAATAATTATTCTTCCTTTTATGGTGTGACCCTTTAGGTTCTCCATATTAAACAGGTTGTGAATAAATCAATTAGAACAATTCTAATCTTATTTAAATAAATAAATTAAACAATTAATTTATTTAAATAAATAATATTTATTCTACAATAGGGATAAGCCTCCTAGCGATCAGCGACTTTCCGGATAATATAGATTTCAACATTAATCATAAAAGAACCTTTGAGTAAATAGTTGTAAATGACAATTCAATCCTTCCACCATCTGATGTCCCAATTAAACATAAGACATGGAATTCTTGTCAAGTCTTATTTTATTTAATTATATGTATTTCGACTCTTAAATGCACTGACTCAAATAATGCAAATTAGAAACTTCTTTCTAATTTCATTCGCCTTGCCAACCGAGGACTCTTTGGGTTGTCATTTATCGAATCACATAGGACATTTCTCTTCTTTTAATAGAAGTGGTAGATTCTTTATTGATCATACATTATCTCCATGTATAACTTATTATACCAAAGCATACCCTTTGATATACCCTAAGGGTCTTAAGGAATAAGTCAAAGTATAACTCATCATACACAAGATACTATGATGATCTCAAGTCCAAGGATCACTTGTACTACTATCACTCTGAGAATTCCTATTGACAGCAAGTAAAACTCCATTAGGTATTCCTTAGCGAGCCACGTTCGATGAACTTATTCTCTAATAAGCACCTACATACTTGCTTTAGTGTCTCCACACAAATGATCATGAGATCAATCATCCTCATCCAATGAGCAAGCAACGTATGTACCAATCTATCCGGATTCACTAATCCCCAATTTAGTAATCCAATGATTGGGAACTATTTTAGTTTTAAGCTTTCTAAGAATTTAGATCTCATTAGAATGATCATCATCATTATTCTAAAAGCATTGCTTAAAACTATGGGTTTATCAAATATTATAAAACAGCATCATGTAGATAATTAAAAGCCTTTAATAAATTAATACTTTTTATTAATAAATGAATAAGATTGTTACAAAGTATATGCTTTATCATCAAACATGATTGGCTTGTGTGCATACTTCTTTCAGTATGCACGTTTGACGATGCTGCCCTTAGATAGACCTTGCGTGCACCTAGCTTTGGGAGACATGATTAGACAATTCATGACTCTCACAGGATTGTGGCGCAGAGTAGTGCAGGATGAGCTGAAATTTGGCCACGTGATCTCTCAGCATTTTCTGTATGATAGATTTGGCGCGAAGGATAGCTACTCACGACATTCCGGGGATTTCACCGTGTCGGAGGATCATTGGCATTTGGCCAGAGTTGATGTACTGATGCTATGTGTACTGTCATACGTGTATATGCCGCGGTATATGGATGAGATAGATATAGGGGTTATCATGGCTATGAGAGCACCATTGTACCTATGATCGTGGCAGAGACCCTGCGATTAGCATCCTACTACAGTACTTACCCGTCAGGCGTGTTTACTGGGAGTTCGGTCATGCTGTATGTGTGGTTTATGTCACACTTGCGACTAGTTGGTACCCTTAGACGGCATGGGTATTTCTTTTCCCATGATGTGGCTATGTCATACTCCTTTCAGCCATCAGAGTGTACAGATGCTTAGTCCTGGTCCGTATTTTTGGCAGATATCAGAGATCCATTTAGCATACTGTTGTGCTCAGGGCTTTACTCACCATACAACTTTATTACTTATGCTTCGGGCATGGATTTCCTCCCTTTGGCTGGTTTGAGGGGCGTGACTACTTATCACCCATTGGCTGTGATGTCGCAGTTCGACCAGTTCCAGGATTTTCATCCTTTCGAAGGGGCGAGGTCTCCGTTCACCTTCTCGATACCTCTCGGTAGAGAGGACCGATCTCGTGTATATGCTTCTTTGGGATCGGCGTGAGCTATTGCTTTTTCCGCCGGTCATCCGGTTATTCAGCAGAGTATTCGCATGGATGGAGACGGAGGTTTTATCTACCGCGGCGATATTTGCGATCTTGGGAGAGTGAGTTATAGGATGTAGAGCCTATGGAGGACATTGATACCTACATCGAGGAGGATACCACTGTTGGGTTGCCAGCATTTCTTCCGGGTTCTCCTAGTACCAGTACTTTTGTGATTCAGCACTTGGCACAGTACTTAAAGTAGAGTCTTCATCTGATGACCTTTGAGAGAGATCAGATTCGATCTATGATGTCGACTACTCTTGATGTGAGGGACGCCGCCCTATTAGAGAGAGACGAGGCATTGGTTCGTAGAGATGCCGCCATCGCTGAGCGTGATGTGGCCAGGTCAGCCATAGACGTAGTGGTAGTTGAGCGGGATATCGCCATATCTGCCCGGGATGTGGCTATCACAGATAGTACTGCAGCGAGGTCCCTTACCATTGGTATGATCGTAGAGATGAACGCTTATATTGATGAGCATATGGTTATCATGCAGATGGCTACAGATCTGTTGGGTCATGTGGTTATTCTCGTACAGGAGACCACAACTTCTCCTCCATCTTTGGAGAGGGACGCCATGTTGGGCTTGTTAGCATGCATATACCCTGATTTGTAGATGAACTTGTATTTACCTGCACAGACTAGCTTAGCCATTTTTTCATGTACAGTTTACATTGTATATATATCAAACAACATTATATATGCCAGGAAAATATATTTTTGGATCACTTCCCTTTTATATATGCCTTGCTATTTGTTTGATATTTTGCCTGTTGCTTCAGGGCTTGTGGTCTTGATGTATTCTGAATTCTTCCTGGGTGGATGGACATTGAGTTATCTCTGGATAGTTCAAAATGGATCATCGATCTATGTGTATTCCTACCATCTTTAGTGTCTTGGGACTGGTTTCTGGATGGAAATGTGGAGAGGAGTGTGGCTTTCCTCTCTGAGATTGACCGCTTTCCACAGGATGGTCGCTTGATACTTCTATTCAGGAGAAGCCTAGTTAATTCCATCTCTTATGGATTGGTATTGCTCTTCAAGGTATGACCACAGCTTAGATGGTCGCCGAATCTCCTATTTGGGAGGAGTTCAGGTAATTCCATCCCTTTGGTCTGAAGCCGAATGTAGTGGATAGAAAGAGAATCCCAGTACCAGCTGACAATAGTTTGTGTTTTGGTAGGGGGTGAGACCGCACCATGAATGGCTTCCTACGTACTCTTATTGAAGAGGAGATCAGGTCTGCGTAGTTCGAACCTGGTGTAAGAGGTTCAACGCTGTATATGGCTGACATGGTGTAGGAATGTTTTTGGTTGTTTTTGTTTTATGTAAGGGCAGAAATGTTTTTGTTGTTTTTGTTTTATGTAAGGGCAGAAATGTTTTTGTTATTTTTTGTTTTATTACGACCGGGACATGTAACATGGTTGCCTACGTACTCTATGAAGAGGAGATCAGTCGACGTAGTTCGCCTCGTATGGAGAGAGAAAAGCGTAATCCATGTGCAAGTCGAGAGTGTTGAGGAGGAGAAAGTTTAATCTAGGTTGAGGATAAAGCTGCGGTATGAGAAGTTTGATCCCGGTGTGGGTAGCCAAAGCGCAAGCGCAAGAGGTTCAATCCGTGGTGGGATGACCTAAGTTGTAGGAAAAAGAGAGAAAAAGCCAGTCTTGGCTTGAAAAGTACGCGTTTCCACGAGGGGCAAAGTGTAGATAAGTTGTATGTAAAGGGTTAAAGAACCGGAATGACTAGTGACCTGATGATGATGCACCAGGGTGTTTGCTGGTTACTTCAGACATAATATCGTTTCACAAAGTCCAAGTTGATGAGTTGTGGAAATTCATCGCCGTCCATTTCTTGCAATCTGAGAGCGCCCCCTGTCAATACCTCCTTGACAATAAACGGGCCTTCCCAGTTAGGAGCGAATTTTCCTCTAGCCTGATCTTGGTTGTCAAGAATCTTTTTCAAAACCAAGTCATATTATTTAAACTGCCGTAGCCGAACTTTTTTGTTGTAGGATCTAGCGACCCTTTGCTGATATAACTGACCATGGAAGATAGCCGCGGTTCGCCTTTCGTCTATTAGAGACAATTGGTGATACCTATCTTGTACCCATTGGTCTTCATCCAGCTGAGCGTCGATCAATACTTTGAGAGATTCCATCTCAACTTCTATGAGGAGCACTGCATCCATCCCATAGGTTAAAGCGTAAGGGGTTGCTCCAGTTGAAGTACGCATCGAGGTTTTGTAGGCTAACAGTGTCAGAGGCAATAGGTCAGGCCAATCTTTGTGGTTGGCGGACATCTTTTGCATAATTTTCTTGATGTTTTTGTTAGCTGCTTCAACAGCACCGTTCATCTTCAGACGATAGATGACAGAGTTGAGATGTTTGATGTGGAATTTACTGCATAATTCCTCCATCATTTTGTTGTTGAGGTTCTTGGCATTGTCTGACACAATCACCTCTGGTTGTCCATATCGACAAACGACATTGTTTCTGATGAAAGCAATGATGACTTCTTTAGTAACCCTGGGGGAGGAGGCTGCTTCCACCCACTTGGTAAAGTAGTCGATCATGGTGAAGATAAACCGATGACCATTACTAGCTTTAGGCTCAATGGGCCCGATAACGTTCATTCCCTACATCGAGAAGGGCCAAGGCGAACTCATATTGTGGAGTTCCCGTGGAGGGGCGTGCATAGAATTCCCATGCATCTTTTGACATGGTCATTGCAATCAGCTTTGAGAGATAGCCAATAATGTCCCGTCCTGAGGACTTTCTTGACAAGGAGGGGGCCACTCATGTGGGGGCCACAGACTCCGCCATGGATTTCTTCCATAAGCCTTTGGGCTTGATCTTTGTCTAGACATCTGAGAAGACCTAGTCCTGCATCTCTTTTGTAGAGCGCATCTCTACTCAGGTAGAACTTCATAGCAAGTCGATGGATCTGCCTTTTCTCAGTCAGGCTCGCCTCAGCGGGTGTAGATCCATCTCACAGATATTCCTTGATATACTGATACCAAGGAGGTTGGATGGGAGGTAGCTCATCCGATACTTCTCAACGTAAGTCCTATAGCCGGGCCTTTGTAGGGAAATGTGCGACGCTGCAAGCGTTCCTTGATATCGACGATATCTGAATCAAGGAGGCCAAAGTGGCTAATGCGTCCGCAAAGTCATTCATATTACGAGGAATGTGTAGAAAGGAGATTTCTTCGAACTCCGAAGCCATCTTCAAAACCTGCCGATGGTAAGGCAGCAAATGTAGTTCCTTAGTTTGATAGATTCCGATGGATTGTCTGATTACCAACTCCGAATCTCCAAGGACAGTTAACCGCTTGATGCCCATTGAATGGGCAAGTTTTAGCCCCATGAGACAGCCTTCATACTCAGCCGTATTATTGGTACTGACAAACTGTAATTTGACGGCAATGGGATACTGTTCCCCCATACCAGATACTAGAACTGCTCCCGCTCTAGAACCTTCTGTATTAACAGCTCCATCAAAATACATCCTCCATGATTGGCGCGTATCGTACTGATGGTGTTCTTGCAGATTGTCATTACTCCTTCATCGTGGAAATATGTTTCAAGGTTTAAAATCCTCGAAAGGTGCGGTGGCTAGTTGATCCGCGATTCCTTGACCTTTGATGGACTTTTGAGTCACATATACTATGTCAAATTGTTGTAGGATCAAGCGCCATCCGGATTATGGCAATTTAACATGGGTTTGTTGAACACGTACTTGAGAGGATCCACGCGGGATATGAGATGGGTTGTGTGACCATGGAGGTAATGATGTAACCTCATGGAAGCCCATGCTAAAGCACAACACGTCTTTTTGATCAGAGTGTACTTGTGTTCAATGCTGCTGAACCTTTTGCTGAGGTAATAGATAGCTCGTTCTTGGCCTCTATCATCTTTCTGTCCCAGCATGCAGCCCATGGCGTTGTCACTTATGGACAGATACATGAACAGGGGAACATCATCCCTGGGTGGTACCACGACGGGAGCTTTGACTAGCTGTTTCTTGATTGTAAGGAAGGCCTTCTGACACTCGTCATTCCATTTCATGGAGGAGTTCTTCCTTAATAGCTTGAAAATTGGTTCACAGGTTGCTGTGAGTTGAGAGATAAACCTGCTGATAAAGTTGATTCTTCCCAAAAATCCCCGTATTTCCTTCTCTGTCTGAGGAATGGACATTTCAGTGATGGCTTGGATTTTGGCAGGATCCAGCTCTATCCCTTTGTGGCCGACTAGAAATCCTAGCAACTTGCCTGATTTAACGCCAAATGCGCATTTAGCTGGATTTAACTTCAAGTTGTACTTACGCAACCTGTTGAACATATTTCTAAGATGGTCTATATGGTCATCCTCCTTCTGGGACTTGACAATGATGTCATCCACGTAGATCTCAATCTCTTTATGTATTAAGTCGTGGAAAAGAGCCATCATAGCTCGCTGATAGGTAGCTCCGCCATTGATGAGGCCGAATGACAACCGTCTATAGCAAAAAGTTCTCCAAGGAGTGATGAAAGTAGTCTTCTCACGATCTTCCCTAAGCAACCATGATCCGATGGTACCCCAAAAAGCAATCGCAAAAGGAGTACATGTCGTATCACAGTGTATATTATCAATGAGAATGTGGATAAATGGCACGGGAAAGCTGTCTTTTAAGCAAGCCTTGTTCAAATCCCGGTAATCCACGCAAACTCGCACCTTCCCTCCAGGTTTAGGCACGGGTACAATGTTGGATATCCACTCAGGATATGTAGACACCATTATGATGCCAACTTAAAATTATTTCACAATTTCTTCTTTCACCTTTAAACTCCACTTAGGTTTCAATCGCCTGAGTTTCTGCTTGACTAGCTTAAATCCCTCTTTTATGGGAAGGCGATGAAGGACAATGTCAGTGGATAAACCCACCATGTCTTCGTGAGACCATGCAAACACATCCTGGAATTGGGTTAATAGAGTAACCATATCATTCCGTTGGGTTGGGGTAAGGTCTGAACCAATCTGGATTAACTTAGGGCTTTGTAAGGTTCCGAGATTGAAAGAAGTGGCTTGATCAAGGTTGGGTTTGGGTTTGTCTTTGACCCATTCTTGAATTTCTGGAGGCACCTCAATGTCATTTTGTATATCCATCAAGGCTGAATTCATCTCTACATCAAAGGTACAATCCCTGTGTAGGAGAGGCATCGTATCAACAAGTACATGCACATCTAAATTCAGAGTCCTAAAACAAAATATGCTTTCACTTAGTATATATTAAATGCGTTGATCATATACAAGTTGTTAACATATATCTTGCAAAACGAATCGCTATCTTTGTGTGATGTAAAAGTAAGCGGTTATTATATCTACTGATGGAAAAAGATTCGCCTTTTTACCCTCTGACGATCAATGCAAGGAATGTTGTCCCAATTGGCAAGAGCAAAGTCTGGGTGGACCGCAGTGATGGAGGGATTGTCATCATCCTCCCTGTCCCGAATGATGGCCATTAAGTCTGGGCAATCATCGTCTGGGGTGTATTTGTTGGTATATTCGTCATGAACGATGATGCGTATGCCTGACATCATTCGGATGACGTCTTGCTTGATTCTTTGTTCCTCTTCTTCCACTGCGGGATTTGGAACAAAGATTTCTTTTCCTTTCACTGGTACCGTCTTGGGACATAACATAGCCATTACATTGGCTGACACCTTTATGGGAGGTTGTGCGGACTTAGAGTTTAAAGGCAAAGATGAACGCCACATGGTTGAAGCTGAAGGAATCTGCTGATGTTTACGAGGATTCCCGTGACTAGAACTGGCAGAATAGCCTAGCCCAGCTGTTCTAGCTTGTCCGGTTAAGCGAATTGGGTACTTGATACCCTGATAATCTTTACCCAACCCTTGTCCTGGCTTCTGACCCAACAATATCATTTCTTGAGTGGCCGACATTACTTCGGCAGAAATCTTGGGTTCGGGCAATGGTGCTCCAATAGCATGGAATTGGGTGTTGCTTATTTCCAAAGTATGAAAACTGACTGGTTCCACATCGGCATTAGCATTGATGAATGGCATGTCTCCGTGCTGAGGAATCTCCAGTTCAGCGTTGACTGTGACCAGACTATTGTTGATAATGTATTTCAACTGTTGGTGAAGAGTGGAGGGGACTGCCCCTGCCATGTGAATCCATGGTCGTCCCAAGAGTAGGTTGTATCCCGAGTATATCTTGAGTACATGGAAAGATACACAGAATGTGTGAGGACAAATTTCGATTGGCAGCTCAATTACTCCGACCGAGTTACGGCGGGCTCCATCAAAAACTTTGATGATAGTATGGCTACTCCGAATTCGGTTGAGATTGATATTCATCTTTACCAAGGTAGCGTATGGGCAGATATTCAGAGAGGAACCTCCATCTATTAAGACTCTAGCTACCATATATCTGGAGGACAAGATCGCAATGTGCAATGGTTTGCAATGACTGGTCCCTTCGGGTGGTATGTCATCATCAGTGAAGGATATCACATTGTTGTTGAAAAGATGATCAACCATATGTTGAAACTTTTCCGTGTCCACTGATGTTGGTAAATAGGCTTCTTCTAGAACCTTTAGCAAGACCTTCCGGTGATTCTCGAAAGTTAGGACCAAGTCCAAAATTGATATTTGTTGTGGAGCTTCTTTCAAGCTTAAAACCACCGTAGCTTCATTATGACCCACAACGCGGAGGAATTTTTCAATCTTCTCCATGGGTATTTTCCCCTTTGACTTGGTGGTGGGCTTCATCACCCGATGGGGGAGATACAGTGGATTTTCCTTCGACACTGCAGCAGTTGTATGTGAGGTGGATCCTTCACCTTCTCCATAATTCCACGGAACTGTGCGCAAGCTAACAATAGGATATTGTGCTCTGCACGGCAAGTTGATTGGCTCGGGACCGGCCACTTTCAAAGGATTGTTTCCTCCCTTGAGTTGAATTGTTGGCATTGTGAGTAAGGTATTAATCCCATTAGTTTCAGTGGATATGACCGCTACCATACTTTTCCACTTAGTAGGGCCTGCATTCTCACTTGCACGTAACACAGTATCGTCGTCGTCGCCAAGCGCAGGACACCACCGTCGATCGATTTTGAATAAGGTATGAGTGCCCAAAGATTCTTCGTCTTTGTGATGTGACCACTTAGCGGGAGTGATATTGACATACTCCATCAGAGTTGTACCGTCCCGAATGGGGGTTGATTGGCGGTAGAAGGGAACTGATCCTTCCTTCATTGATTAACATATGAAGGATTTCCTCCATAGGTTGGCCTAGATAGGTGAATTCCCGTTTGTTGGCGAAATCCAGACGGGCTTTGGCATTTGCTCTCTTCGTCACTTTGTCTTCCAGCATTTCATTTTCTGAAAGTGACGAGGGAATATTCATGACAAGAGGTAGGAGACTGGTATGCTCCTGGCTGATTAACTGACGAGTCACTTGATGCTGATAAGTCACCAATTCTGCCAATTGTTCGATTTGTTTGCAGAGAGATTTCATCCTTCGTTCCATTGTGAATTGGAACTTGGCATAATCCCATCTGTCACCACCGTCTTTGATGGTCTGGGAAGTATCACAGCTGAAATTGGAACTCTGTACATTGCTCCAATTAATCATGTTGACCTCTTCTTCTTTGTGTTGAGGAAGAGGGTTGTCTTGAATATGAGGCTGATCGGGTTTGGTGACTACGATCTCCCTGTTGTCTATCAGGTCCTGGATCTTGTGTTTCAAGGCCCAACAATCCTGAGTATCATGTCTAGGTGCCCCAGCATGATAAGCACATTTCCTAGCAGCATTGAAACCCTGTCCATTAGGGCTGCCTGGTGGAAGAAGATGCGTAATTTTCTTCTGTGTTGTCAAAAGATTGAAAATGTTCTCGAGGGTATCCCCTAAGGGTGTAAACACTCGAGGGCGTCGGACTTCTCCACCTTTTGGTATTGGAGGGTTTGTAGACTATGCTGGAAAGGGAGTGTAGTTTCTCCTTTGAATGGGCATGTTTTGATTGCCCTTTTGCCCCTGTAGTATCAGGGAAACATCTTCTTCTTTCTTTTTATGGACCCTCCGGGGGTTGTTCCCATAATTTTTAGACTGGATGTGATCAGCAACAGCTTTGAGTGCAGCTAGGTCTTGAATCTTTCCTAACTTCAATCCCATCTCAGCCATCTCCCCATGCTTGACCATTTCAGAAAATGGTTTGTCGATGCTGGCTAAAACTCTCTCATAGAAGGGAGCTTCTTGTATGTCTATGAATGTCATGACCATTTCTGATTCGGCCATGGCAGGACTAACTTGGGCAGCCAGGCGTCTCCACCTCTGAGCATACTCTCTGAAAGACTCGTTAGACTGTTTCTTGATCTTGGTAATCTGATACCGATCAGGAGCCATATGAGTTTGGAAACTGTATTGAGTGAGGAAGGCATGTGCTAGCTCTTCCCAGCTATGGATTTTGGAGTTGTTTAATCTTGTGTACCACAAACGGGCTTCTCCAGTTAGACTCTTTTGGAATAATTGCATTCTGAGTTTTTCATCCTCTGCATAGGATCCAAGTTCTCCAATAAATACTTTTAAATGTGTATACGGATCTCCTAACCCATCATATTTTTCAAAGTCAGGAGTTTTAAATTTTTCTAGGTAATGAACACCGTGAAAAAATAATACACAGTCAAAGATATGAAACACTCCCCGTGTGTTCCAATTCCTTTGATAAGACGAAAGGTCTCTTCCATTTGGAGGACTTTCTTTTGATGTCACCAAAGGTTCGGATCTCCGGTGGGATGGGCAACATCATGAGTTTTGTTGGTCGTATCCAATCGTGGGTTTAGGTATGGTAATGACCTGGATTCCTCCTTGTGTGGAGGATTTAGCATGTACGAGTATTTTCTGACCCTGAGTAGACTGGTGTAATTCTTTGAGTAGAACAACCAAATCTGTAATCTGTTTGCTTAATCCGTCAAATTCTTTGCGAGAAACTGGATTAAGTTCAGTCTGATCGGATGACGACATGATTAACTGTAGGCCTGTTGCCTTTTTGGACTTTGAACGGGTAGTAGGTCCGATTGATTCCCTGCGAAAGACTGGGATAGTTTAGTCTTTAGGGAATGTATATAATAACATGCTATATGATGTGTCCATTTTAGGAATTTTATCCTGCACAACGGATGTCAGCTATTTGTAGCATGTATGTGTACACATTTCTTCATATTTCTGAATACATGGAGATAGATATGGAATGACATTACAAGTAATTGTGTTTACAAGTAATTAAAATGAGAGCATGAAGAGACTTTCCTCCGCTTTGGGTTTATCAGAGGCTGACCTATCTTAGGTTACTCTCGCGGCTTTTTGGCATGAAGGTTCCCAAATCATCGCAATCTACTTGACAGAAGTTAATCCAGGTCTTTCAACCTGGAGTGAATTTGGGTGGTGCCTTTCCTGAGCCTCGGAGAATTATTCTTCTCACGAGTCCAGTAATTAAACACCGACGGGATAGCCTCCTGGTGGAGGGACCACACAACATACATTCACATACATCGCGTCTCACCGTATGAAAATGATGACATGTGCGAAACACTAATATCACAAACAGTTATGGTGCGAAGCACTAGCATCACAAGCAGTTATGGTGCAAAGCACTAGCATCACAAGCAGTTACGGTGTGAAGCACTAAGTGCACATAAGGAAATGCATTCGTACACATTCATCAAAAATGTAAATGCAACATCCACACACAAGCAGATAATAGTTTTTGAAAAGATTGTAGTAGCGGCTTAAGTCCTCTTACTGGAGTCCCCAGCAGAGTCGCCACCTGTCGACGTCGGGATTTTTGGGTGTCCCTTTCCTTTACTTGTTCTCTGGTGTTCTCATTTTAGGTGAGATTTATTTGAAAAAATAAGTGAAAAAGGTCCGACATGTATGATGTCGACGATGGGACTGTTAAGAGTCGCTAGTTGGTTTTTTAAATGGTTGTACCAACACAACCGATAAAAGGTTTGTACATTGACCCAGTGATGTGACACTGATATACGGGTCGGCGAAACCGAGATTCGTTTAGGGTCCAGGGACTTGGTTATGCGGGGGAAGGTGTTAGGCACCCCTCGACATCCGTGTTACCACGGTGACCGCCTCTTTTCAAGAAACTATTATTTGAGTGTGTGTTTGTGGGGGTCAATGTGCTGTTATATGAAAGTTGTGTGAGGCCTCGTTCGAACCTATATACACAGGGTTTGAATTTATGTAGAAAATTCAGTTTTTAACAAGATATAGCAATGATGTTTTATGATAGAGGTTTTTTCCAAACCCTGATGCTCAATAGGAATTGAGACCTTTTACACTCCCATTTTTATTAAGGGAGTGGCTGAATTGATTTTATTTGATGGATGCGAGGCATCCATGCGAAAATAATATACAAAAATAATGCCGACTTCCTCGTGGGTATGAAAACCATCTGAGGAAATTCAGACATCGTAGAATAATTTACAAGCTGCTTACAGCTGAAAATGTCCATCACGGGAATCGAATCTAGATTCAATGGGATGAATCTGTGATCACATGATTCCTAGGCTCACAAAATACTACAGTTTATATGAAAGCAGTAAGCAGATATATATATAAAAGCTGTAAATATATATATACAGACAGGATCACCAACTACGAAGCACCTCCATGGGGGATCAGAAATATAAATAAAGCTGTTAAAAGCTATCAACCACCACGGAGGAAACTCCAGACAAAAACGACAAAACATAAATAAAGTCAGAAAAGCGATCAAGCGCCATCAATTTAAGAAAAACTCGGGCATGACGCAAATATATATATATATATATATATATATATATATATATATATATAAAAGCAGTAAATGCACCGGATGTAAAATCCAGGCTCATCGAACAGAGTTCGACCACAGTTCATATATATAAGTATATATATAAAAGCAAGTAAAACGCACCGGTATAAAATCCAGGCTCATCGAATAGAGTCCGACACACAGTTCATATATATAAATGTACATATATATATAAAAGCGAGTAAACGCACCAGACCGAAGTCTAGGCTCATCGAACAAAGTCCGACACACAGTTCATATATATATAAGTATATATATATAAAAGCGAGTAAACGAACCAGACCAAAGTCTAGGCTCATCGAACAAAGTCCGACACACAGTTGATATATATATATATATATAAGTATATATATATTAAAGCAATAAACGCTCCAGACCGAAGTCTTGGCTCAATTGAGGCATAACTCGATAATGTTAGTCAATATATATGTAAATATAATATATATATATATATATATAGACTGAAATGAAACCACGGACCAAAGTCCGGGCAAAAGCAAGCAACACGACTCTCAACGTGTAGAAGGGTGTGTGCAAAGATGAAGAGAAAGACTCTAAAGTATGTTACAATTGACTGCTAAAAAAGGCTTCTATATCTTTAGAGTGGGTAAACACTGGGCTTTTGTGGGTACAAAAGAGGCTATATATGAGCTCACAGGTGTTTAAAAGTGGGAAAATACATTTGTATATGAAAAGTGCAGAGCAAATTGTGCGGTGGTTTCCGTCTTTTCTCTTAGAAAATCAGCACCCCAAGCCCTCTATTTATAGGCAATATGAGCCGCAGTATACAGAGTAGGCGGGTTGGGGCTTCACCGAGTTTGTTGGCCCGTCGTTTTAATCACGTGCACTCTCGTGCATTGTAATGTCCACTAGATTTTTCAAAAGTGCAATCCGGGCATCCGTTTGAGGTATTCAGGACCTATTTCGGACTGTCGTTGTCGAGAGTTGTACGATAGCATGGGATTAGAGTTTGTACAAAGTCATTGAAGATGGGACGATGCCCTTCGGTCTTCAAACTTCAACTTTCATCCGTTACCCCGCACAATAGTCACTCGGGATTGGTTAGCCTTGTGGGACATCATTGCATTGAGACGTGACATGGCATCATGTTTGACGAGATGACGATGTTACCCCTCACCAGTGTTATCGCCGGATTGGGATGATAAAGCAGACGTTGCTCAGACTTCGCTGAGATTGGACTGCTGCAATTGTTGAAGGTCCTCATTGTCATCTTTGAGGTGTGCCTGCCTTCCCGATGTTTATTGCCCGGTTGGTGCAGTGTATCTCGTTGTGAGCGCCGAGATTGAAGCTGGTGGCATTTGAAACAAGCATTTTCGGGGTTTTCACTGAAACTGCATTCCTTGTGGTTATCACCAAGGTTGGTGGCTATTCCCATGGTTGGGACTGAGACTGGATACCTCGGGGTTATCTCCGAGATTAATCGGTCTTCTCCGGTGTGTGTTCCGGTATTGTATCTGCATGTCTCGGGGTTATATCCGAGGTTGAATCATTGCTCCCAGTGTGATCTGGGGTTGATGCTGAACTCCTGGTAGTATCCGGTATGGATTTGGATTGTCTTTCAGGGTTCTCTCTTAAAAGACGAATTTGTCTTCCTGCAACGTTAGTAACAGTAGTATAGAAAATTTCGAGTGTCTACAGATGCCCCTCTTTATCATACTCATGCATGGCGATGCATGGGTAGGATAAAGAATCCTAGACATTTGAAACGCAACAAGATAAACATGGTACTATGGATAGCAACATGATGTAAATGTATGATGCATGTGTACGGGGTTGTGGCCCAACATGCTGGAGGTGATTGCTGGCTCCCTGTTGCGTCAACTGGGGATTGGCAATACTGACCAGATCTGATGTGCAAGCCGAATCTGTTAGGATGTTGATGTTGGAGTTATCACCAAATTCATGTGTTCTTGATAACGACTTGATTCTGAAGAGTTATCTCTTATGTGTAAGAGATCTATGGGGATAAAGCTTGATCTGTTTGAGGATGTGTATAACATATTCCATCATCTATCCTCTTTGATAATGTTGACCTCTCCTGGTTAGTATCGCCAGAATATGTCACGATTCTTGTTGGATTTATCGCTAACAAAGAAATGCCGCTGTGGATGATGCGACCTTCGTTGACGATGTGAATCAACGGTGAAAAATCCTGTGGGATATACTGTCAAGGTTGATTGACCTTCGCTGACGTGGGAATCAACGTCTGAAACTCTGTGAGGAGATCGTCAAGGTTGCTTGACCTTCACCGACGATGTAGATCAACGGAGCATTCAGATTGTGACTTCACGGGGATCCATTTGGGAATATGAAAGCATTTGGGTATGAGAACCTCAAACAACTCTATAGCTCTGATAGGTTTAAATGCTATCGGCTGAAATGACGTCAAGGTTGCTTGACCTTCGTTGATATGTGAGTCAACGGCTGAGCATGCGTTGCTACTCCCGCCGAAGATATACGTTGTAACCCCCATCGGGGATCTACTGGGGACGCATGAATATGGAATGGTTCTCAATGCTTCGATGGGTTTACCTGCCATCGGCTGAAATAATGTAAAGGCTGCTTGACCTTCATTGATAGAGTTGTCAACGGATGAACGTGTTGTAACCCCCACCGGGGATCTACGTTGTAACCCCTGTCGGGGATTCACGTTGTAACCCCCGTCAGGCATTCACATTGTAACCCCCGTCAGGGACTCACGTTGTAACCCCCGTCGGGGACTCACGTTGTAACCCCCGTCGGGGATCTATGTTGTAACCCCCGTCGGGGACTCATTTAGGGTAACGACCCAGAGTCGGTGGCATCGGACCTATATAAGGTATTGCCATATGCGATTCGTGACAACCGGAGTCATCGGCAGGGTATACCTTGTGTTCAGGTGCTTACCAATAAGTGATGTATAGATTCAAAGTCTCATCTAAGAGGACCAAGATTGTATACAGTTTTGCTCAATCGCGTGTCATTTTTCTTCTCGATTTGATCTTTCTAGTCCGTAGGAACTCCGTTTCAACTCGAATTGGACCGAGCCGGAGCCAGAGGGGAATAAATAATAACGAACTTTAT
This sequence comes from Panax quinquefolius, assembly GCA_020205615.1. NCBI lineage: Eukaryota > Viridiplantae > Streptophyta > Magnoliopsida > Apiales > Araliaceae > Panax > Panax quinquefolius. Next base: position 84,734,018 of record CM035165.1, read on the forward strand.
TTATTTAAATAGAAAATACCGTCAAGAAGTAAGGCAGCGTAATCAGGAAGCAGAATCCCGTAATGAGAATAACCAAGAGGGTCAGAACAACCCTATGAAAGAATTTGTTAATTTATTCACGGCTGCATTTAACCAAGCTGGGGGTAGAGTGAAAGTAGTATGCACACAAGCTAATCATGTTTGATGATAAAGCATATACTTTGTAACAATCTTATTCATTTATTAATAAAAAGTATTAATTTATTAAAGGCTTTTAATTATCTAGCTACATGATGTTGTTTTATAATATGTGATAAACCCATAGTTTTAAGCAATGCTTTTAGAATAATGATGATGATCATTCTAATGAGATCTAAATTCTTAGAAAGCTTAAAACTAAAATAGTTCCCAATCGTTGGATTACTAAATTGGGGATTAGTGAATCTAGATAGATTGGTATATACATTGCTTGCTCATTGGATGAGGATGATTGATCTCATGATCATGTGTGTGGAGACACTAAATCAAGTATGGTATGCTTGGGTATAATAAGTCGTACATGGAGATAATGTATGATTAATAAAGAATCTACCACTTCTAGTAAAAGAAGAGAAATGTCTTATGTAATTCGATAAATGACAACCCAGTCGTCACCCAGTCGTCCTTGGCCAAAGCAGAATGAAATTAGAAAGGAGTTTCTAATTTGCATTATATGGTGTTGTGCATTTAAGAGTCGAAATACATATAATTAAATAAAATAAGACTTGATAGTAATTACATGTCTTATATTTAATTGAGACATTGTATGGTGGAAGGATTGAATTGTACGGTAACTATTTACTCAAATGTTCTTTTATGATTAATGTTAAAATCTATATTATCTGGAAAGCCGTTGATCGCTAGGGAGGCTTATCCCTATTATAGAATAAATATTATTTATTTAAATAAATTAATAATTTATTTATTTATTTAAATATGATTAGAATTGTTCTAATTGATTTATTCACAACCGGTTTAATATGGAGAACCTAAATGGTCACACCATAAAAAGAAGAATAATTATTTAAGAAGTTAATGGCATAATCGTAATAATAAGTTAAGTATATTTAATTTAATCTACGGTGATAAAATAAATTAAATAGCTTAATATTTATTATTTAATGTTTTGAAAATATTAAATATAAATTAATAAGAAGAGTCTTATTATTATTATTACTATTATTATTATTTAATTCCTAAAGGAGTTTGGAAATTAATTAATAAAAGTACTCTCATATATCCTAATAAGATTAGGAGGCTAATTAATTAAAATATTTTAATTAATTATTTCTTATAAGATTAGGAGCATAATTAATTAAAGGAATTTAATTAATTAAAATAAAACTCAATTCCTTAATTATTAAGGAAGGTTGCCTACATCTATAAATAAGAGAAGTCTTATTATGGGTGAAGTGTTGTTGTTGACTTTTTCATAACAGACGTGATTCCAATGGTTGGAGAGTACACCCTTTTCTATGAGAGATAGAAAAACTAGAGTTTTGCCAAACATACATCTTCTTGAATCTTTCTTCTTCCTTGGTGGATCACCTCTAGAGGCCAAACACTTGGGTGGCTAACGTTGATCAAAGAAAGGAACCAAACTCGGTGGATTCAAGTTGAACGCGAAAGGAATTGGATGTGAACTTGTACCTGAGAAAGTTTGAATCTTCAAGGGAATGATTCTTGTTCTTTATCTTTTCGTTTAATTAATAATTGTGCATAAAAGATGATCCAAGTATATGGTTTGTAAAATTTAAAACTCTGATTTTCCATGCTTCCGCTTACATTGTGCAATTTGATTGCGTTCATGAATATTACAAACCTAACAATGGTATCAGAGCCAAACTTTTATGCGAATTATTAATTGTTTGATTTGATATGTATATTGATATGTGTTTAGAATAATTTAATTGGGCATAATTTATTGTATAAAATTTATTTTTTTTAAAAAAAATCGTGAATCTTTTCGCTGAATCCGTTGTTATTGAAGGTTACAGGAGAGATTCTCGGCTTCGGTTAATATATTATAATATATATTACTCCCTCCGTCCTAGGATAAAAGTCTTTATTACTATTTTGGGTAATCCCATGTTAAATGTCAACTTTTCTTTAATAACCAAAATTTTACACATTTTTTCTTATTAAGTCCGTAGCATTAAATATCTCATATTTTTCTTATTCTAATTCTCTCTCCATATTTAATAACATTATTATGGACAATTTTATCATTTTATTTCTCTTCTTAATATGCGTGAAAAGTCCACTAAGACTTTTATCCTGGGACGGAGGGAGTATATATGTTCAAGGACATGCTGTACTTCGGTTACTGTTAACAAGAGATTTTCGCTGGCTATAATCAAGGGATTCTAAGAGTCAGGATTCATAAAGTTACATGATTCTTCATAACTTATTATATATATAATATATTATATTATGATATTTACCAAGCATGATTCATCAGGAAACATTACATATTATCATGTTGTAATCTTAAAAAACTAAGTGCGGTAATTATATATATATATATATATATATATATATATATATATATAACTTAATAATTTTATAATTAAAATAAAAGGTTTATTTTAATCTTAAAATAAAAAGTTTATATTAATATTAAAATATAAAGTTTATTTTAATTTTAAAATTAAATTTCATGCTAACTAATTAGAGTTGGAATTGGATTCCATGATAACTAATTGGAGTTGAAATTGGATTCCATATTTCCTTAAATAAAGGAGTTTATTTAAATATGAAATAAGATTTCATATTATTCAAAATAAAGGAGTTTATTTGTGAATAAGAAAAAGAATCCGTATTTTCTTAAATAAAGGAGTTTATTTAGATATAGAATAAAATTTCATATTATTCAAAATAAAATAGTTTTTTTTTGTGAATAGAAAAGAGAATCCGTGTTTCCTTTAATAAAAGAGTTTTTTTGACTTGGAATTGGATTCCATAATTAATTAAAATAAATGAGTTTATTTTGATTAAAATAAAATAGTTTATTTTATTCAAGATTGGATAAATTAAAATAAAAGAGGTTTATTTTGATATAAATTTGGATTAAAATAAAGGAGTTTATTTTGATTCAAAATTAGATTTTATACTAACTAAATTTTCCCATTAAATGATATGAATATATATATATTGAATGTTTATTATTCATGAGATGAATGTTAGTTATTGATGCATATGGTGATGTGTATGATAATAAATGGGATTGATTATGGACTATTGACCAATATGATTGGATTTTATTTTAGTTGGATATTTGAATGTATGTATTTTATTAAATGGGATCTGCGTACCTCGTCTTCTCTAATTTTTTCATAATATAAATTCTATCTCTCTCCTATGTACTTCCCATTGACTGTTGATCAAGGTTTCTATTTATTTTAAATAGTTTTGTAATAGGAATAGTTAGAATTAATTTTGAAGAATTGGAGATCAAGGAGCAAAGAGCGCTTGAAGACCCGTTTGTAATGGAGCCCGGGTTTAAATATAATAATTATATTTAAATATTAATTCTTGCGCCCCTAGGGTTTGACCTTTTTGGTTCACTTGGTGGCTCTAGTGAACCAAACTAGAATAAAAGTCCATAATCAATCCGGGTAGAATATAGTATTCTATATGTGCATGCTTATACTATATATATATATATATATATATATATATATTATGCAAACATGCTTCACATGTTAATTAATATGACGCGTATTTTATATATATATATGCATGCGTTCTAAACAAGATGAGACAAATTAATTACATGCAAACCCCTCAAATTTTTTATATTAAGTCCTAAGCGTTCAAAGATATTTGGAATATCGAACGTCGCCTTCTAGCATGATAAAAATAATAGAGTATCAATTAATTATTATAAGTTTGTTGTGTCACCACAAGGCTTATCTTAATTCTTTGAGATGTTAATTTTATCACATTTGATGCTTATAAAGAAAATTGAACAATATTATTTTGTTGTGTCACCACAAGGACAATATTTTTTTTTTAAATATATGGAGTGCTGGGTTGGACTTAACTTAAATCATTTTAGTTCGGATGTGCACACACTTGACCATTATGATCTAAGAGGTAAAATACAAGGATTTGTATAGTTGATGTAATTGACAAGAGTTGTCTACCTATTTATTTATATATAGTTTGTTGTGTCACCACAAGGCTATATACATTTGAAATGGGATCTTTATTCTCACTAGCAAATCTTTAATTAGATTTTGCCGAACTATATAAGTGAGGGTAATATAGTTTGATGAAAAGAGTGAGAGATACCAATTTAAAACAAGACCTAATTTATTTTACTAATTAATAAAAGAATGTATGCTAAAATGTTGTTAAGAACAAATTCATTTATAGAATTTTATAATGTCTAAAATTACTATCACTGCGTAGCATATTATATGTTAAATTAACCGGACTGAATTAAACAGATTGGTTAAGGAAATTGAGAATAGTTCTCACAGCTGAAAAGCTATCTTATGTCGTTAATACGCCTATCCCTACAATGGTTGCAGACAATGCCTCTGAGGAAGAGATTGCTACTTTTAGAAAGTGGCAAGATGATGCACAGTTGGCTCAATGTATCATTCTCACATCCATGAGTAATGTGTTTCAACGTCAGCATGAAACTATGGATGCTCCTACTATATTCACGCACATCAAGTAGTTGATGGTGAAGAAAGTAGGACTGATAGATATAAGATATCTAAAAAGTTCTTCCAATCTAGAATGACCAATGGCACTATAGTACAGACAAAAGTCCTTTATATAATCAATTTGATGGATCAATTAGGACAACGGGTTTTGTCATGGATGGAGAGTTGAGCTAAGATTGCACTTACTCCCGGACTCCTTTCATAATTGTTGTGAATTTTTCATATGAATAAGCTAGATATCAGCCTCGCTGATTTGCTTAACATGTTGAAAAATGTTGAGAGTCACTTTCCAACCAAGAAAGACCATGTCTTACTGGTAGGGGCCAAAGGATCTTCTGAAAAGAAGAATGATTCAAAGAAGAAAAATAGAAAGGCAAAAACAAAGGATAATAAGAACAAAACTGATACAGATAGCAAAGGAGTTTGTTTTCACCGAAATAAGCCCGGACACTGGAAAGAAACTGCAAGAAGCATCTTGCAGAGGCTAACCAAAAGAAGCTTAGTGAAGTTTCGGTTACAAATACCATTTTGTTCATGATTTAAATTAATAAATTTTTCTTTAAGTCAATGTTCTACTTGGGTATTGGATACTGACTTTGGTTATCATAAATATAGATTTATGAAGGGACCAAGCAGAAGTAGAAATCTAAACAAAATATAAGTAATCCTATGTCTAGTAAATGAAGCAAAGGTTGTTGCATTAGCCATAGGAACTTATAGTTTAGTAATGCCCACGGGCAAATCTATTAAGTCAATAAGTTGTTATTGTATTCCAGTACTTGTTAGAAACATTATTTCTATTTTATTGTAGGACAATAAAATCTTTGTTATTATATTTAAGAACAATTGTTGTTCTATTTATAATAATAATGTTTTATATAGAACTGGAATATTACTTAATGGATTTTGTATACTTGACTTACGTGAAAATAATTTTGCATATTGAACAAATTAGTATAAGAAAAAGAGATGATCATTTAAAGAGTTGAATGTGTGTATTTGATGAAATATAAGTGTGAATTATTTGAAAGGTTCAAAGAATTCAGAAGTGAAACAAATTGGCAAAGTATTTGGATTCTTTGATCGGATCAAGGAAGGAATTCTTGTGTAATAAGTTTCTAGATCATCTCAAATGGTTTTCTCATAATGGACGCATCTTGATACGCAATAATTGATTGATGTATCTGAAAGGAAAAATCATACTTTGCTGGACATGGTACGATCTATAATGATTTTACCGACACTCCAGTATCCTTCTGGGGTAATGTCCTAGAAATGGCTGCATATCTACGAAAAGGGCAACCTCAAAATCCAGCCACAAGACTCCATAAAAGTTATGGACATGGAGGATTCTTAATCTTAAGTATGTTAACATAATGGGTTGTCCAACATATGTGAAAAGGGTTTCAAAAGGATAAGCTTGGGACAAGATTTGACAAATACAAATTTGTGGGACATCCTAAAGTAAGTTTAAGATATATGTTCTATAATTCTACTTAGCAAAAGGTGTTTGTTATGAAACATGTTGCCTTCTAAGATAAAGATATTTATCATTGAAGGGGCTAGTGGGATGATAATACATCTTGAAGAGTTCAAGAACCATAAAATACAATAAGTTAAATAAGAGGATCATGTAGATAGACCTATTGTACCACAACCGAATCGTAAATCTGGAATAATGCCAAAGATACCTTGGAGGTATGGTGTGACGCCCCCAAAATTAGGTATACGTCACCCATCTTGGGTCGCCACTTACATGGTACATAAATTCAAATACAAACTTAATTATACATCTGTCGTGTAACATACGACAATACATAAACTGAGAGTTCTAATAGGAATATTGTCATTTAGACAATATCCATACTCAAGGAGTCCTCATTACATTTATTGTTACACTATTTAATGTAATAGTGAGGACTACTAATGCTATCTTCAGGACCATCACTCGTTTCCACGGCTCGTCCCGACTATATTCTCATTTCTCAAGAGAAACGGTGAAAGAAAGGGTGAGCTCAACTAGCCCAAGAAGAAATATTATAACTAAGATAATGCGAGAATAAATTATCAATAGTCTTCAACAATGTTAAACTGATAAAATACAATAGACAACCAGTTTAACTGCAGCAGAATATGCAATCCATTAAAAGAGTCAAGTAGAAAATAAAGTCAACTATCTTTTAGGTTTTAAAAAGTTTTCATCAATTTTTATCACTAAGACTCAGTTTAATGAATAAACCACAATATCTAATCATCCCTGTACCACGGTCAAGGATTTTCATCAAATTATCAATGGTCATGACTATACCGAATCCCCTTGGTCATAATCATACAAAAACTATCCATCAACGCATTCATGAGCCCACCGAGGACTTTTATCACATCATTTATAGCAAGCCATGATTATCCGAATGATCCCTCGGTCATAATCATACTAAGTTCATCTATGCACGTAAGCCAAAGATAACATAATATAACATGAGGATGATGACAATGACATAATAATTCAATAAAACAAGTTCACGAATTAATTTATTCAGAACTAATAACGCCCAAATTGTCAACATGATCTTTCGCTTTTTGTAGAGTAAAATTCAAGAATGCTCGTAAAAATATTTTCATGAAAAATCTTTGGATGAAGCGCAAATATCAAGGATATTCCACTAAATTCATGGAGTATAGAAGTCAAAATCTTAACCAATTGAGTATAATAGCGAATGAAATAACAAAAGAAATCACCATGCTTGCGATTTCCATGATGCATGAGTTATTCCAATGAACAATAAATCTGAGAATAATAAAGAGCGGAACCAGTCGGTGTAAAACACATGCATGGATGTTCCAATGAATAATAATAAAGACGGAATAATAAAGAGCGGAACCGAGTTAAGCGTAAAGCATGAGATGAGGATGTTCCAACGGAATAATAAAATAATAGAAGAATGTCACCAAGTATAGGGATTCCGCGATATACAAAAGTTATTCCAAATGTAATAAATAAGAATGGAATAATATAAGGATTTCACCAAGTATAGGGTATTCCATATATATGGTCATGTATAGGGTATGCCACTTTTACAAAGTTATTCCAATGTAATAATAAAGAATGGAATAATGAAGTTCTCTTCATGAATAAAAAATAACACCCCTTACGAGTATAACAAATAATATTCCCTACCTTAGAAGAACTGAATATTGGAAAAGTGAAGTAGCAAAATACTTTTCTTCTTTCTCTCTATAGTTTCCTTATCTAGAGTTTCAGTGAATTCGTAAGAAATAATGAAGGAATGAGCTTTCTATTTATAGAAAACTGAGGGTGGCTCTTGGTCTTAACGAAGGGTCAAAATGACTCTTGGTAATATTGAAGACAACTACTATTATTTGAAGGGTAATTAACCCTTGGAACAAGAGAGAGGCGATTAACTCTTGGTAATATTGAAGGACAACTATTATTTGCGAAGGGGTAATTACTATTGACGAAGGTAATTACTATTGTGAAGGTAATTACTATTGAAGAAGGTAATTACTATTGACGAAGGTAAATACTATCGACGAAGGTAAATACTATCGACGAAGGTAATTACTATTCACAAAGGTAATTACTATTCACAAAGGTAATTACTATTCACAAAGGTAAATACTATTGACGAAGGTAAATACTATTGGACGAAGGTAATTACTATTCACAAAGGTAAATACTATTATTAACGAAGAGACTCTTAGATGATGACATATGGACCCCCCATAAAATAATCAAACTTACCACAAACGTCTCATATTGGACTCTTTATATACATCAAGGATTGAATAAATATTACCACAAATCATTTTATTTTTAATCAACACATATTTAATCTTTCAACAATTATTAATCATTTATAACTTGTCGTCTCAATTAATAATATAACATATTATATGAGATGATCTTTGTGACAATAATTGAATCAATAATATAAGAGATATGATCAAGAATTCTGTAGTAATAATTGAGTATAGCTAAGTGACTTCTCACGTAAGCATCAATAATCAATACCATGTGCTACTATGCAACCACGCCAGACATTGTACTTTTACTACAAGGTAGTTCAAGCGGTTTTAACGGTAACACCTCTGCCGTTATTTTTATAGAAAGATAATTTTGTCGTTTTAACTAACTACGATAATACTTCCGCCATGGGGTCCACCATTGATTGAGCCTTCGTACGAATATTCCCCGACAAAAAGAATATTGCCGGAACCAAACGAATATTTTATAACAACTTGCTTACTTTGAAAAATTTATAAATATTACCCACAACTATAACATTATATCAAATTTATTCCATAATATTCAAAAATAATATTTATAGAAAATTCATCTTTATTTATAAAAGTCGGGTCTTACAACCTCCCTTCTTATGAAATTTAAGCCCTCGAAATTAGGGAGTGCGTACTGATATGATAAAGAGGTGAGGATACCTTGAATACCTTTATCGTTAAAAATATTAAATTCATCTTCGCAATCCGCCAAAGATATTCATTAACAATTCATCTTTGCACTACAAAGCTAAAGATATACAACCGTAAAACCAATAATCTTTGAGACGCAGCGACTTAATAGTATCATGACCACGAATTATCCATGCACTCTTGGCCAAGGATATTCGTGTTTTCAAATACTGATCATGATTATACCGAATAATCCTTGGTCATAATCATACCAAGTCTATCAATGCACTACTGACCAAAGACGACTTTTACCACATCCATGAATTAATATTTCATTCTTTGAGACTCAAATTTCAATAATTAATCCATATCATCGAATCATCCCCGCACTATAGGCCAAGGATATTCATTAGTATCACGACCACGAATTATCCATGCACTACTGACCAAAGATAATCGTGTATTTATTAGTATCACGACCACAAATTATCCATGCACTTCTGACCAAAGATAATCGTGTATTCATTAGTATCACGACCACAAATTATCCATGCACTACTACCAAAGATAATCGTGTATTCATTAGTATCACGACCACAAATTATCCATGCACTACTACCAAAGATAATCGTGTATTCATTAGTATCACGACCACAAATTATCCATGCACTACTACCAAAGATAATCGTGTATTCATTAGTATCACGACCACAAATTATCCATGCACTACTACCAAAGATAATCGTGTTTTCAATTACGGTTATGATTATACCGAACAATCCTCGGTCATAATCATACCAAGTCCATCTATCATGCATACACAGCCACTGAGATGACTTTCAACATAATATATAAGCATGAGGATAATGATATAAAGAATCAATCAAATGAGATAAAGGATAAATATTAAACATTTATAATATAATTTATCGAGGATTCAAGAATATCCCCATGTTATCAATCACTTAATAATCTCATAATCTAATATCATTAATATTATAACAATATTTTAATCACTTCTTAAATTTATAAACAATTTATCTCAATTATTTACGCTTTACCATATAATGCATTTAATCATTCAAAATGCCATACTCATAAGATATCATCACCAATTATCAAATTCCTCAAAAAATATGCATATACTCTATATAGGATTCTCTAGCCATAAAATCCTATTTTTCAACTTTGTTACTTCACATAACATATTTAACTCATATGTTCGTAACTAAACTATTTTCACGAAAAATAACAAATCAGTCCCAAAAATATTTCTTTTTTGGGATTTAGCATAATATAGTCCCATAATGAAAATATATTTTTCTCGAAATTTTTAAAATTCATTTACTATTTTTCAAAAATCAATTTCTAATTAATTCTTTAAGAAATTAGCTACCTCAAGTTTAACTCCAAAAATTCCCAAATCTTGGTAGGACCTTACACATGTTAATGTGAGCCTCCAGATTAAATTTCATGGTCACCGGAGTTATAGAACTCCAGTTATAGCATTTTTCGTCAAAAAAACCTAAATATTGAAATGGTCATAACTTGCTCATTTTAAGTTGGAATGAGCTCATTTTTGGACACGATGTTCTTTATACCATATACTTTTATGTCCCAAAAGGCCTGAATTTTTCTCACTAATTAAGTGGCCAAAATAGCCCTTACAAAAACGTGGCAGCAGCTTTGTGGACATTTTGAAGTTTTGACTCCTTTGCTAAAATCAGTCCACACGAAAATCTAAAACACCTTTTTCATTGATTCCACATGGATTAGTTAGGTAACTCATAGATCTAACTCTAGGACTTAACCACACTCAAAAATTCAAAATATAATAGGAGATTTGGTCAATTGAATTTCATGTTACGTTTTTCCACCAAAATCTGGTTTTTAACTCCTTGTGATTTTTAAGAAACTTTCATGTTTTCACATACTAACCAACATAACTCATCATAACACTTACTAATACCCATTATACCTATGATTTTCATTAGTCCAATGCTTTTATTATGACTTTCATCATAAACCACGTAAAGCTATTCATTTTAGTTGAAGAAATATTTGAGGGTTTAAGAAATGGGTTTTATCTTTGGGTCAATACAAAATTCGATTTCACGCTCTAAGTAGGCTAAGAAGTCTTCAAGAATACGCCAGAAATTTATTAATAATATAAATATCATTCAAAAGCGTGACTCTCATCCAAGACTTGGATAGTACGTCACATTGATACCAACTGTGACTTCTATCCCTTAACCTAGATAGCACCTCACAATGATACCTATAAACTTGCCATCTTCATTCACGATGTCGCGCCTACGAGAAAAGTCCGCGGTGCATTTCACACAAGGAAGTCAACAACGAAAGGTTCGGGGCTCTTTACTTATGGCTTGATATGACAATAATTGACTTTAGTAGTTTGGTTACTTGAATTCGCACAACAAGTTGGTTATGAATATAAAAGCTAACAACCTTACGAAAAGCATGATGAGTAGTTAACCAATTGATTCCTAAAATCACATCAAAGGCAAATATTTTCAAAAAGATAAGATCGACAGGTAACGTGAAAATGTTTATTTGAATCAAACAAGATTTAAAAATAGTAGCGGTAACTAAGGCTCCTACTAACGAAGTTTCAACCAATAAGTCAAAGTTTAACTTCTTCGGAGTCAAATTTAAACGTTAAACACAACTAGGTGAAATAAAAGAGTGGGTAGAACTGGTATCTAACACGGTATAGACTTCGCAAGAGCTTATGATTAACTTACCCGTGATAATTTTATTCAGGTTCCTCGTCACGAGAAAAAGAAAAACGCTCTCTCTTAAACTACGGCTTTGGTTTGTGCAGGGATGACCTTTGGTGCCTCCATCCTAGTTGAATTTGTCTTGAAACGACAAAATCGAGCTAAGTGACCTTCTCTTCCATAATTATAACATGCTTTGACTGCATGGGCTAGATTCGGATGATGTGTCCTCTCCTCCGCATTTGAAGCATATGATAGGTGGTCTTTCTCCTTCCTTAACAACGGGTCTTTGGTCTTGACGTCTTTCCATCATTGTTGAATCTCCTTTTCTTGAAATGTCCATTCTTATTGCTTTGACCACGATTACCACCGAAGTGGTTACCATATCCGCCCGTTGATTCCCTCCACGCTTGTTGTCACCGCTTCGATGACTACTCTCATCCGGTATTATAATTTTGCTAAACCGCTCTCTTTTAGTTGCGTTGACTCGTTATCGCGTTCCACTAATCGAGCCCTATTTACAACATCGAATACAAACACGGTTTATGAGAAATAAGATGTTGGCGTATCTCGACTTCAAACCTCTTAAAAACATTCGCGCCATTCTCTTCAATTATCCACCAAGTGGGACGACGAATCGTGATAACTCCGCAAATTTTGCCTCGTATTGCGACACGGTCATATTGTTTTGTTCCAACGTGATAAACTCCACCTCCTTCATGTGGCGAATACTTTCGGGAAAGTATTTGTCGTTGAACGACTCTGGAACTTCTCCCAAGATATCTTTGATCAATGCGGGTTGAGTACGTTTTTACCGATTCCCACCAAGAATCTGCCTCTCGCGCAACATAAAGGCGCGAAAGGAACCTTTTGCTCCTCTGAGCATCCCAAGACATTAAATATCTTTGTAATCGCTTTATCCATGTTTCCACTAGAAGTGGTTTTGGCTCTCCTTAAACTCCGGTGGTCCCAGCTCCTTGAATTGTTTAGCGGTGACCGGCGAGAGTTTTTCGTGTTTCCACCCACGTTTTGGATGAAGTCGCTTACCGATGTTGCATGAATTCTAAAACCTCTTAAACGCATCAGTAGTTTGTCAATTGATCGGTGTTGTTGTTTACGGGAGGATTATTGCCATCCTGTTGCACATTGTCCGATTATTGATCGTGGAGAATCAGCAGGTCTCTGTGCTCCATTGCTATTCTCAACATTCTCGGATGCCATTTTCAAACACCGCCAAAAATAAGGGTTAATTAACATGCAACATATTATCACTATACTCTAATCGACCAATCAAATACCAAATAAATTTAGGTAGGTCATACTAGCGAAGGAATTCCTATCTCTCCCTCCTAGTTCTAGTCTCACATCTTAGCCAGGATCATATCCCTAAGCTCGATACCAACCGTGGCGCCCCAAAATTAGGTATCGTCACCCATCTTGGGTCGCCACTTACATGGTACATAAATTCAAATACAAACTTAATTATACGTCGTCGTGTAATACGACAATACATAAACCGAGAGTTCTAATAGGAATATTGTCATTTAGACAATATCCATACTCAAGGAGTCCTCATTACATTTATTGTTACACTATTTAATGAATAGTGAGGACTACTAATGCTATCTTCGGGACCATCACTCGTTTCCCAGACTCGTCCCGGACTATATTCTCATTTCACGAAGAGAACGATTTGAAAGAAAGGTGAGCTCAACTAGCCCAAGAAGAAATATTATAACTAAGATAATGCGAGAATAAATTATCAATAGTCTTCAACAATGTTAAACCGATAAAATACAATAGACAACCGGTTTAAGCTGCGGTGAATATCAATCCATTAAAAGAGTCAAATAGAAAATAAAGTCTACTATCTTTTAGGTTTTAAAAGTTTTCATCAATTTTTATCACTAAGACTCGGTTTAATGAATAAACCACAATATCTAATCATCCCTGCACTACCACGGTCGAGGATTTTCATCAAATTATCAATGGTCATGACTATCTCCGAATCCCTTGGTCATAATCATACCAAAAACTATCCATCACTGCATTACAGGCCACTGAGGACTTTTATCACATCATTTATAACAAGCTATGATTATACCAAATGATCCTTGGCCATAATCATACTAAGTTCATCTATGCACGTAAGCCAAAGATAACATAATATAACATGAGGATGATGACAATGACATAATAATTCAATAAAACAAGTTCACGAATTAATTTATTCAGGAACTAATAACGTCCAAATTGTCAACATGATACTGCTTTGTAGAGTAAAATTCAAGAATGCTTAGAAAAATATTTTCATGAAAAATACTGGATGAAGCGCAAATATCAAGGATATTCCACTAAATTCATGGAGTATAGAAGTCAAAATCTTAACCAACTGAGTATAATAGCGAATGAAATAACAAAAGAAATCATCATGCATACGGTACTTAGCAGATGTACGGGTTATTCCAACGAACAATAAAAATACGAATAATAAAAGGCGGAGCCGTGTCCGGTGTAAAAACACATGCATGCGGGATGTTCCAACGAATAATAATAAAGCGGAAACCGAGTCCGGGTGTAAAAAACACATGCATGGATGTTCCAGCGAGTAATAATAATAAAGACGGAATAATAAAGACGGAACCAGGTTCGGCGTAAAGCACAGACAGGATGTTCCAACGGAATAATAAAATAATAGAAGAATGTCACCAAGTATAGGGGATTCCGCGTACTGAGTTATTCCAAATGAATAAATAAGAATGGAATAATATAAGGATTTCACCAAGTATAGGGTATTCTCGTGATATACACAGTGTCATGTATAGGGTATGCCACTTTTACAAAGTTATTCCAATGAATAATAAAGAATGGAATAACTGAAGTTCTCTTCATGAATAAAAAATAACACCCCTTACGAGTACAACAAATAATATTCCCTACCTTAGAAGAACTGAATATTGGAAAAGTGAAGTAGCAAAATACTTTTCTTCTTTCTCTCTATAGTTTTCTCTCAGAGTTTCAGGTGAATTCGTAAGAAATAATGAAGGAATGAGCTTTCTATTTATAGAAAAGCGAGGGTGGCTCTTGGTCTTAACGAAGGGTCAAAATGACTCTTGGTAATATTGAAGAGACAACTACTATTATTTGCGAAGGGTAATTAACCCTTGGAACAATCAAAAGGCGATTAACTCTTGGTAATATTGAAGGGACAACTACTATTTGCGAAGGGGTAATTACTATTGATGAAGGTAATTATTATTGACGAAGGTAATTACTATTGAAGAAGGTAATTACTATTAACGAAGGTAAATACTATCGATTGAAGGTAAATACTATTGACGAAGGTAATTACTATTCACAAAGGTAATTACTATTCACAAAGGTAATTACTATTCACAAAGGTAAATACTATTGTGAAGGTAAATACTATTCGATGAAGGTAATTACTATTCACAAAGGTAAATACTATTGATTGAAGAGACTCTTAGATGATGACATATGGCCCCCATAAAATAATCAAACTTACCACAAACGTCTCATAATGCAGACTCTTTATATACATCAAGGATTGAATAAATATTACCACAAATCATTTTATTTTTAATCAACACATATTTAATCTTTCAACAATTATTAATCATTTATAACTTGTCGTCTCAATTAATAATATAACATATTATCTGAGATGATATTGTGACAATAATTGAATCAATAATATAAGAGATATGATGCAAAGAATTATTGTAGCAATAATTGAGTATAGCTAAGTGACTTCTCACGTAAAGCATCAATAATCAATACCGTAGTGTGCTACTATGCAACCATGCCAGCGTATTCTTGTACTTTTACTACAGGGTAGTTCAACAGTTTTAACGGTAACACCTCTGCCGTTATTTTTATAGAAAGATAATTTTGTCGTTTTCTAACTACGACAATACTTAGTTAATGGGGTCCACCATCGATTGAGCCTTCGCATTTAATATTCCCAAACAAAAAGAATATTCCCAGACCAAACTAATATTTTATAACAACTTGCTTACTTTGAAAAATTTATAAATATTACCCACAACTATAACATTATATCAAATTTATTCCATAATATTCAAAAATAATATTTATAGAAAATTCATCTTTATTTATAAAAGCTGGGGTCTTACATATGGATTCATCATAGATGATGATGATGAGGTACACATCATAGAAGATGATGATCCAGTTATATACGATGAGGTAAGAGTTGTAGACACTCAGAGAAATGGATTGAAGCAAGCTTCTCAAAAATGGAACTTTGTTTTGATGAAACAAATCAAAAGAGTTTGATTTTATCACAAATAAGAATGAACCTAGTGTGTACAAAAGGGTTAGTGGGAGTATCGTGACATTCTTAGTATTATATATTGATATACTACGAATAAGGAATAACATACTAATGCTATAATCAGTAAAGATAAAGTTGTCTAAACATTCCTCTATGAATGATTTGGGAAAAATGTCTAAATTGGGGATACAAATCTATATAGATAGATTTAAGATGATGCTCGACTTAACCCAAGCAACGTATATTCATTTGATGCTAAATTCGTTTAGCATGGCAAACTCCAAGGGATGTCTCATGTTGATGAGCCCTGGAGTGTATCTCTCTTAATAGTTCTCATAGACTCCTGAAAAGAGAGATCGCATGAGTGACAATCATGTATGCAATGAAATGCACGAGACCTGATGTTGATCAGTCATATTCTGGAGAAGTTCACTGTAAGACAGTGAAAAACATCTTAAAGTACTTTGTCGGCACTAAGGATGTGATCATATTTATGGTGGGTCTGAATTAAAACTAGAGGGCTTAATAGACTCAAGTTTTTTTTTTCAAACAGACCAAGACGACAGAAAATCCATTTTAAGGTAAAGCGTTACCTTGAACGGAGGTGCAGTGAAATTGGAAAGGTTTTAAACAGCAAAGAGTTGCTGGTTTAGTGATAAAGATAAAGTATATAGCTATAAATGAAGCTGCAAGTTGATTGTTTGGATAACATTTCATTACAGAACTAGGAATAGTTCCTACGTCTCATCTTGGATCTAAACATGTGTTGTGGCACTTTCATTTGATTATAAGAATCATTGAAAGATGGGAAATCACTATAGAGATAGTGAACTCTCAAGAACAACATTATATATTCATTAACTAAAGCTTATCCAACAGCAGGATAATCGTCACTTAGAGAAGAAGGGTATAAGATACCATGACAATTGGCTTTAGTGCGAGTAAGAGATTGAAAGTAGTATGCACACAAGCCAATCATGTTTGCTGATAAAGCATATACTTTGTAACAATCTTATTCATTTATTAATAAAAAGTATTAATTTATTAAAGGCTTTTAATTATCTACATGATGCTGTTTTATAATATGTGATAAACCCATAGTTTTAAGCAATGCTTTTAGAATAATGATGATGATCATTCTAACGAGATCTAAATTCTTAGAAAGCTTAAAACTAAAATAGTTCCCAATCGTTGGATTACTAAATTGGGGATTAGTGAATCCGGATAGATTAGTACATACGTTGCTTGCTCATTGGATGAGGATGATTGATCTTATGATCATTTGTGTGGAGACACTAAAGTAAGTATGTAGGTGCTTATTAGAGAATAAGTTCACTGAATGTGGCTCGCTAAGGAATACCTAATGGAGTTTTACTTGCCTGTCAATAGGAATTCCTGTAGTGATAGTAGTACAAGTGATCCTTGGACTTGAGATCATTATAGTATCTTGTGTATGATGAATTATACTTTGACTTATTTCTTAAGACCCTTAGGGTATATCAAAGGGTATGCTTAGGTATAATAAGTCGTACATGGAGATAATGTATGATCAATAAAGAATCTACCACTTCTAGTAAAAGAAGAGAAATGTCTTATGTGATTCGATAAATGACAACCCAGTCATCCTAGGCCAAGGCAGAATGAAATTAGAAAGGAGTTTCTAATTTGCATTATATGGTGTTGTGCATTTAAGAGTCGATATACATATAATTAAATAAAATAAGACTTGACAGTAATTCCATGTCTTATATTTAACTGAGACATTGTATGGTGGAAGGATTGAATTGTACGGTAACTATTTACTCAAAGGTTCTTTTATGATTAATGTTGAAATCTATATTATCTGGAAAGTCGTTGATCGTTAGGGAGTCTTATCCCTATTGTAGAATAAATATTATTTATTTAAATAAATTAATAATTTAATTATTTAAATAAGATTAGAATTGTTCTAATTGATTTATTCACAACCGGTTTAATATGGAGAACCTAAAGGGTCACACCATAAAATTCTGATTTTCCATGCTTTCGCTTACTTTGTGCAATTTGATTGCGTTCATGAATATTACAAACCTAACATAGAGCACCAGTGGTCCCTAGGGTAGCTCGAGCAACTACCTTTAAGGACTTTAAGAGCGTGGGTCCACCGGAGTTCAAGGGAACTATGGACCCTATTAAGGCCCAGACATGGATGAAGGAAATAGAGAAGGCATTTGTTATAACAAATGTCGGGGAGGCGCAAAAGACTTCTTTTGTGACCTATATAGTGAAAGGAGAAACCAACTTCTGGTGGGAGGCTCACCAGAGTGGGGCTGAAGCAGGTGCGCTTACTTGGGAATAGTTTAAGAAGGTCTTTTTCGAGAACTAATTTCCTACGACTATGTAGGGTAGGATGGAGATTAAGTTCCTAGAACTTAAGCAGGGCGACATGAAGGTTCCCCAATACGCAGCCACGTTTAATGAATTGGCGAGATTTTCTCCATATCAAGTGGACGCTGATGAGAGGAAGGCTCATAGTTTTGAGCAGGGACTGAAGCCCTGGCTCTATAACAGGATTTTTGTGTTTTAGAGCACTTCGTTCGGAGCAATCCTGGAGAAGGAAATTATTTCCGAGGGTGGTAGTGAGGTTTTAAGCTAATACCAAAAAGAGAGGAAGAATAAGAATAAAGGAGAAGGAGTATCCAAGACTGAGAGAGTTATTGGCAGTGGAAGTGCGTCCAAGAGGAATGGTTTTAACTCGGGAATACCGGAGCGAAATAAGGGGATCCTAAGCGTAGGATCGAAGCGTGCAAGACATGCGAGAAGGATCATCTAGGAGTTTGTCTCCAGGGAAAGTCAGTTTTTTATAACTGTGGGAAGAAGGGTCACATTTCACCAAATTATCCTAACCCTAAGAAGAAGTAGGGGTATTTTGTATGTGGGTTGATGGACCACATGGCGAGGAATTGCTCGAAGAAGGGGTCAGAGGGTAACAAGGTTACTAGTAGTGGTAAGTTAACCATTACTAGACCAACACCACTGGGTAGACCTACAACCCATAATTAATATGACTGTCCAAGATGCGGTTGCATTAGCCGATGTAGTGGCATGTATTATCCCGGTTAATGAAATAAATTCTTATGTGTTGTTTGATTCGGGTGCTACTTGTTCTTTTATACCATGTGAATTTTCTAAATGATTAGGATTACTCTCGTAAAGATTGGAAATCCCTTTAAACATTAAGTTAGTAAACAAAGAGATAATTCCCATTGAACACATTCATAGGAATTGTTGCATAGATATTAGAGGTAAAAAAATTGTCAGTAGATCATATACAGATAAGGTTAGGAGAATTTGATATAATTCTTGGGATGGATTGGTTGGTTAACCGTGGCATGATAATAGATTGTCAAAAGAAAAGTGTAAACCTTCGAATTTCTAAGAAACTCAAGGTAGTGTTTTACGGTAGTAAATCATCGGGACGCTCTTGTGTTCTAACCATGACACAAGCTAGGAAGTTATTAAAGAAGGGCTGTGTAGGATATCTATGTCATGTTATGGATACCCAGAGAGTGGGAACATCATTGGAACAGATACCTATAGTGCAAGAATTTGCAGATGTATTTCCAAAT
The DNA here is from genome assembly GCA_020205615.1 of Panax quinquefolius. Lineage (NCBI taxonomy): Eukaryota > Viridiplantae > Streptophyta > Magnoliopsida > Apiales > Araliaceae > Panax > Panax quinquefolius. Next base: position 84,753,810 of record CM035165.1, read on the forward strand.
GAGTTACCAGGTCTTCCGCCGGATAGGGAGGTAGAATTTGTGATTGATGTGGTACTAGGAGTGGCACCAGTTTCTAGGGCACCATATCGTATGGCACTGATAGAACTGAAGGAGTTAATGATTCAACTACAAGAATTATTAGAAAAGAAGTATATTCAACCAAGTGTCTCTCTGTGGGGAACACCCGTATTGTTTGTAAAGAAGAAGGATGGATTGTTATGACTTTGTATTGACTATAGGGAGTTGAACAAGTTGATGATCAAGAATAAATACTCATTGCCCAGGATCGATGATCTATTTGATCAGTTGAAATGGGAAAAGTATTTTTCTAAGATAGATTTGTATACACGGTATTATAAACTGAAAGTAGGGAAGGAGGGTGTACCTAAGACAGAGTTCAGGACTCGTTTTGGCCATTATGAGTTTCTAGTTATGTCGTTTGGGTTGACAAATGTGCCGGCCGCATTTATGGATATGATGAACATAGTGTTCAAGAAATACTCGAACAAGTTCGTCATAGTGTTCATTGATGATATTCTAGTCTATTCTAAGATGCCAGAAGATCACGCTAAACATTTAATGTTAGTGTTAGAAACACTACGGAAGGAAAAGTTGTATGAGAAATTCACTAAGTGTGAATTTTGGCTTAAAAGTGTATATTTTTTAGGGCACGTTATCGACAAAGATGAGAATTCAATGGATCCAGCGAAGGTGGAAACAATTATTAATTAGGAACAACCGAAAATGCCAACCGAGGTGCGGATTTTCCTAGGGTTAGCGGGATACTATCAAAGGTTCATCCAGGACTTTTCTAAAATAGATACTCCGTTGACAAATATGACAAGAAAGACTGTGAAGTATGTGTTGACGGAGAAATGTGAGAGTAGTTTTTAACAACTAAAAAAGAGGTTAAGTGAAGCACCTGTATTATCTTTACCAGATAATACAGGAAATTTTATAGTTTATAGTGTTGCTTCGCATAGAGGACTGAGGTGTGTGCTCATGCAGCATGTCAAGGTCATTGCGTCTGCATCACGACAGTTAAAGAATTATGAGAAAGTTTATCCTACTCAAGATCCGGAACTGGCAGCGTTAGTTTTTGCCTTAAAAACTTGGAGACACTATTTATACGGGGAGAATTGTGAGATATACACAGACCATAAAAGTTTGAAATATATCTTCAGGCAGAAGGAGTTGAATATGAGGCATAGAAGGTGGTTAGAGTTAATAAAAAATTACAATTGCGATATCTTATATCATCCAGGGAAAGAGAATGTTGTGTCCGATGCCTTAGGTAGGAAGGGTCAGGAGAAGCTATCAATGTTAACGACTCAAAACGAGTTAATGGCAAAGATGACACGTATGAACATAGAGGTTAGGTTGTCGAGTGAATCTGTAAAAAAGTTAATTACGATGGAGACTCGACCAACAATTATGGAACGAGTGAAGGAAGTACAACTCAAAGACGAGGAGTGCGAGCTAATGAAGAAGAGAATTGAAGATGAAGAGAAAATTAGGTATAGGCTTGAAAAGGAGGAAGTGCATAACGCCACTGTGCTGGGATGAAGTAGGTGAACGTCGAATGTTGGGACCCTAAATGGTAAAACAAACGACAGATGTAGTGAAGTTAATACGGACACAACTGGTAGCAGCTCAAGACAGAAAGAAGAAGTATGCGGATCCTCACCGTGAAAAGAGGGAGTTTAAAGTTGGTTCGTACGTTTTTTTGAAGGTGTCACCCTGTAAAGGGAAGATACGCTTTGGTAAGAAAGGGAAGTTGAGTTTGAGGTTTATAGGACCTTTTGAGATCTTAAGGAGAATTGGAGAGGTAGCTTATGAAATAGCTTTACCTTCAGAGTTGGAGCATATATATAATGTGTTTCACGTGTCAGTATTACGTCTTTATAAACAGGATTATAAGCACATAATAGAATATGAACCTATTCAGGTTGAAAAAGACTTAACGTTTGAAGAACTTCCAATTCAGATTATTAATAGGAAGGAACAAGTCTTAAGGAATAAGATAATACCTTCGGTGGAGGTAGTATGGAGGAACCATAATGCCAAAGCAGCAACGTGAGAACTCGAGAGTAAAAAGAAGGAAAATTTTCCCCATTTGTTTACTTAATTGTGTCGAGATTCTGGGGACAGAATCCTTATAAGGGGGGAATAATGTTACGCCACAGAAAAATTAAATTATTATGTGAATTAAATTTTATTTAATTAAATGAATATAATTGTTTATTAAAGTTAGTAAGTTGTTTAAAGGTCATTCTATGACCTAGAATGTGTGAATGTGGTTATGATTCTGGTTGTGTGCTAGAATTAAATGATTTGAATTTCCAAGACGAAATTAAAGTTTTTTCGAGAAATTTTCGAAAAATCACTATTCATCCGTTTCTGCTCGGGAATTATTTTTGAATTTCTGAGAAACGCGTAATGATAGAATTCTAAGATGATATGGAATATCCAATAATATTTCAGTTATGGCAAATGAAGTTTTCGCCTGCGGACTTATAACCCTAAGGGTTGGGGAAAGTGAAATCTAAAAAAGAAATGATTAAGTATAATAAGAATTTTTATTATACGTGAAGAATTTGAGTATGATAGTAGGTATTGTACAAGTATAATACAAAGATAATATGACGTATAATATGAATATCACACGAAGTATATACGAAGAGAATACAAGAATAATACAGTAAGAATACGAATAAGTCTTAATGGACTTTAGCTATATGACCTAGACTTTATCAAGCCTAATTGTACAATGAATGAGGCCTAATGATGAATTATATCAAGGCCCAATGATAAGTTAAATCAAGCCCAAGACTAGGCCCGATATTGAATTAATTCCAAGCCCGAACCAAGAACTGAACACGTAGGTCTGACCGATGGGTTAAGGGGGGGGTAAATGGGTTGGGGCAACCCATGACGGCCCTACAACCCCACAGAGTCGGCCGCTTGGTGGCCAAGTAAGTTGGTTAGCTTCATTTGGAAGTTTTGAAGAGGATGTGTCAATAATAAGGAGGTGCCATAATGACCATTTTACCCTCACTTTGATTTTCTATAAATAAGAAGCTTAAGAGTTCATTTTTTAGTTTACAAACATTGAACACTTATATTGAGAGAGAGAGAGAGAGAGAGAGAGAGAAGAGCTATAAAAATGAATCAAAGAAGAAATGAAGTAAACTAAACAAGCTTTAAGCAAGAACGCGAAGAACGCAAAGGTAAAAACACAAAAACTTAGACTTTCAATTATATTTGATTAAGTTTTTATAAGAGAGTATGAATTGGTGGAGCATGTCTCTTTCGGAGTAATAAGGATGGATATTAGTGAACAAAAACATTAATAAGCCATGTCTAAGTGAGAATCATAATCGACTAATTAAGCATTAATCGAAGAAAATCATCAAAACTTAGGAATTGTTGTTGATGGAAAAATTGAAAATTATCAAATATAAGTTAGGTGAAAAATGCTTAGTTAAGATATATATGATTTACCAATGGATTGATTCCATTTGGTTTGGCATAAAAATATTTAGTAATGAAGTTATGACAAAATTTACGGGAAAAGACGTTAATTGTCGAAATTGTAGTTAACTAAGATTTCTGGAACAATAGTCAAAAGTCATTGTTTAACTTAAAAATCTAGGTTTTCGATGGAGTAACGAAGAAAAATGTATTTAAGAGTCGTGGACTCCAAAATGATCAAATTCGGACTTAAAACAAAAAAAACGAGCGAAGAACGCTCACGAGCGTTTAACAAATGCATAATGAAAATTTAAACAGTGAGTTTATCGTTAAAGGATTCAAAAACTTATTTTGTCTAGATGAAATCTTAGTACATGAGATATGTGGGATAATGGCTTTTGAACAAGCCAATTCCGAGTTATAATGATCGCGTTACAAGCCCGGGAGGTAATCATATTAAAAATTGTAAAAAAAAATCAAAGGCTCAAGGGAGGCACTGCAGCGCCACCCATGCCTTGTAAAGCCCTACTGCAACATCGGCTCAGGGGCTCAGTCACTACTAACTCGTACTGCAGTGCGAGTATTAGACCTAAAGGTGGTGTTGCAGCACCCTTAAGGAAAAAAATTCCGACGTAAGCTTTTGTTAATCCAACTTTTCACGTTTTAATTACGGGGAATGTATATACTTAATATACACGAAGAAAGACTTTCTAAATGACATGTATAACTATGAATTTAGGAATTAAACGTTGATTAAAGTAATTAAATGAAGAACGTAAAATGCAAAGTAGTGAACTGTGAAATGTATTCGAGTATAACGTGTGTCATGAAGTTATATAGAATGTAATAGACATGCGTAGTACTTAAACGACGATCGATGAGTATTGGTTTATGACATGTAATGTCAATAATCCGTCATAAATGTTAATAAGCAGTAATGAACTTAAAATAAGCTTGGACGAATATTATTAATGAAATAAATTCGATTAAGATATAGAAGAGAAAGAAGTTGGTATAAACAATGTGTTTAGATTGTTTGGTAGCTAATTTCAGTGTGCTATATGAATATATCATGTAGATACTGTAAAGACTAAGAACGATTGAACTTAAAGTAGAAGACGATTGAATGCAAGTTTTACTAACGCTTGTCTGACCTTAGTGTTAGTTATATTTTTGTTATTCATGTTATAACATGCATGAATTTTTTTACGAAAGAGTCGATGCCGGTTTTAACTCGCCTAGACAAACCTTAAGTTTGATTGATTTGTTTACAAGTCTTTTAATATAGTATTGATAACGCTATCCTAAGCCAATTATTTGATACGAATTCAAAGGTAAGTCTTAGTATGAATAAACAAAGGTGTTTTATTCGTTTACTCGACAGGCACACGAGGTTGCCAAAACTTAAATGTAAATACGTTTAACAGATGAATGTTGATCAACATAGAGTACTATATGCTGATCAACTAGAAGTGCTCGTAAGATATATCGGACTTACGGTCTTAGTGTCGGGTTGTCCTTTTCATGAATGAAAACGAAATGAGAATGTTCATGGTCTTTTGACCTACTCAGAATTCTTAAGTATATGTATATACTTTGGAACTATTTTAAATGAATGAAAAAATGCTATTTCAATTGTTCATAGTACTTTATAACTATTTGTTCAATTAGTGAAGATAAATAATATGATTCTTGATGTTTATATTTTATTATATTGTTAGACTTACTGAGCTAGTTATGCTCACTTCTTGCTTGAATTATATGATTGCAGCTAAGAACGAATGGACCGAGGGTTCCATTATGGATAAGGGAAAAGTCAAGATAGATAAATAAGTTATCATGTAATGGACTAGTATATATTTGTATGAACTTATACTATGACAGTGAAGAATGTAATGGTTAACAGAACCTGGGAAAGATTTATTATTATTATTGTAATAAGAACTTAGCAAATATATTCCTTTTGATATAGTTTTATTGGAATGAATGTATAGTTAGTAGTACCGTGTAACATTATATCCGTCTATTGGAAGTACCCGTATTTGGGGGTGTCATAGTCGCTGCCCCCCCCCCTTCTGCCATCGTAACCCCTCTATATCGTTGTCGCCCCCCCGCTGTAGTCATGACCCTCGCCTCCTCACCTACACCCTCGCCGGTCTGGGTGGCCATACAAGGTAAGTTGAAATTATTGCTTCAATAGTTATGGTTAATGGAGAATATGAAATTAAAATTTGTGAATATTATTGTTGAATGGAGTTTTACTATCAGAAATTGGGAATATAGTTTTTCTATCTGAAATTTGTGTATCTTTGTTTTGGAATGTTATATATATAAATATATCAGAAAATGGTGTATATTATTGTTGACTCTTAAATTAGTATGTATTATTGTTGAATATGAAATTAAAGCATATTATTGTTGAATCTGAAATTTGAGATTACTGATAATTTGGATAATTTGAGATTATTGAAAGATTGTTTAATTATTTGACTTCTTGTTGATGTTGTTGAAATTAGGAATAAGCTTTGGTATTTTTGTTCATGTTACTGAAATTAGTAATAATTTTGGACTTCTTGTTGTTGTTGTTGCTGCTGAAATTTTGTTTTAAATTTTGCTTAAATTGGGATAAATGTATATGCTGAAATTGGGATTCATATGCTTTGATTTGAGACTTCATATTATTTAAAAATTTGGAACTTCAGAACATTAACATTGATATTAGGGTTCTGTCTGTCTATTGAGCACTCAGATAATGGTTTCATTAATTTGTATGTTTGTTTATAGTGGTTAGCTTAGGATTAAAAATGTGATATTCGATATTTCCGACAGAATTTCTATTAGAATTCTTCAATTGCAAAATTTGTGGGCCATGCAAGTATATTTATTTATTATTTAATTAGTTTTCCAATATTAAAATAAACTAAGTAGCATTTACTTAGTTTCTTACTACTAAAATAAAATAAAATAAATTTAATTTAATTTAGTTTATTAAATAAAATAAATTTAAAAAATTAGATAATATAATAATATAATAAAATAAATAATATTTATAAATTAAATTATTTTGAATAAAATACAAATTTGATTTGATTTAAAAACTAAATTAAATTAAATAAAAATATTTAAAATATATAATATAATACAAATAAAATACAATACAATAAAACATAATAATAAAATTATAATAAATTAAATTAAATTAAAATAAATAAATAATTTAATTTAATTTAATTTAATAATTTTTTTAAAATTATATAATATAATACAAAATAAAATAAATTACAATAAAACATAATAATAAATACAATAAAATATAATATAATAATAAACTATGTAGCATTTGCTTAGTTGGGATGCAATTAAAAGAAACTGAATAAGTGTCTAAATTAAATAATATAATTTGGAACTTAATTAGAAACCCCACAGACAAGTAGGAGTGAATGCCAAACAGTGGTCCCTATATATATATTCCAAATAATAGTTTTCATAAACTAAGTAGCACTTACTTAGTTTATCATTGTCAAAATAAACTAAGAAGCATTTGCTTAGTTTGTCGCAATATTCAATAAACTCAATAAGTACTATATGTATATATATACATATATGTACTATACTTTAAAATTTAGAAACCCGTTTGACAATTAGAAGTGAATGTCGAACAGTAGTCCCCATATATATTCCAAATAACAGTTCTCATAAACTAAGTAGCATTTACTTATTTTTGCATTTGTAAAATAAACTAAGTAGCATTTGCTTAGTTTGCCGCAATATTCAATAAACTCAATAATTCTCTCTCTTAGAAACCCGTTTGACATTCACTCATTAAGAGTGAATGTCGAATAGTTCCTAGTTTTGGGACTGTTACTAGATGTTATGTCTCTCACTTAGGCCAATGCTAATACGAAACGGTTCATTTTTTGTTGTTTTGAGGATTTTTCGGCTGTTATCTCTACTTGTTCTTTGAGTGCATACTTAGATTAAGTTATCTTAGTCTATTTTGTGTTCTTGGAGACCATGGGGAGGTGCTGTCAAAATTTTCTTAAAACATATGAAACGTGCTCAACGTGTTGGCACTAGTGAGGAGAACCATCTAGGAATGGGATAGAAGCCTTAATTACTCCTATCACGTAGAGTGGAGATACTTGGAAAATATAATTCATGCATGGACCACATACATGAACATCCATGTACTGAATGCGTCTTCTATGCAGTTAAAGATGTCAGCCGACCGGAGTTGGATGTACCGTAGGATACCCAGTGATGGGAGGGGATTACTCTCAGCTTATCGTGATGGGGTGTCTAATTTATTGAACAAATCAATAGAACATGCTGATGAACCGAACGGAAAGATGTGATGCTCATGTGTCAAGTGTAAAAACCTAATCTGGAAGAAAGTCGACTAGATTAAATTTAACTTATTTTCCCGTGGCTTTGTGGATGGGTTCTTCATATGGACTCATCACGGGGAATCAACTGAGTTGAGAGAAGTGATCGATAGTACTGTAGCACAACCAATTCAATGGGATTCATACGTCAAAAACTATGATGCCGTGGAGATGTTAGTCGATGCTTATGGCCTTACCAATATTGAGTGGGCTGAAAATGAGCATTCTTCAAGTAGTGCTCAACATGTGCCAAATGTTACAGTTGGGACCTTTTACAAGTTGCTATCTGAATCTGGGGTCTTGTTGTATCCGGGAAATGTTAAGCACACCAAGCTTTCTATAGTGACTCAGCTCTTACACTTCAAGAATGAGCACGACTATAGTGAGAGTGGTTTCAACGATTTTCTTGCTCTATTTGGACCGTTCTTACCCAAGGATCATACTCTTCCTTTAAATTATTACGAAGTTAAGAAGATGGTCAAGGGGTTAAATATGGGGTATTAGAAAATTGATGCTTGTGAGCAGGATTACATGTTATACTATGGGGCGGACAGAGAAAAGGGATAGTGTGATATATATAACTTGCCTCGCTATAAGGTGACAAAACGTGGGGGAAGGAGAAACATGTGCCCAAGAAGATCTTACGGTACTTTTCTCTTGCACCGAGGCTTCAACAGCTATTCATGTCGTCCCATATAGCTCAACATATGAGTTGGCATAGAATAAATGATGTCGTGCCTAGTCAGCTGATGTCGTGGCATAGAATAAATGAGTTGACATGACTACTGATGGCTTTTTCCCTTTTAATAATTTTAGTCAGTCGTACTTAGTTTGGCCAGTCATTATGGTTGCTTATAATCTTCCACCTTTAATGTGCATGAGGGATCCGTATTTGTTCTTGACTTTACTCATACCAGGGGATAAAAGTCCTACAAAAGACATTAATGTGTATCTTTGATCGTTAGTAGATAAACTAAAGATGTTTTGGGAGACAGGGGTCCAGACATATGATAAATTGATATGCGAAAATTTTGTGATGAAGGCAACCTTGTTATGGACTATCACTGACTTTTAAGCTCTTGGGATGGTTAGTGGTTGGTCAACTCATGGGAAGCTGTCATGTCCAGTGTGTATAGGGGATGTGCAAGGCAATCAATTGCAACATTGGCGAAAATATAGTTTCTTTGGAACTGTTCATAGATTCTTGCCGCTTGATCACAATTACAGAAAGATGTCTGCATTGTTCATGCATGGGTGGAAATGATGTTTAACGCACCTCCCGACCGGGTGAATGCGCTACAGCTAGTATGCGCGGTACGATGCCACATTTATGCAGACTATCTTGCAGGATTTTCACGTAAGTTAATCATATTATATTAGTACATAGTTGTTAAGTTTGACAAAATCAAGTGTTCCTAACTTTAAAACTTTTGTTATAGATTTATTATATATATAACCTGAGTATCTCTCAGACAGCTGGCGACGATGTGATTATTTCACATGTCACTAAGAATTACTCCGGCTGGCTATATGAGATGCAACATCAGAGATCACCATTCCCGCATAGTCTCTGATTAGCCTAGCAGGCTATGTGTGCACACTGGGATGCTGATGACTTCAAGAAGAAGTCTGAGCAGGCGAAGAAGAATCGTGGCCAGCTTCGCATAGTACACACCACTGGTTCTAAGTCTTTCGAGGAGGCGAGGACGGTAAGTGCACTATATTTAGTTGTTTAGTTATCAAGTTCTCACATAAATACTTAATACATGTTTTTTGAATGTCTTTATTTGGTCTTGGGGAGGACCTTGGGGAGGACCTTGGGGAGGACTTTGGGTCGAGATCCGACCATGTTAGAGTTTTGGGATAGAGCCCAAACAACTAAGGACGAGTGTGCTTTGTCTCAGGCAGCATTAGCTATACGGGTAAAATTCATTTACTATTTAGCTTTTATTAATAATTAATAGTTAATAAAATGATATAATTAACTCACGTGTACACAATAAATTACATGACCGGTTTTAGAAACTTCAGAACCAGCGTATAGCTGAGTTCGAGGCTATTAGGAGGGGTTCTGAGCCATTAGATTCCACCACCCCCTTCCCGATATTATATTATTTCGGGATGAGGAACTAAGACTATGGGTCACGTCTTAGGATCCCCCAACTAGTAGTACCGGCATGTATAAGTGTTGGGTCTGCCAAGAATACCCGCATATACACTACCTAGAGGTAATAATATTTTTATGTTTCACGGAATTATCATAATTTATCACATTATATAAATTATTATTAGTAATGTTACAATATATTTTTGTAGGCTCTAGTCAGCGCCAGCGTCAACGTCTGAGAGCACATGTCAGACCATCTCATACAGGCGCTGGCTTGGGTAACGAGTTATTCTAGAGGTTGATAGCGGCCGTGTCGGATATGTTAGTTCCCAGAGGCACAATAGTTATTTAGAAGGGACCATCTCATACGGGCGCTGACATGATCTTGTCATTAGCTTATGTTTTGCATATATAAGGCCTTTGAAATGTATTCGTTGAAGACATTTGTTGAAGCATTAAATGCTTTTGACATTTCTGAGCTTTGATGGAGACTTTCTGCACAACTTCTGATTAGCAGTTAGACTAACTAACACAACAGACTGTTGTCTCACCTAACACCTGAAAATGTGTTTTCTGTTGACCTATAGTGCTTTCCTTGGATTCTTCAACACGTTTCTTTGTTATATACTAAGGATGACTGTTGTGTCATTGGGACTCCCGATGACTTCAACGTTTATAATCTATTCCACATTTGTTGTGATTTATTCTTAAACAAATGGGCAAGGCTCGATGCTTCTGATGCAGATAGATGATTCTCTACGATTCTGATCATGCTGTCTTGCCACCTTGGTGCTTGATCCGGTACTGATAGAAGAGAACACTAAGATTTCTCTTAAGCACTGACACACTATGATCTTAACTTGTTTGACTTGCAGACTCTACGATTCCGAGAGCACTCTACAATTCTTGAGTTTGACTCGGCAGGCGTTTGGACCACTCTACAATTTCAGGAGAGGCCCTTCAAAGCAGACAGACTATAATTCTCGATGCTCTACGATTCTGCCTTTGCTTCTACAAGCTTGATAGACTACGATTCTGTTGAAGCCTATCTATTACATCTCAAGATATAGATCAACCTAACAATTTTGATCTCTTCATCTATACATTCATTTACATAATTATAAACATTAAAAGCTCAGATCAACCTAACAAATTTGATCTATCACTAAGTCCTTGTACATGTATTCCTTGAAGGACTTTACATATAATCATGAATATTTACTTTCAACATCAAATTTAAACATGCAATCTCCCAACAATCTCCCTGTGACGCCCCCAAATCCGGGTCTCTTTCAACCCGACATATGGTGCTCCACGGTGCTACAGTTCACACAATCATTCAATTGACATGCCTCAAAAGAACTAAAATGTCTTATATATATTCCAAAATAATACTACTATTCCCCAGGTTCTTTATAACCGTTACATTTGTTCATGTCATAATATCAAATATTATCATTACAAACCTATACTATTACATAGGTAATCTATACGTTCACTTTAGCCTTCTCTTCATCCTTATAGAATCCTTGATTCATATATATCGCAAAATTTGCATTCATATGGTTCAAGCAAGAGTGAGCATAACAAGCTCATCAAGTACAACAATTTCATTTTAAAAGCATGCTTGAAACATAGGAATCGTATATCTTCAATAACTGGATGATAGTTACGAAGTACTATTAATAATTCAAAATAGCTTTCCTTTTTCCTTCAAAACGTTTTTCAATAACCATATTCCATGAATCATCAATTCTAGTTCAAGACTTGAACGTCTTATAGTTTCTTTGAAAAGGACAACCCGACATGAAGTCCGTAAGTCCGGCATATCTTACGAGTACATCTAGGTGATCAGCCTATAGTACCCTATGTTGATCAACACTACATCCATTAAACGAGTATACGTTTAAGTTGTGGCAACCTCACGTGCCCATCGAATACTCGATGAAAATACATTTGTTTATTCATTTTCAGGCTTACCTTGAATCCGTACCAATTAGTTGGCATAGGATAGCGTTAGCAATTTTATATTGAAAGACTTGTAAACAGTTCAATCAATCTATCAAGATTAGTCTAGCCGAGCTAAAATTGGCATCGACTCTTTCTTCAAAACCATACATGCATTTCATAATTTGAATCATTTGAAAACCTGGCTAACACGAAGGTTAGACAAGCGTTTAAGAAAACCTTGCCTTCAGCGTCTGCTACCGAATAATTACATTTCCTTTGAGTCTTTACAATCTCTACAATACATAATCACATAATATACCACATTAGGTCATGAATGAACATACATAGTTCCTAAAGAATCTTACCCTACTTCTCAATCTAATCCCGTATTAGATTTGTTATTATTGGTTCCGGCTTTTTGTTATTCTTTACATCATTCTTACCGACTTCTGTCTCTTCCATAACTTAAGTGAAGTTATTTCATTAGTACAACTCGGTTCAAGTTAATTATCCTTCCTCACGGCTTACTAACGTCCTTACGTTATCATCCGAAACTCGATCGTTATTGATTAAGTACGTTTATTTCATACCATTTGCGGTCATCCTCAATTGACTCTTTTTAACCCTAAGTGATCATACTTGGGGTTTAATTATAACTTAACAATGTTACTTCATGTTCATTAAGCTTGTATCACTTCATTGCCTTTCTTTTTATCTTCATAACCAATCCTCTCTATGCAAACCCTAGAAATTTGGTGCTACTGATTGCGCTTTTTTCTTTTTTCACATGCAGCGTTATGCGTCCGCCCTAGGGCTTGGAGGCCGGACTCGTTACTGGCTGACGTAAGTCCCTTTGTTAACTATCACGCTGCGGCACGAGTTTATAGTGTTTGGAGCTCACTTTGGCACTGCGGCGTCGGTCATTTAAGCTTGGAGTTGCGTCGCGGCGCGGACTCTGAGCAACAGATAGTTTTGACAGATTTTCAACTTTGCGAGATTCCCAGACTCGTAACTTCTTTGTTATAAGTCCGAATTGGTTCGTTCAAGAGCCTATGGTTCACAATTTACGTACTCTATGCGTTCATGCAAGAATTTTTCTCTATTCGAGTTCGTTTGCTAAAATTTCACCTATTAGTCTCTTTTTAACGAAAATGATAAACGTTTGTGAACGTTCAATGCTCGTTTCTTCGTTCTAAGTCGGAATTCGGCCATTTTCGAGTCTGCACCTCTATAATGCCAAATAAGACTTGTCTCCATTGACAACCAATGTTTCCAAGCTCAATATCAAAACTCGACTTCCATTCCGAGAATTTCACGAATTCGACGATTGTCGTCTAATCGTGTGAATTCCGGCGAAACTTCGTTACTTGAGATTTTTAAATAATTTCTCTTGGATTCAATCCATCATGCTACCATCTTGACATACATGCTTTGTTAACTTATAAACATGATAAGTTATTAATTGTTCTTAATAAGTTCAAAACTCATAAACTTATAAACTACTTATTAAAGTATAACATACTTAATTTCATTGCTTATGACTTATTAATAAGTTAAGTCCTTTAATCCGTATTCTTACCTCTTATTAATCATGCTAACTTCTTAATGTAAACATATTACCACTTCTTACAAGTTCTTATACTTTCATTATTGTTCTTCACAAGTTCATAACTTAAATGATTACGAATAGCTTATTCATGATTTATACGGCTTATTAAGACTTAAGCCATTTGATTCGTCATTTCAACCCCTTCTTCGCATGCTTGTTCTACCAATACCCCCTTCACTATCAATGGAAGAGAGAAAGAAACATGGTTTAAGATCACTTACTTTTGAATAACACTTGGTAAATCTTTAATCTCCTCCTTGATTCTGAATTTCAAAGATTAACTTGCTAGCTTATTCTCACTTACTCTCTCTAACCAATAAGCTATAAGTTATAGGGGAAAGGCTAACAAAGAAAGTCTAACTTTATAAGTGCTTATTCTCTCAACCAAATAAGCTCTCAACTTTTAAGTGGGATGAAATGAACAACACACAAAATAAAAGGCAAGCTTGTTATTTATAGGAAATCCTAGATGAGGGTATAATGGTCATAAGGCCACTCCACCTCTTTATTATTCCTAACTTAGGCATTAAATAAACTTGCTCTCCAAATAATTTACTTGGCCATCACAACACTTAGCCCTTAAGTTATCTTGCTCCCCACACTTTTTGCTTAGCCATTAAGCTATTTGTTTATCACTTAAGCACTTTGTGTGTTCACCACACTTACTTAGCCACTAAGTTTACTTGTTCATCACCTTGGATCATCCATGGTTTGCTCCATGGGTTTAAACCATCTCATAACCCATTGGTTCTTACTTTGGGCTTTAGCTTAATTAACTAACATACTTAATTACTTGGGCTTCTAACATAAATTGCTTCACAAATTTTAATTCATAAATTGGGCTTGCACATTAAATTACCTTGGCTTGTAATTAAACAAACATTGGGATTAACCATTCAATACTTGGGCTCACATAATACTTAACAAATCCTACCAATTCTACAAATTCAATACATTGAGCTTAAAGCCTTATAACGTATAATCACATATTCATCTCGTATTCCCCTTGTATATTTATTCAATATATACGATATACCATCATTCATACGTACTCGTATAATATCTCGTATCATACTCGTATTCTCTACCTCCTACAATACCTACGTATTATACAGTCATCGTTTAATTCATTAATCGCATTACATTTCCTTCTCGTAAATCATTTTCCTTAAACGTTAGGTTTTAAGTCCACAGGCAAAATATTACGTTTTCCATAACTGAAATATTATTGGATATCCCATCTCACATCGGTATTCTATCGTTACATATTTCTCGGAAGTTCAAAAATAATTCCTGAGCAGAAATGCGTGAATAGTGTTTTTCGGAAACTTTCTCGTAAAGCTTTTATTTTCGTCTTGGAAATTCAAACACTTTAATTCTACCACGTAGCCAAAATATTACAACGTTCTGACATTTCTAGGTCATAGAACGACCTTCGATTAGCTTGCTCCATAAATAATTAATTAAATTCATTTAATAAAAATAAAAATTTAATTCTCAAAAATCCGATTTTCTATGCTATACACTTCCCTCCTTATAAGGATTTGTCCCCTTAATCTCGCTAATAATAATACCTACACCATGAGAGGATAATTTTTCCTTTATTTTAATCTCGAGTTCCCACAATGCTTCTTCGACATTGGGGTTCTTCCATTTCACCTTCATCAAAGGTATTATCTTAATTCACACATGACTTATCACTTCCGGTCAATAATCTGAGTTGGAAGTTAAACACTTATTAACACATTACGCGATCTCTATATCATCTTAGTTTATTCTTTTAACTTATATTTATATGGAACTCAAATTCCTCCCTCAAAATAAGACTATACTTAGTCTTCTACTTATCCTGCATCATCTTCTTCATTCGCTTGCATCGCTCGTTACTTAGTTGTACTTCATTAACTCGTTTCATTATCGTGAATTGAGTCTACATTTTAAATAACAATTCTACCCCTTCATTCCGTAATTTAACTTCTAACTCTGATCTTACCATTTTCGTTATTAACTCATTCTGAGTCGTTAGCATCGATAGCTTTCCCTACCCCTCCTACTTAACGCGTCGGCTACAATGTTTACCTTCCTGAATGATATAAGATATCGGTCCCTCTCTCTCGCATATTCAACTCTTACGTGTGGAGATATATCTCAGACTCTTAGAGTCCTTATATATCTCACTTTTCTCCCCGTATAATTACTATCTTCAGATTTTTAATTCAAAAACTACATATGCTAATTCTAGATCATAAGTAGGATAGACCTCCTCATAGCCCTTTAACTGGCGTGATGCATACACAATGACATTGCCATGCTATAAGAGCACGCAATCATAACATCTATGCAAACATCGAGATACACTACAAAACTTCCTCGTATCATTTGATAAAGATAATACAGGTGCCTTAATCAACCTTTCTTTTAAATCCTGTGACGCTAATGCTACCTTCAACCATAGCATCCTACAAGGGTAACTATCAAATTGTGCACCGACTTGATTGGCGCCTTACTACGGAAAAACCTACTTTCAAGACATTAGTCAACCTAAATGACATAACCAGAAACTTGTCATAACTATAACGAGTTTTGAACGTCATCTTAGGTACCTCCTTCTTCTTCCTTACTTCCAACCGACTATACCCCATACATACATCTATCTTTATAAAAATTCTTTGCCCCTCTCAACTGACCAAATAGATCATCGATCCTGGGCCATGGGTATTTATCCTTAACCGCTATCTTACTCCTATTACGATAGTCAATATGCAACCGTAACAACTCATCCTCTTCCTTAACACCAACCTAACTTGTGTCATTGTTCGAAAATAATAATGTCGCGGTATTTTATTACCGTAAATTACTACCTTAGATTTTCTGAGAAAACTAAAGGTTCACACTTTTCTTATAATTATTTGTTATAGCTCTATGGTTAATCAACCCATTCATACCGAGAATTTCCTCAAATTCTCTCAACATGAACAGTACTTATCTACTGATACCTACTTACTTCTATTATCCATGAAATAATTTTCACGAATATAATTTAACGAAAGTTATTTCCTCTTTCTCTACCTTAATGTTTTAAAGGTATTTATAATCCCTTCCAGACAGACTCGTAGATAAGTCTTTCCACATGTCTTACACACCTCAATCACACTTAGGATTCCCTTATCCCACTCCAGTATTCCCGAAGTTAAAAAAAAAATTCGTTTTGCCATACTGCCGCTGGCATTCTCTGCCTTGATCCCTCCCTCTCTCTTGCTGTCATTCTTTTCCTCTTTGTGGTATTGAGTCCATAACTCACTATCACCTTATGCTATAATCACCTTCTCCAGAATGATCCCATAGGAAACACTCTAGATCACCAAAATCTCACTATAGAGCTAGGGTCTCAGGCCCTGCTCCAACCTACGAGCCTTTACCTCCTCCGTGTCCACTTGATGTGAAATAAACCTCGCCAATTCATTTGAATTTGGTCGCGTACTGGGGAAATATCATATCCCCTTGCTTAAGTTCTAAGAATTCAATCTCTATCCTCCCTCACATATTTGTAGGGAAATAATTCTCAAAGAAAACCTTCTTGAATTGTTTCCACATTACCGCATCTGTTCTAACCCCACCCTGGTGAGCCTTCTACCAAAAGTTGGCTTCACTCTTCCTTGTGTAAGTCACAAAAGAAAACTTCCGCATCTCACCTACGCTTGTAATAACAAACGCCTTCTTTATTTCTTTTACCCTGGTCTGGGACTCTATTAGGTCCGTCGTTCCTTTGAACTCCGGCGGACCTACGCTTTTAAACTATTTAAAGGTAATCATTCTAGCTACATTAGGTTTCGCAGGTATTCTACCCCCGGTTTGGGTAAATACAGCCGTTAATAACTTAACGAACTCTTGCATAAGGTTGTTTTGACCCCATTAATTATCATTATGTGATTTCGCTTCCTTATTACATTATCTTCTCCCTGGCGACCTTTTCTGATTAAATAAATAAAATTTCATTATTATCTATTTACTTACTTCGTTATTAATCGCCACATACCAACTCGTACCAGAACAAATCATCTCAATGAAAACTTATTTATATTCATATGCTCTTTCATAGTTTGAAACTATTTACAACTTGTTCTCTATAGCCAAAAGCTATTACATTTTCTATCCCACAATTGAACTTCACAAAAGTTGGGATTTACAAAAAGACTACCTTTTTTTTACAAAAGAGGGCTTCACATCACTACACACATATTTATAACTCTAACGTTCTAATAATGCATAACAGCATCCTCATGTTTCTCATTCGCAATCATTGCTACAGTATCCCGACTAATCATATGACGGGTTTGACCTGACTCAATGGAATAACAAGCAACCTTCAGCTTGAAATCCTTATGTGCACTCACATGGATGTAAGACATCCGTGCTATCTTTCGGTCCTTCTCCCCCAGTTCTCTACGAAGCTCATCGGCTTCTGCCTTATAATTCCTAGCCTGCTCTGCCATAAGCACATACTTATCGTGCTCTAACTCAAAATCTGCTTCTGCAGACATCTTAGCTTCATGGAGATAACTAATCTCTTCACTCTGATTCTGCACAACTGTACCCAGTTGCACATTCCTGTCAAGCGTTGCCAGATATAATGCTTCCATTGCATCTAGAGGTGATGACTCCAATGTAGGTACCACCGTAGTAACCGATGTTACCTCTCTTTCTTCCTCCATATCATTCATCATAGTAAGGTATGACGATATATCCATCTCTCCCTCTGAGTAGTCTTCCTCGGAAAAGTACTCCTCTGCCTCCGACTCCGCTAGAATCACTAATGGTACCTCCGCCCACCAAGATAAGTACAGAGCTCTACTAGTTTCACAAGCTCTTTCGCTCACCGTGTGTATATCTCTATACATCAAGCTATTGATCGACATCCTACAATAACATATATGTTGATTAGTACATAACACAGAATCGTATAAGCACAAATCACATATAATTTATTTAGGGTTACTTTCCATCTTTTAAATCTTTTGATACTGAGTTTCCTCAATACCTTATTGACTCATTCAACTCAAGTAAAGCTCAAGTTTTTTCTTCCTTTGAACTTCTCTTCCTTTACAAGGTTATGAGCCTAAGGTTCTTCCCCCCTTAAGTTTTATAACCTAATGCTTTGATACCAACCTGTGACGCCCCCAAATCCGGGTCTCTTTCAACCCGACATATGGTGCTCCACGGTGCTACAGTTCACACAATCATTCAATTGACATGCCTCAAAAGAACGAATATATCTTATATATATTCCAAACCAATACTACTATTCCCTAGGTTCTTTATAACCGTTACATTTGTTCATGTCATAATATCAAATATTATCATTACAAACCTATACTATTACATAGGTAATCTACACGTTCACTTTAGCCTTCTCTTCATCCTTGTACAATCCTTCGGTCATATCATCTAGGTTGCATTCATATGGTTCAAGCAAGAGTGAGCATAACAAGCTCAACAAGTACAACAATTTCATTTTAAAAGCATGCTTGAAACATAGGAATCGTATATCTTCAATACCTGGATGATAGTTACGAAGTACTATCAATAATTCAAAATAGCTTTCCTTTTTCCTTCAAAACGTTTTTCAATAACCATATTCCATGAATCATCAATTCTAGTTCAAGACGTGAACGTCTTATAGTTTCTTTGAAAAGGACAACCTGGCACGAAGTCCGTAAGTCCGGCATATCTTACGAGTACATCTAGGTGATCAGCCTATAGTACCCTATGTTGATCAACACTACATCCATTAAACGTGTATACATTTAAGTTGTGGCAACCTTACGTGCCCATCGAATACTCGATGAAAATACATTTGTTTATTCATTTTCAGGCTTACCTTGAATCCTACCAATTAGTTGGCGTACGATAGCGTTAGCAATTCTATATTGAAAGACTTGTAAACAGTTCAATCAATCTATCAAGATTAGTCAAGCCGAGCTAAAACTGGCATCAACTCTTTCTTCAAAACCATACATGCATTTCATAATTTGAATCATTTGAAAACCTGGCTAACACGAAGGTTAGACAAACGTTTAAGAAAAACTTGCCTTCAGCGTCTGCTACCGAATAATTACGTTTCCTTTTAGTCTTTACAATCTCTACAATACATAATCACATAATATACCACATTAGGTCATGAATGAACATACATAGTTCCTAAAGAATCTTACCTTACTTCTCAATCTAATCCCGTATTAGATTTGTTATTATTGGTTCTGGCTTTCCGTTATTCTTTACATCATTCTTACTGACTTCTATCTCTTCCATAACTTAAGTGAAGTTATTTCATTAGTACAACTCAGTTCAAGTTAATTATCCTTCCTCACGGCTTACTAACGTCCTTACGTTATCATCGAAACTCGATCGTCATTGATTAAGTACGTTTATTGCAATACCGTTTGCAGTCATCTTCAATTGACTTTCTTTAACCCTAAGTGATCATACTTGGGGTTTAATTATAACTTAACAATGTTACTTCATGTTCATTAAGTTTGTATCACTTCATTGCATTTTCTTTTTTATCTTCATAACCAATCCTCTCTATGCAGCTTTTAAGAAATTTATGCTGCCATTAGCTTTTTTTTCTTTGTGCAGATCATGCACACGCCCATTAGGGCTTGAAGATCGGACCAGGACTATTGGCTTGAGTCCCTTTGTTAACTATCATACATGCAGCATGAGTTTGTAGATGTCTGGAGCTCACTTTGGCTGTGGGCTTACTAGTCATTTAAGCGTGGAGTCGTGGGCATGGCGCAGACTCGAGCCACGATAGTTTTGATGATTTTCAACTTTGCGAGATTCCCGGACTCGTAATTTCTTTGTTATAAGTCTGAATTGGTTCGTTCAAGAGCCCATGGTTCACAATTTACGTACTCTATGCGTTCATGCAAGAATTTTTATCTATTCGACTTCGTTTGCTAAAATTTCACCTATTAGTCTCTTTTTAACGAAAACGATAAACGTTCGTGAACGTTCAACGCTTGTTTCTTCGTTCTAAGTCGGAATCCGGCCATTTTCGAGTTCGCAACTCTATAATGCCTAATAAGACTTGTCTCCATTGAAAACCAATCTTTCCAAGCTCAATATCAAAAGTCGACTTTCATTCCGAGAATTTCACGAATTCGACGATTGTCGTCTAATCGTGTGAATTCCGGCGAAACTTCGTTACTTGAGATTTTTAAATCATTTCTGTTGGATTCAATCCATCATGCTACCATCTTGACATACATGCTTTGTTAACTTATAAACATGATAAGTTATTAATTGTTCTTAATAAGTTCAAAACTCATAAACTTATAAGCTACTTATTAAAGTATAACATACTTAATTTCATTGCTTATGACTTATTAATAAGTTAAGTCCTTTAATCCTTATTCTTACCTCTTATTAATCATGCTAACTTCTTAATGTAAACATATTACCACTTCTTAAAAGTTCTTATATTTTCATTATTGTTCTTCACAAGTTCGTAACTTAAATGATTACAAATAGCTTATTCATGATTTATACGGCTTATTAAGACTTAAGCCATTTGATTCGTCATTTCAACCCCTTCTTAGCATGCTTGTTCTACCAATACCCCCTTCTCTATCAATGGAAGAGAGAAAGAAACATGGTTTAAGATCACTTACTTTTGAATAACACTTGGTAAATCTTTAATCTCCTCCTCGATTCCTGAACTTCAAAGATTAACTTTGTAACGACCCCAAAATAGGTCCATTCCATCCAACCCATTCTGAGTCGCCAAATATATGGTACGAAAAACAACTACAACTTTATTACAACAATTGTCGTGCAAAATACAACAACACATATGCTGTGAGTTTGGATACCAATATATACCAAATGTAACTCTGGACACCAACTTGGATAACACGTCACCATGACACCTTACATAAAGGTACAGTCAAAAACTGTTTTAGAAATTAGAATCTTTGGAAAGTGCTCAAGGAAACCTTCGTACATGGGAGGCCATGCTTTTAGGTTATGGTAGATATCATATGGCCACAGAATTATCCTTGGTTGACCCAATAGACCCCAAAGAAAAACAAGAAGATTACTATCATATTCTTCCCAATGGCGAGTCTTCTCTTGACATATCATTATCTCCACTTGTCTCTAATTTGGTATTATACTCCAAACAAACACCAAGATTATATAGGTAGTGCTTGTAAATATACTCAGCAAGTGGATGAGCACAACCATGTCTTATGATAACACGAGTTTGTATGTCATTAGACATCTTGTATGATAGTGAC
The DNA here is from genome assembly GCA_020205615.1 of Panax quinquefolius. Classification (NCBI taxonomy): domain Eukaryota; kingdom Viridiplantae; phylum Streptophyta; class Magnoliopsida; order Apiales; family Araliaceae; genus Panax; species Panax quinquefolius. The sequence goes on from CM035165.1 coordinate 84,775,635, forward strand.
AAAACACCCTTCCAAAGTTGGGTTCGCCTCACCCTATTTAATTCACCAAAAATAACTATTAAATGATGTATAAAATACTGACACACTAAAGCCCTCAATAAAATTATTTTCATACTCTTTAGGGAGAACCTCAACAACTATAGACCACCGTTCTATTCCCTTGTCATCCCCGCTCAACCCAGCTACACTTTTATTACCTGAAAGGAATTGTGAAACAAAAGGGTGAGCACAACTAGCTCAGTAAAGAATATTATGACTAAAGATAAATAAATTATCAATAGTCTTCATCAGTAATGAATCAGAGATTTAGAACATATGGTTGATGATAAAACTTTTCAACCATAGTTGCGTGAGACGAAAGCGATCCATTAAAAGAGTCGAATAGACTATAAAAGTCTATTGTCTTCTCCACGTTAAAAGTCCACCAACAATATTTTATCCTGTAACATCAATCAGCAGTTCCTTTCCACAATCATATGAATAACTCATAATCATAATTGTGATTCTAAATTCCTCTTCTCATCCGGGGCGAAGATAATTTTCATCACTGTCTTTACGAAACATCAAATATCATGGTTATACCAAATCACAGTTCATTCATAATCATACTAATAAATTCATCTTTGCACCACGGTCAAAGATATTCATCAACAGTTCATCTTACACTACAAAAGCTAAGATATTCAACAACAGTCATCTTTGCATTACTGAGCCAAAGATATTCATCAATAATTCATCTTTGCACTAGGTGCTAAAGATATTCAACAACAAAGTCATCTTTGCATTACGAGCCAAAGATATTCATCAATAATTCATCTTTGCACTACAGGCTAAAGATATTCAACAACAGGTCATCTTTGCATTACGAGCCAAAGATATTCATCAATAATTCATCTTTGCACTACAGGCTAAAGATATTCAACAACAGGTCATCTTTGCATTACGAGCCAAAGATATTCATCAATAATTCATCTTTTGCACTTCTGAAGCTAAAGATATTCAACAACAGGTCATCTTTGCACAACGAGCCAAAGATATTCATATATCAACGAAATACATAATCATTTCAGAAGTTATATAACAATAATTATAACCATGTTGATCAATTCACCTTTGCACTTAAGCTAAAAATATTCAATTGTAAATTCAATGGTCATGATCATACGGTCAACAATTCAACTTTTGCACTCATTGGCCAAAAGAGAACCTATGGTCACGATCATACCAATAATCTACCCATCTTTACACTCAAGTCAAAGAGAAATATCATCATTAGGGTTATAAGAATGTTATATAAAAATAATATAATCAAAACATGGTTTTAATTTCAAGAGTAAGATTCATAAATCAACGATAATTTGGTCAGAGAAGAAACCAATTTGTTGTGAATAGTACCCGTATTAAATACATAGTCCCGTATCGTGCGTAGTAACCTCGACACGAAAAGATAAAGTTTCATAATAAAATTCATATCCATATTTATAACACCTTAATCCAAATGTTATAAATCACTTAGAAATCTCATAATCTAATATTATTAATATTATAATAATATTTTAATCATTTTTCAAACTTATAAATAATTTAATCCAATTATTTACACTTTAATAATTAATGCATTTAATCATCTAAAATGCCAAACTCATAAGATTTCATCATCATTAACCAAAACCCTCATAAAAATGCATATATCTCTATATATGATTCTCAAGCCAATAATTCATATTTTCCAATTTTCTTACTTCACATAACATATTTAATTCATTTACTCATAACTAGAACATTTTCATGAAAATACCAAATCGAGTTCTAAAAATATTTCTTTTACGGGATTTAGTATAAAATAGTTCCATATTGAACATATATTTTTCTCGAAATTTTAAAAATTCATTTACTATTTTTCATATGGCTAAAACCATAGAATATTTAAACATTTATCATAAATTGTACTTTTATCCAAAAATTTGAAATTCTGAGTATGCGATATTATATAGATGTACTCTCAATAAAAATTTCATCCATTTTGGAGTTAACCGCAAGGAGTTATAAGCGGTTACTTTTAAAATAGTCTTTTCTCATAAAATTCATAACTCTCAATCTATACATCCAAAAATACCTCAAAATAATCATAGTGGTGTAAAATTCAAGAATGATCAAAACATGGATACAATCAAAGCTAGTATCCGAATAGATATTTTAGGCTTAAAGAAAAAATTTTCATTTTTTAAATTGAATAGTGTCGTATTCGTGAATAGTGTCAGTATCGTGAATAGTCAGATATCGTGAATAGTAATCAGACACCAAAAGATAGAAATTCCACAAAAACATCTTCACGCTTCATAAATAGTACTCGTGAATAGTAACTCGTGAATAGTAACTCATGAATAGTAACTCATGAATAGTAACTCATGAATAGTAACCCCGACATAAAAAAGTTCCAAATTTGATAAAAACTTCAGATCAACATTTTAGCATAATCATATTGAAGAAATAATATCATTCGGAAAAAAAATAATATCCCTTACTATCCCTTACCTCAAAAAAGCGACACTTACGACGGGATATCGGATATATATTTGAAGGAAACTTGCACTGATGAATATCAACTCACCAAGTATCTAAATACTCACAAATTACACTCAATAATCTAGAGAGAGAAGAGAAAACTTTGTTTACGGTGTGATTTTCAATTCTAACTTAGCCCTCTATTTATAGAAAATGTTAGCCTACCAAGCGAGACTTGACACTGCTACACGATGGCTTTACCGCTACTATTCCACCCACCAAAAATCAGCCATCTTCCCCAACAACCAAGAGTGGGGCCCACTCAATTCTAAATTTTCCACCAAAACCTAATTTAGAATCGGTTACCTCTTAAAATTTATAACAAATCATACGTTCATTTTAACGGTTCAAAATTTGTGGACATATACTCAACTTATATATGTATAACATATCCAAAAATTACAACGATCCAACGGTCGGATCAAAATTTATAACTCACGCAATATAGTGAAGAACACCGATTTTTCGGATTATTAGTCCTTGGACCGATTTCATTCAAAATTTCACCACGAAATATCTACAAAGAATTTTTGGGTGATTCAAATTTCTCTGTTAGCTTACTTCTAGGGCTTTCTTTTGATATATGGCTCATCTCTTAACTCATTATATATTAAAAAGAGTTATGGATTTTACAAAATCAAGTAATAAACTAATTTTTTACGAAAATCCCATATTTTGTTCTCCATTTAAACAAATCTTGATAAAACACCTCATCATTAATTCCTTCACTTATAACCACATAAATAAATCCATCATTTATATCCACATCAAATAAATATTTTGTTATCATATGAATCAATAATTAATTATTCACAAATAATATTACGAGAATCACATTTATGATAACAGTCAGTTCCCAGGAAAGAGGGGCTTTCAATAAGAATTTCTCCTTCTTAAGCGGCGCAATTAGGTGACCAAACCTCTCCTTAGATGCGAACTTTCTAGACATTGCCAATAGTGTTATCTAATAATATTATTCAAATAATATGAATTATTGATCTGATAATGAGAAATATTGTGCAGTGACAATTATTGAACAACAATAATATAAAATATCAACGCGGCAATTATTGAACCAATAAAATAAAATATCGAACAGTAATTACTGTAACAATTATTGAGTAGTGCCTTCTTACGTAAGGATTCAATAATTCAAAATCATCTGCAATCAATGTGTGTCTTCTTTGTAACAACAACGTATTATTCTTGTATTTTAACCACGGTATTCCAGCGATGTTACTTGAGTAACAATTACTGTAGTTATTTATAAAAACTCAAACTTGTCGTTTTCTTCATTAAAGCAGTTATTTTGTTATGGGGCCCAAAATGAGCTGCTTGGCCGTCGCATACGAATATTCCCAACGAAAAGAATATTCCACGACCAAACGAATATTCCAAACAACAATGAATATTTTATAACCACTTGTGTATTTTGAAAAAATTCATATATCACCCTTAACTTTAATTTTATCAATTTAACCATTTCTTGAATAGTAATTATAAGAAAAATTGAATACTTTTATTTCATAAAATTGAGGTCTTACAATCTCCCTCCTTATGAAATTTCGTCCCCGAAATTTACGCACAGTATTTCAAAGAGTTGAGAATACCTTGTTTCCATCTTCCTTCCTCTGTCTCATGATTTCTCCATTGCTCATCTCTTGTATTTGAGGATATCATTCTAGAATACGACTTCAAAACAAGGGTTAATTTAACAAATTAACATATCACCTAATATCCCGATATTATGGTGACCAACAAATAAGCTTAGGTAGGACACACTAGCGAAGGATTTACTCATCTCTCCCCTCCTAGTTCTAATCCCGATCTCGCGGAGATCATATCCCTAAGCTACGATACCAACTGTAACTACCCCAAAATAGGTCCATTCCATCCAACCCATTCTGAGTTGCCAAATATATGGTACGAAAAACAACTACAACTTTATTACAACAATTGTCGTGCAAAATACAACAACACATATCTTTGTGAGTTTGGATACCAATATATACCAAATGTAACTCTGGACACCAACTTGGATAACACATCACCATGACACCTTACATAAAGGTATAGTCAAAATCAGCTGTTTTAGAAATTAGAATCTTTGGGAAGTGCTCAAGGAAACCTTCGTATATGGGAGGCCGTGCTTTTAGGTTATGGTAGATATCATATGGCCACGAATTATCCTTGGTTGACCCAATAGACCCCAAAGAAAAACAAGAAGATTACTATCATATTCTTCCCAATGGCGAGTCTTCTCTTGACATATCATTATCTCCTTGTCTCTAATTTGGTATTATACTCCAAACAAACACCAAGATTATATAGGTAGTGCTTGTAAATATACTCAAACAAGTGGATGAGCACAACCATGTCTTATGATAACACGAGTTTGTATGTCATTAGACATCTTGTATGATAGTGACAAAACACCCTTCCAAAGTTGGGTTCGCCACCCTATTTAATTCACCAAAATAACTATTAAATGATGTATAAAATACAACACACTAAAGCCCTCAATAAAATTATTTTCATACTCTTTAGGGAGAACCTCAACAACTATAGACCACCGATTCTATTCCCTTGTCATCCCCGCTTTCAACCCATTTACACTTTTATTACACGAAAGGAATTGTGAAACAAAAGGGTGAGCACAACTAGCTCGATAAAGAATATTATGACTAAAGATAAATAAATTATCAATAGTCTTCATCGGTAATGAATCGGAGATTTAGAACATATGGAAGATGATAAAACTTTTCAACCATATAGTTGCGGTGAACGCAAGCGATCCATTAAAAGAGTCGAATAGACTATAAAGTCTATTGTCTTCTCCACGTTAAAAGTCCACCAACAATATTTTATCCTGTAACATCAATCAGCAGTTCCTTTCCACAATCATATATGAATACTTCATAATCATAATTGTGATGCTAAATTCCTCTTCTCATCCGGGACGAAGATAATTTTCATCACTGTCTTTACGAAACATCAAATATCATGGTTATACCAAATCACAGTTCTGTTCATAATCATACTAATAAATTCATCTTTGCACCACGGTCAAAGATATTCATCAACGATTCATCTTTACACTCTGTGCTAAAGATATTCAACAACAGGTCATCTTTGCATTCTGAGCCAAAGATATTCATCAATAATTCATCTTTGCACTACAAAGCTAAAGATATTCAACAACAAGTCATCTTTGCATTACGAGCCAAAGATATTCATCGATAATTCATCTTTGCACTTCAAATTTAAAGATATTCAACAACAACGGTCATCTTTGCATTACGAGGCAAAGATATTCATCAATAATTCATCTTTTGCCACAAAGCTAAAGATATTCAACAACAGTCATCTTTGCATTACGAGCCAAAGATATTCATCAATAATTCATCTTTGCACTACATGCTAAAGATATTCAACAACAGGTCATCTTTACACAACGAGCCAAAGATATTCATATATCAACGAAATACATAATCATTTCAGAAGTTATATAACAATAATTATAACCATGTTGATCAATTCACCTTTGCACTTAAGCTAAAAATATTCAATTGTAAATTCAATGGTCATGATCATACCAGTCAACAATTCAACTTTTGCACTACTGGCCAAAGAGAACCTATGGTCACGATCATACCAATAATCTACCCATCTTTACACTCAAGTCAAAGAGAAATATCATCATTAGGGTTATAAGAATGTTATATAAAAATAATATAATCAAAACATGGTTTTAATTTCAAGAGTAAGATTCATAAATCAGCGATAATTTGGTGGGAGAAGAAACCGATTTGTTGTGAATAGTACCCGTATTCGTATATAGTCCCAGATATCGTGCATAGTAACCTCGACACGAAAAGATAAAGTTTCATAATAAAATTCATATCCATATTTATAACACCTTAATCCAAATGTTATAAATCACTTAGAAATCTCATAATCTAATATTATTAATATTATAATAATATTTTAATCATTTTTCAAACTTATAAATAATTTAATCCAATTATTTACACTTTAATAATTAATGCATTTAATCATCTAAAAATGCCAAACTCATAAGATTTCATCATCATTAACCAAAACCCTCATAAAAATCTGCATATATCTCATATATGATTCTCAAGCCAATAATTCATATTTTCCAATTTTCTTACTTCACATAACATATTTAATTCATTTACTCATAACTAGAACATTTTCATGAAAAATACCAAATCAGTTCTAAAAATATTTCTTTTCGGGATTTAGTATAAAATAGTTCCATATTGAACATATATTTTTCTCGAAATTTTAAAAATTCATTTACTATTTTTCATATGGCTAAAACCCATAGAATATTTAAACATTTATCATAAATTGTACTTTTATCCAAAAATTTTGAAATTTACAGAGTATAATCGATATTATATAGATGTACTCTCAATAAAAATTTCATCCATTTTGGAGTTAACCGCAAGGAGTTATAAGTATTACTTTTAAAATAGTCTTTTCTCATAAAATTCATAACTCTCAATCTATACATCCAAAAATACCTCAAAATAATCATAGTGGTGTAAAATTCAAGAATGATCAAAACATGGATACAATCAAAGCTAGTATCGAATAGATATTTTAGAGCGAAAAGAAAAATTTTCATTTTTAAATTGAATAGTGTCGATTCGTGAATAGTGTCAGTATCGTGAATAGTAATCGTGAATAGTAACTCAGGCACCAAAAGATAGAAATTCCACAAAAAACATCTTCTTCTTCATGAATAAGTACATGAATAGTACTCGTGAATAGTAACTCGTGAATAGTAACTCATGAATAGTAACTCATGAATAGTAACTCATGAATAGTAACCCGAAACATGAAAAAGTTCCAAATTTGATAAAAACTTGAGATCAACATTTCAAAGATAATCATATTGAAGAAATAATATCATTCTGAAAAAAATAATATCCCTTACTATCCCTTACCTCAAAAAAGCGACACTTGACGGGATATCGGATATGACGTTGAAGGAAACTTGCAGCGATGAATATCAACTCACCAAGTATCTAAATACTCACAAATTACACTCAATAATCTAGAGAGAAAGAGAAAACTTTGTTTACGGTGTGATTTTCAATTCTAACTTAGCCCTCTATTTATAGAAAAATGTTAGCCCGCCAAGCAGACTTGACTGCGCTACACGATGGCTTTACACCGCTACTATTCCACCCACCAAAAATCAGCCATCTTCCCCAACAACCAAGAGTGGGGCCCACTCAATTCTAGAATTTTCCACCAAAACCTAATTTAGAATCGAGTTACCTCTTAAAATTTATAACAAATCATACGTTCATTTTAACGGTTCAAAATTTGTGGACATATACTCAACTTATATATGTATAACATATCCAAAAATTACAACGATCCAACGGTCGGATCAAAATTTATAACTCACATAATATAGTGAAGAACAACGATTTTTGGACTATTAGTCCTTTGGACCGATTTCATTCAAAATTTCACCACGAAATATCTACAAAGAATTTTTGGGTGATTCAAATTTCTCTGATTAGCTTACTTCTAGGGCTTTCTTTTGATATATGGCTCATCTCTTAACTCATTATACACAAAGAGTTATGGATTTTACAAAATCAAGTAATAAACTAATTTTTACGAAAATCCCATATTTTGTTCTCCATTTAAACAAATCTTGATAAAACACCTCATCATTAATTCCTTCACTTATAACCACATAAATAAATCCATCATTTATATCCACATCAAATAAATATTTTCTTATCATATGAATCAATAATTAATTATTCACAAATAATATTACGAATCACATTTATGACAACCGGTAGTTCCCGTGAAAGAGGGGCTTTCAATAAGAATTTCTCCTTCTTGGTAGCGCAATTAGGTGACCAAACCTCTCCTTAGAGCAGAACTTTCTAGACATTGCCAATAGTGCTATCTAATAATATTATTCAAATAATATGAATTATTGATCGATAATGAGAAATATTGTGCGGTGATAATTATTGAACAACAATAATATAAAATATCAACGCTGCAATTATTGAACCAATAAAATAAAATATTGAGCGATAATTCTTCGTAACAATTATTGAGTAGTGCCTTCTTACGTAAGGATTCAATAATTGAAAAAAATCTTTGTAATACCGCAGGTGTCTTCTTTGTGCAACAACGCGTATTACTTCGTATTTTAACCACCGGGTATTCCAACGAGTGTTAGCATGATAACAACTACGTAGTTATTTATAAAAACTCAAACTTGTCATTTTCTTCATTCGCGAGTTATTTTGTTATGGGGCCCCACAAATGATCGCTACTTGTGGTCGCATACGAATATTCCCCGACAGAAAGAATATTCCACGACCAAACGAATATTCCCCGACAACAATGAATATTTTATAACCACTTGTGTATTTTGAAAAAAAATTCATATATCACCCTTAACTTTAACTTTTATCAATTTAACCATTTACTGAATAGTAATTATAAGAAAAATTGAATACTTTTATTTCATAAAATTCGGGGTCTTACAATCTCCCCTCCTTATGAAATTTCGTCCCCGAAATTTACGTACCTGGTATTTCAAAGAGTTGAGAATACCTTGTTTCCATCTTCCTTGTCCTCATGATTTCTCCATTGCTCATCTCCTGTATTTCAGATATCATTCTAGAATACAGCTTCAAAACAAGGGTTAATTTAACAAATTAACATATCACCTAATATCCCGATATTATGTGACGACCAACAAATAAGCTTAGGTAGGACACACTAGCGAAGGATTTACTCATCTCTCCCTCCTAGTTCTAATCCCGATCTCCGGAGATCATATCCTAAGCTCGATACCAAATGTAACTCACCCCAAAATAGGTCCATTCCATCCAACCCATTACGAGTTGCCAAATATATGGTACGAAAACAACTACAACTTTATTTTAACAATTGTCGCGTGCAAAATACAACAACACATATCTTTGTGAGTTTGGATACCAATATATACCAAATGTAACTGGACACCAACTTGGATAACACATCACCATGACACCTTACATAAAGGTATAGTCAAAAGCTGCTTTTAGAAATTAGAATCTTTGGGAAGTGCTCGAGAAACCTTCGTACATGGGAGGCCATGCTTTTAGGTTATGGTAGATATCATATGGCCACGAGAATTATCCTTGGTTGACCCTAATAGACCCCAAAGAAAAACAAGAAGATTACTATCATATTCTTCCCAATGGCGAGTCTTCTCTTGACATATCATTATCTCCACTTGTCTCTAATTTGGTATTATACTCCAAACAAACACCAAGATTATATAGGTAGTGCTTGTAAATATACTCGGCAAGTGGATGAGCACAACCATGTCTTATGATAACACGAGTTTGTATGTCATTAGACATCTTGTATGATAGTGACAAAACACCCTTCCAAAGTTGGGTTCGCCTCACCCTATTTAATTCACCAAAATAACTATTAAATGATGTATAAAATACAACACACTAAAGCCCTCAATAAAATTATTTTCATACTCTTTGGGAGAACCTCAACAACTATAGACCACCGATTCTATTCCCTTGTTATCCCAGCCAACCCAAATGCTACACTTTTATTACACGAAAGGAATTGTGAAACAAAAGGGTGAGCACAACTAGCTCGATAAAGAATATTATGACTAAAGATAAATAAATTATCAATAGTCTTCATCGGTAATGAATCGTAGATTTAGAACATATGGTAGATGATAAAACTTTTCAACCATAGTTGCGGTAACGAAGCGATCCATTAAAAGAGTCAAATAGACTATAAAGTCTATTGTCTTCTCCATGTTAAAAGTCCACCAACAATATTTTATCCTCGTAACATCAATCAGCAGTTCCTTTCCACAATCATATGAATAACTCATAATCATAATTGTGATTCTAAATTCCTCTTCTCATCCAGACGAAGATAATTTTCATCACTGTCTTTACGAAACATCAAATATCATGGTTATACCAAATCACAGTTCATTCATAATCATACTAATAAATTCATCTTTGCACCACACGTCAAAGATATTCATCAACAGATTCATCTTTACACTACAAAGCTAAAGATATTCAACAACAGTCATCTTTGCATTACGAGCCAAAGATATTCATCAATAATTCATCTTTGCACTACAAAGCTAAAGATATTCAACAATAAGTCATCTTTGCATTACGAGCCAAAGATATTCATCAATAATTCATCTTTGCACTACACAAAGCTAAAGATATTCAACAACAGTCATCTTTGCATTACGAGCCAAAGATATTCATCAATAATTCATCTTTTGCACTCACAAAGCTAAAAGATATTCAACAACAGTCATCTTTGCATTACTGAGCCAAAGATATTCATCAATAATTCATCTTTGCATATTGCTAAAGATATTCAACAACAGTCATCTTTGCACAACGAGCCAAAGATATTCATATATCAACGAAATCATAATCATTTGAAGTTATATAACAATAATTATAACCATGTTGATCAATTCACCTTTGCACTTAAGCTAAAAATATTCAATTGTAAATTCAATGGTCATGATCATACCGATCAACAATTCAACTTTTGCACCATCTTGGCCAAAGAGAACCTATGGTCACGATCATACCAATAATCTACCCATCTTTACACTCAAGTCAAAGAGAAATATCATCATTAGGGTTATAAGAATGTTATATAAAAATAATATAATCAAAACATGGTTTTAATTTCAAGAGTAAGATTATAAATCAACGATAATTTGGTCGGAGAAGAAACCAATTTGTTGTGAATAGTACCCGTATTAAATACATAGTCCCGTATCGTCGCGTATAGTAACCTCGACACGAAAAGATAAAGTTTCATAATAAAATTCATATCCATATTTATAACACCTTAATCCAAATGTTATAAATCACTTAGAAATCTCATAATCTAATATTATTAATATTATAATAATATTTTAATCATTTTTCAAACTTATAAATAATTTAATCCAATTATTTACACTTTAATAATTAATGCATTTAATCATCTAAAATGCCAAACTCATAAGATTTCATCATCATTAACCAAAACCCTCATAAAAATCAGCATATATCTCTATATATGATTCTCAAGCCAATAATTCATATTTTCCAATTTTCTTACTTCACATAACATATTTAATTCATTTACTCATAACTAGAACATTTTCATGAAAAATACCAAATCAGTTCTAAAAATATTTCTTTTCTGGGATTTAGTATAAAATAGTTCCATATTGAACATATATTTTCTCTAAATTTTAAAAATTCATTTACTATTTTTCATATGGCTAAAACCATAGAATATTTAAACATTTATCATAAATTGTACTTTTATCCAAAAATTTGAAATTCTGAGTACAATCGATATTATATAGATGTACTCTCAATAAAAATTTCATCCATTTTGGAGTTAACCGCAAGGAGTTATAAGCGGTTACTTTTAAAATAGTCTTTTCTCATAAAATTCATAACTCTCAATCTATACATCCAAAAATACCTCAAAATAATCATAGTGGTGTAAAATTCAAGAATGATCAAAACATGGATACAATCAAAGCTAGTATCCAGAATAGATATTTTAGACGAAAAGAAAAATTTTCATTTTTTCTATGAATAGTGTCGATTCGTGAATAGTGTCAGATATCGTGAATAAAGGCCAGTATCACGTGAATAGTAACTCAGACACCAAAAGATAGAAATTCCACAAAAAACATCTTCACGCTTTGAATATGAATAGTACTCGTGAATAGTAACTCGTGAATAGTAACTCATGAATAGTAACTCATGAATAGTAACTCATGAATAGTAACCCCGACATGAAAAAGTTCCAAATTTGATAAAAACTTCAGATCAACATTTCAGCATAATCATATTGAAGAAATAATATCATTACGAAAAAAAAATAATATCCCTTACTATCCCTTACCTCAAAAAAGCAAAGACTTACGACGGGATATCGGATATGATATTTGAAGGAAACTTGCTTCGATGAATATCAACTCACCAAGTATCTAAATACTCACAAATTACACTCAATAATCTAGAGAGAGAAAGAGAGAAAACTTTGTTTCTGGTGTGATTTTCAATTCTAACTTAGCCCTCTATTTATAGAAAAATGTTAGCCCGCCGAAGCAGACTTGACCTGCTACCTGATGGCTTTACCTGCTACTATTCCACCCACCAAAAATCAGCCATCTTTCCCAACAACCAAGAGTGGGGCCCACTCAATTCTAGAATTTTCCACCAAAACCTAATTTTAGAATCGATTACCTCTTAAAATTTATAACAAATCATATCGTTCATTTTTAACGGTTCAAAATTTGTGGACATATACTCAACTTATATATGTATAACATATCCAAAATTACAACGATCCAACGGTCGGATCAAAATTTATAACTCACATAATATAGTGAAGAACAACGATTTTTCGGACTATTAGTCCTTGGACGATTTCATTCAAAATTTCACCACGAAATATCTACAAAGAATTTTTGGGTGATTCAAATTTCTCTGATTAGCTTACTTCTAGGGCTTTCTTTTGATATATGGCTCATCTCTTAACTCATTATACATTAAAGAGTTATGGATTTTACAAAATCAAGTAATAAACTAATTTTTACGAAAATCCCATATTTTGTTCTCCATTTCGACAAATCTTGATAAAACACCTCATCATTAATTCCTTCACTTATAACCACATAAATAAATCCATCATTTATATCCACATCAAATAAATATTTTGTTATCATATGAATCAATAATTAATTATTCACAAATAATATTACGAGAATCACATTTATGACAACCAGTCGTTCCGAGAAAGAGGGGCTTTCAATAAGAATTTCTCCTTACTATGTAGCATGATTAGGTGACCAAACCTCTCCTTAGAGCGAGAACTTTCTAGACATTGCCAATAGTGCTATCTAATAATATTATTCAAATAATATGAATTATTGATCTGATAATGAGAAATATTGTGCAGTGACAATTATTGAACAACAATAATATAAAATATCAACGCGGCAATTATTGAACCAATAAAATAAAATATTGAACAGTAATTACTGTAACAATTATTGAGTAGTGCCTTCTTACGTAAGGATTCAATAATTAAAAAATATTTGTGCAATACTGGTAAAGCATCTTGTGCAACAACGCATATTACTGTATTTTAACCACCAGGTATTCCAACAGTGTTAACAGTAACAACTACGCCGTTATTTATAAAAACTCAAACTTGTCGTTTTCTTCATTCGACAGTTATTTTGTTATGGGGCCCACAAATGACTGCGCCGTCGTACGAATATTCCCCGACAGAAAGAATATTCCACGACCAAACGAATATTCCCCGACAACAATGAATATTTTATAACCACTTGTGTATTTTGAAAAAAATTCATATATCACCCTTAACTTTAATTTTTATCAATTTAACCATTTACTGAATAGTAATTATAAGAAAAATTGAATACTTTTATTTCATAAAATTCGGGGTCTTACAAACTTGCTAGCTTATTCTCACTTACTCTCTCTAACCAATAAGCTATAAGTTATAGGGGAAAGGCTAACAAAGAAAGTCTAACTTTATAAGTGCTTATTCTCTCAACCAAATAAGCTCTCAACTTTTAAGTGGGATGAAATGAACAACACACAAAATGAAAGGCAAGCTTGCTATTTATAGGAAATCCTAGATGAGGGTATAATGGTCATAAGGCCACTCCACCTCTTTATTATTCCTAACTTAGGCATTAAATAAACTTGCTCTCCAAATAATTTACTTGGCCATCACAACACTTAGCCCTTAAGTTATCTTGCTCCCCACACTTTTTGCTTAGCCATTAAGCTACTTGTTTATCACTTAAGCACTTTGTGTGTTCACCACACTTACTTAGCCACTAAGTTTACTTGTTCATCACCTTGGATCATCCATGGTTTGCTCCATGGGTTTAAACAATCTCATAACCCATTGGTTCTTACTTTGGGCTTTAGCTTAATTAACTAACATACTTAATTACTTGGGCTTCTAACATAATTTTCTTCACAAATTTTAGTTCATAAATTGGGCTTGCACATTAAATTACCTTGGCTTGTAATTAAACAAACATTGGGCTTAACCATTCAATACTTGGGCTCACATAATACTTAACAAATCCTACCAATTCTACAAATTCAATACATTAAGCTTAAAGCCTTATAACGTATAATCACGTATTCATCTCGTATTCCCCTCGTATATTTATTCAATATATACGATATACCATCATTCATACGTACTCGTATAATACCTCGTATCATACTCGTATTCTCTACCTCGTATAATACCTATATATTATACAATCATCGTTTAATTCATTAATCGCATTACATTTCCTTCTCGTAAATCATTTTCCTTAAACGTT
This sequence comes from Panax quinquefolius, assembly GCA_020205615.1. NCBI lineage: Eukaryota > Viridiplantae > Streptophyta > Magnoliopsida > Apiales > Araliaceae > Panax > Panax quinquefolius. The sequence goes on from CM035165.1 coordinate 84,790,666, forward strand.
AGGTTTTAAGTCCACAGGCGAAATATTACGTTTTCCATAACTGAAATATTATTGGATATTCCATCTCACATCGGTATTCTATCGTTACGTATTTCTCGGAAGTTCGAAAATAATTCCCGAGCAGAAATGCGTGAATAGTGTTTTTCAAAAACTTTCTCGGAAAGCTTTTATTTTCGTCTTGGAAATTCAAACACTTTAATTCTACCACGTAGCCAAAATACTACAACGTTCTGACATTACTAGGTCATAGAACGACCTTCGATTAGCTTGCTCCATAAATAATTAATTAAATTCATTTAATAAAAATAAAAATTTAATTCTCAAAAATCCGATTTTCTCGAGGCGTTACACTCCCCCTATTTGATGTTTACATAACCAAGGAGATTTGTGTCATGATTATCAATATCTAGATGCAGTTGCTAGAAAGTAAATATGACTTATTGTTTCAGTGAGCAACTGAAATCTCTAGAGAATAAGCATGAATTTATTGATGATTGTAAAGACAGATATTATAATTGAGCTTAGTTACATCAATAAGACTTGAGTTTCAACTTATCTCTATTTCTTTTGCCTTTTTCTCCTTGGAGGATTGGCATATTCTGCAGCTCTCCTTCTCCTGTTGGCTTCGTTTCTCCATGTTATATCTTCCAGCTCGCTGTGACTTAGCCGTTCCAAATGATCGTGTCTGTTCATGAATGCAGGATCTCCAATTGGCATGTTTAGGCCTGTAGTGGTTACCCCTTGTGAGCTGGGGGATGGTTCTTGACTCCTTAGCGGTTGTGTCATGATGATTTGCTGCTGTTCTGGTCGTGGAGTCTGATGGCGAGGCTATCTTACTAGAGGGCTCCTTGAAGATTGAGCGATGAATTTGCCTCGACCTTTGCCTCTTTTCTCTCCTTCCCCTTTATTCTCCCCCTTTATGTTAGCATCAAGGGTTCGAATGTCTTCAGATAGTCGAGTCATGCCTTGGACGAGCTCGTGAAGCTGATTTCTGGATTGAACAATATCTTCTCGATTTTCTTGGACCAGAGAATCAGTTCGAGATTCTCTCTTTTGTAGAATGGCCAAGACATTTTCTGTTTGTTTCATTTGGCCCATGGAAAATGCTTGGAATTCTTTCATTGAAGTTCGTAGACTCGTGAGACTTTTCATCATACGAGTATTCTGGGATTCCTGAGTATCCTGCAAAACAAGAACTGTTTCCCTATGTTTCTTTGCAGCTTGAAAGTGAATTTGATCCCTTTCATTGTAAGCTTAGTACTGAGGTTGCTTGGGAGGGTGTTGGCAGCATCGATCAAAATGAGTCAGCCTCATGTGAACAAGGTCTGAGTACACTTCAAGATCTTCTTGTATGTCTTTGGTCACCTTCTAAGATGTTTCAGACAACTCTATTTTGGTAGGAAGATCTGATATGAGCTCAAGGAGTTGCTGATTATTTGGAGGAGAGGCTTTTGTATTTCGATCTTGCATATTGTAGAGAGAAAGATCAAGATTGAAATAGTTATTGGTTGATGAGGAAGGGATATCTGATGGAGGAACAGGTGTGTGAGGTTGAGTCTCAAGATGAGGTGATTCTACGTTTTGAGCAGGTGACTCTACGATTGGATTTGGATCAAAAATCGTAGAGTGGAAGATGGTAGGAGACTGGATCAACACAAAATTTGGCACATTTGGTTCATCAGTTACAAAATGTTGGGATTCTGTAACTGGAAATTGATTTAGTGGATGTAGTATTACTTCCAACCATCTTAGCAATTCGTAGAATTGATTGAAGGTTGATGGTGGACAGTGACTAACCCTGAAAGAGATGAGAATAGTTTGTACCTCATGCCCATTTTTTGAAGAGGGGCTATTGGTGATAAGCTTTTGGGCAAAAGTGAGGTTGCCTAGGAATCCATGGGCTAAGCACCGAGATTGCTGGATAGGCTTTGAAGGTCCAGAACATGTGATCCCAGGATTTTAGGATTTGGGCTCTGTGAAAGGACATCATAGGTAGTTAGGAGAAAAGTTGATTGTAGTTAGCTCTCCTATATCCATTGTAAGAACCCAAATTTTCAGAAAATATTAAAATAAGAATTTAGTAAATAAAATTCTTAAACATGAGATGGGTTCGAACAAGAATATAATTGTGTTACGAGGTATATGGTATTGTGTTACATAGGGTATTATGAGCTATGTAATAAGTGATGTTGTGTTTAATAAATATATATTATTATTATAGATTTGTTATAGATTATAGAGATGAATTAATATGAAGATGGATAAAATTTATCTATTGATTCATGTGAAATTATTTTATCGTCGTAAGTTGGTGACATTAAAAATCTTCGATAATCACCAATTTCTTAAGTAAATGTACGAATATGTATCAAGTCTAAGGCAGTGCAACCTTACTCTTTAATGGTGGATGTATAGGAGCTGGGCTAAACAATTCCTTTAAAGAGCGGAAGTATATACGAATTAGTAACCGATATAACTCACTGTGAAAATAGTGTAGACGAGACGGAAACTAATTTGTTGGTTGTTTGTGGGAAACCACTCAGTGTACTATATTGAATACTATTAAAGACTCGATGCATGCTAGGTTTAGACTTGTATATATGTACGTTGTTGACGAGAGTAGAAAATTGATATACCTTTAAGGTGGTTAGAGAATTATTACTTAATTCAGTACATGGCAAGAAGCGAAGATGAAAGGAATGTATGTATGTGTTATATTCGAGTTTTGTGTTATTGGTGGTAAGAAACCGTAAAAGAGATCTTATAGTTGGTTAAACTAATAAGGTGAATAGAGTTTTAAAACTCGAAGTGTGATCCTTAAATTTGTTAAGGAAAATAGTAACCGATGATGTGGAATCAAAGAGGGCATTGATGTTAGACGAGTTAACACTTAAGGAGGATGTGTAAAGTATTTAGAAGCGTAGGTTTCAATCACGATGCGTAACTTGTTTGCCTCGATTTTGGTATGGCGCAATTTGCGCCATTATTACATGTGTCAACAGTAGCAATTGCCTTGCCGGTCTCATAGGATCGATTTTTGGAATTTAAGATCTAAGAGATGGGTATTAAGTACTCATAAGGATAATAAAAATCTTAAATGATGATTAAGTTATCCATGAATGGATTTGAATAAGGTTTAATTAATTAACCCGGAGTAATTATTGGTTAATTAAGTGATATTACGGAATATTATATTCTATTAATTAGTGGAGTGCATAATAATTATTGAAAAGAAATTAATTGATTAATATTAATTAATCGTGGTGACATCAAAATGTGATAATGGGTTGAAAGTACCCAACTGAGTGATATTTAGTCCAATTAAAATAGTAATAGTATTACTATGTGTAATATGGAAAATATGAGCAGTAGTAATATATAATACCTACAGCTTAAGAATACGTGAAGTGTGACAAGAATACATGTCATCATAAAAACAAATATGGTGGTGAAAGTTGAACCGGCTTGTCAAGCTAAGCTTCGTTTAGCATCGTTGTAGTGCAAGATGACAAACTGCACCCTCCAAAGAAGATAAATGGCGCGATAATACGATGATCGATCATTGAGTTGGATAATTTCTACTATAGCACTGAATTGGGACATTAATTTTATATGTGTGACATTAATAAAACATAAGATAAGAGTACATTATGTTAATATAAGGTACCAAGTAGTATAGTGAAATCATATGTAGTGGTAATACATGAATGATTAAATATATGTGTACTCTAGAAACTGAGTAAGGAATTAAATGTTTAAAATAACATTAATATTAAATAATGTTATAATGTGGTTATGTGAGTAGTAGAAATAATTATGGAACTACTCGGATAATAATGCCTAATTGTGTTGTTTTATTGCGTGTATTTAATGTACATAGACTATATGATGTGAGTATAAAATTTATCTTTAAATTCCAAATATGGTAACAATTGTACCTTAATATTACAGTATGGGAATTTAAAAGGACCAACCCAAGCCTTAGTTAATAAAGTTGCTGAGAATTGCTCTTGTCCCAAATTAAGTGTCACAAAGGTACATGAACAGTGATCAAAAGGCTAGTTTGCGTATTTTCCAAATGGTTAAGCTTAGGTGATGATGGCTGGGATTTTGGGTGGTTGGCCAACTCTTTAGTAACCCTTTTTTCTTCGCATTACACCATGAATTCAACCCTAGTGTAATGGCAATGTCCAGTCAAAAGTTTCCTCTATAAGTAAAAACTACAAATTTAGATTTTGTGTTGCTAAGGAGTTGTTTGATAGTCTAATAGGAGAGTATAAGTTGCTGAGATACTATTGAAGTATACTCATAGGGTAGGAGGTCCAATTCAAGCTCAAGAAGGTATAATTTCTAATTATGTTCCTGAAATGAGTCTTGTTTAGTTCTTGAAATTTTTTGAATTGCTATGTCAAACATGATGAATTAATATGTTATAACGTGGTTAAGAAGTTTACTTACATGTATGAACATTTTAGTAATGGTTTGGAACATGTTTGAATCAAAGGAAATGAAGTTGGGTAAAACTATGCAAAACAGCAGTGCATATCGCTTCGATTTCGCAATTCGCAGATGCATACTGTTTATTACGGGGTAGTAGCCTTGTTCTGGCCATACCTTAGAACCGATTCTTGGTTTTGTCTATGCTAGGTGTTGAGAACTTGGTATCATTACTTATATACATACCTAAAAAGAGGTATAACATGAGATACAAAGTTTCCTTATGAGTTATGAAGTGCCCAACATGATTTAGTAGAAGATCTTTAACAAAAACTTTAAGTTTTGAAAACAAACCTTGTGGAAACTTAAGTTTACAAGTTATGAACTTAATGGTTCATATACATGATTGCTTTCTGAGAGGAATAAGCGAGATATGGGTTTATAGTATCCTTGTCATGATCAAACTTGTTAGCTTTGTGTTAGAAAATGTTTTAAAAGAATAGCTTAGTATAATAGGGCTAATGAACATGAATGCTACAAGGTGTAGTTTCTGATCTTGAAAAGAAGTTATCATGATTTAGTTACTTATGACAAGAATTGTAAAGTTGTCTTATATGTGCTATATTGCATCATTCATGATAAAGTGATTTCAAAAGCAAACTTGAACATATTTTCAAAATCTAATTGCATCACATGGATATCTAGATTTTAAAGCATTTATATGTCATATTATGTCTATAATATCCCTAGATATGATTTATATGTGCTATATTGCATCATGTATGATAAAATGATTTCAAAGGCAAACTCGAGCATGTTTTAGAACTTAAGTTGCATTACATATGAGTATTTAGATTCTAGAGGCTTTAGATGCCATGTTATGTTTTACTATGCCTCTAAACATGATTCGTAGGTGATGGACATAAAGAGAATTTAATCAAACATGAGTTTTAAGCATGTTTTAAAGTGTTAAACGATTCTAGCTATGAATAAAAGACATGAATATGTACGAGCATGTATAATACAGATTATGTGACCTCGTTATTAGAACATAAGGCTAATTAGTACACCTAGTGATTTCATAACCCTATTTCGTTTTGATTTCGTGAAAATCCTAAACTAAAGTCCCTAACATATAAGGTTGAACTTGAAGTGGTCATACAAGTATGTAAAGACCTCTAACGTTTATGCATGTTAAGTATAAGTGTATATGTGTGTTAAAGTTTGGACTGAAACTAGGAATTTAAAAGCTCAACCTTGGTGCTCGGCCGGAGGAAAAGCAAGAACAAGGCCGTCCCCTAAGCCTTCAGACAGGCGGCATTACATGGATACTCGTAGTCTTGAATAGTTTCTATTTTTTATCTGATGTTTGAAGCATGCTTTTATGATTACTTTAACTTGTAATATATGACCAATATGCTATGTAATGTGTTAAGAAGCATGTTATGCGATAGAGATGAATGTTAATTATTATTTTTGAATGTTAAAGTCCAAAGGAATACTTTCAAGATATAAAACAATGATACGTTGTTTGGATTTGTAACGTCTTACAAACTGATTTGTGCTATGAAAATATAGTATAGGTGATGTTGTATGAAGTTACGACTAAGTTAGACGCTTATGTGTACGTTTGAACTTAGTTGTACGAGTTTTAAATATGTCGATCACATAGCGAGTCAAGTGTGTGATAGATATATACGAATGTTGATGTCATGTACGAGTGGTTAAGGTATACCTATACGTACCTAGCTATTCCGAGAATATGATGAAAAAGTGAAATGTAGGTTTTACGAACCTAGTTAGGAAATAATGTAACATTGTTATTACATTGAGAATGCATGATATATGTTACTGATGGATATGAATCCATGATTATATAACTGTGTAGGAATACACGAAGTGCAGATAAGCGTTAAGCAGTTAAGTCGTAGTTCATAAACTACGAATCAGGCAAGTCTTTCAGTTCCTATTTGATATATGAAATCTATAACTGTTAATTGAGCTATATTATGCTATGAGAATGTCGATGTATATATATGAAATGCATACAAGATATATATGAAATGTGGAAGTTGATTTGATGATATGGTTGTGAAGTAAATCTCTATGCCTGTTATGTGTGAAGTAACATGCGTAGTAAATATTAATTGATTATGAATGTATGAACTGAATATGATATTACATGCTATGTGCTGCATGAAAACTGTTAGAATTGCTGGGGTGTCGAGCTCACCCTTGCAAATAACCACTTTTATAGGTTAAGGACACACGGTAAAGATTATGTGCTACTTGATTGATAGAGTTCAATAGTATCAAAAGAGATTAACTCATTTATTTCAATATATACTCTTGAACCATGTTTAGGTTCTAGTAGATGTACATGATAGTAGTTTACGACGTGTAATACATGTTAAGTTATAAAGTTGTACTATATGATACATTGAGAAATTCGAATCGAGATGTAAAGGTTTATACGGAAATAGAATGAAGTGAATCATATAATAATTTGATTCAGGGATTTGTAATTGATTCAAGTTAAGATATCAATAAAAGATTATTTTTCAAAGGAGACTGAAAAAGTTTAAATTATTCCGCATATTTATATAATATCGAATGTGATGTAATATAGGAATAGTAAATGACCAAGATTATAAACTTATAAAAGTTTGGGGTCATTGTGTAGATCCTGGAAATAGAAAGAATTTTTATTCTAAATTGTAATAAGTAAAGTTTATTCATTAAGTTATGAATGAAAAATATAAATAGTTTGACGATAGTAGTATCGTGGTGGACCGGATCCGAGGTTCGAAGGGACCTGGATTTGGGGGCGTCATAAGTTAGTATTAAAGCTGTAGGTTATAACCTTTAGGTAAGTTTACCTTAGGCTATAACCTAAGAGAAAGAGAAAGATAAAGATTAAAATATATATGTGAAGATTCAAAGAAGAATCTTGAAGTATCCAAGAGAATGAGAATTCAAGAGTTTCCTAACTCCGGTAATAAAAATGTTAAGATGGTGTCTATATGACAAAGATAATAAGAATAAACTCGAGTGGAGTTTTGTTGATAATAGGGAAAGAACCCTAAGGTAAAGTGATGATCACGACGTGATCGGATTGAGCTATGAAGTGATAAATAGTCTGTAACGACTAAGTGTGTATAGCTTGATGCTATAAGAGAATGTACCGTGAAATGGTACGATGTGAACTCATGAGGAGTTGCATTTGATGAGATACGAAGAATTTGTATCGAGCAAATAACAATTTAAGTGTGAGATAAAGTTGGGTGGGATTTCAATTAAGGAACCATGTTAGCAGTTGAGTTGTATGATTCCTTGTTATGGGCGGAAAATTGTACTTGGTGTAAAAACCACTTAGTTCTGGCACTAATAATCATTGAAACGTCTGTGTCGCGCTAGTTACTATATACCTGTTGAGAAGGTGATTCTTTTCTCATATGTATAACAGATAGATAGGTTATAGTTAGAGAATATAAGGTTAAGTTGCGAGTTCTTAAAACTCATACTTATGGTACGTTCGTGACTCATAATTATATGAAATGGTTTTGAACCCCTCAGCGAATGGACGCCTATGGTCTGACTAGGATAAGTTCTTAAACTCATATAATTTTGGCAAGTTCCTGAATTTCCAAAGTGTGGTAAGTTTGATGAACTATATCGGGTATATATATGTTATGAAGTTAGAAATTTTGGTATAGTAAGCATTGATGGTGTTAGAGATTGATAGAATGAAGCAATGGAGTAAAGATTGAAGTTGATGGAGAAACATGGATTTTCTAAATCTTCTAGCTTTGCTAGATTTCCAAAATTTATTGACTTCGTGTTGATGTTCGCACTTCTATTTTCTTGAAAAACATTGGATCATGTGATAGAGCCAATGATGTTTTAAAAATAATACCATTATCCATATGTCTATGCTAATTGTTTCTGCTAAGACAAAAATGATTTAAAAATTTTCAAAATGTATTTCTAACCATGTGCATCATTGATATGGTGTATGGTAAACGATGGAGTCATCTATGTAGTTGAACCTAGTGTTGGTTGTGATCAAAAGATCGTCAGCCAATTTTAGTATGATGTAGTATGACAAAGTCACATAATGGTGGAATCCTCAACGTACTACTAATCTAGTACGGTATCATGACGTCATAAAAGAATTTTTGGTTTTCTTTTAAATTATAAAGAAGGTCAATTAAGTTGGCTAAATTATTTCGATTGATGTCTAAGTTATTGGTACAAGTCTAACCTATTTGATTCGGCTAGACGACTGTTGAAAAATATTTATGGAATTCAAGCGTTCTTGAGTATTTATGACAAACCAGATTGCTCTGGTGCGGATTCAGATGTGCAAAAGCTGAGGTGAACAACCCTATAAGGGGACATGTTTTCAGGGACAATGGTTTCGAGCGTAACGCATATAGCCATTACAAAACACTACGTTGCGGCCCAACGTAGTGGTACAATAGGCTGGCCACCTAGTGTACGTGTGGAGGGTGTTTTCAGTCCTTGTGATAGATAAACACTCTGGTTTGCAGTGTGAAGGATTTTATTGAAGCACTAGTTCGCGGTCTTGTGACCCCTCAACATAATTTAGAATCTGAGTTATTCATGCTACTTCCCGATTATTGAAAAATCGTGGAAGACTCTTATTCTTCTGTGTGATGAATGTAGTGAGTAAAATGTTCCTTAGAAAGCGGAATGTGGTAGAATGCAAGTGAGAAAGTTATAATAAAACTTATGAAAAGAGAATTGATAAAATTATTCAAACGAATATGTAATATTCGAAATAGCACCGAGTAGAGGAGGTTTCGGTGATTCCGAGGACAGAATCCTTATAAGGGGGAGAGGATGTAAGAACCCGAATTTTCAGAAAATATTAAAATAAGAATTTATTAAATAAAATTCTTAAAGCATGAGATGGGTTCGAACAAGAATATAACTGTGTTACGAGGTATGTGGTATTGTGTTACATAGGGTATTATGAGCTATGTAATAAGTGATGTTGTGTTTAATAAATATATTATTATTATTATATATTTGTTATAGATTATAGAGATGAATTAATATGAAGATGGATAAAATTTATCTATTGATTAATATGAAATTATTTTATCATAGTAAGTTGGTGACATTAAAAATCTTCGATAATCACCAATTTCTTGAGTAAATGTATGAGTATGTATCAAGTCTAAGGCAGTGCAACCGTACTCTTTAATGGTGGATGTATAGGAGCTGGGCTAAACAATTCCTTCAGAGAGCGGAGGTATATACAAATTAGTAACCGATCTAAATCACTGTGAGACGGAAACTAATTTGTTGGTTTTTTGTAGGAAACCACTCAGTGTACTATATTGAATACTATTAAAGACTCGATGCGTGCTAGGTTTAGACTTGTATATATGTACATTGTTGACGAGAGTAGAAAATAGATATACCTTTAATATGGTTAGAGAATTATTACATAATTCAATACACGACAAGAAGCGAAGATGAAAGGAATGTATGTATGTGTTATATTCGAGTTTTGTGTTATTGGTGGTAAGAAACCGTAAAGGTGATGTTATAGTTGGTTAAACTAATAAGAGGAATAGAGTTTTAAAATTCGAAGTGTGATCCTTAAATTTTTTAAGAAAAATAGTAACCGATGATGTGGAATCAAAGAGGGCATTGATGTTAGACGAGTTAACACTTAAGGAGGATGTGTAAAGTATTTAGAAGTGTAGGTTTCAGGCTTCATTGATGCAGAACTTGTGCGCCTCTCGATTTTGGTTTTGGCAATTGCACCGCCATTATTAAGAATGTGATGCGAAAAGTAATTGCTTACTTGGCATCTGTAGGATCAGTTTTTGGAATTTAAGATCTAAGAGATGGGTATTAAGGACTCATAAGGATAATAAAAATCTTAAATGATGATTAAGTTATTCATGAATGGATTTGAATAATGTTTAATTAATTAACCCAGAGTAATTATTGGTCAATTAAGTGATATTACGGAATATTATATTCTATTAATTAGTGGTATTGCATAATAATTATTGAAAAGAAATTAAATGATTAATATTAATTAATCGTGGTGACATCAAAATGTGATAATGGGTTGAAAGTACCCAACTGAGTGATATTTAGTCCAATTAAAATATTAATAGCATTACTATGTATAATATAGAAAATGTGAGCAGTAGTAATATATAATACCTACGGCTTAAGAATACGTGAAGTGTGACAGTAATACATGTCATGTAAAACAAATATGGCGATGAAAGTTGGAACTGGCTTGAAGCTAAGCCCGTTTAGCACTGTCAAGGTACAAGGTAATTCACGCCTCCCAACAAAGTACAAATCAATGTAATTGCACGGTGATCAGTTGGAGTTGGTTAATTTTCTCAGAAGACTTTGAATTGGGACATTAATGTTATATGTGTGACATTAATAAAACATAGGATAAGAGTACATTATGTTAATATAAGGTACCAAGTAGTATAGTGAAATCATATGTAGTGGTAATATAGAAATGATTAAATATATGTGTACTCTAGAAACTGATTAAGGAATTAAATGTTTAAAATAAACATTAATATTAAATAAGGTTCTAATGTTGTTATATGAGTAGTAGAGATAATTATGGAACTAATAGGACAATAATGCCTAACTGTGTTGTTTTATTTTGTGTATTTAATGTACATAGACTATATGATGTGAGTATAAAATTTATCTTTAAATTCCTAATATGGTAATAATTGTACCTTAATATTATAGTATGGGAATTTAAAAGGACCAAACCAAGCCTTAGTTAATAAAGTTGCTGAGAATTGCTCTTGTCCCAAATTAAGTGTCACAAAGGTACATGAACAGTGATAAAAAGGCTAGTTTGCGTATTTTCCAAATGGCTAAGCTTAGGTGATGATGGCTGGGCTTTTAGGTGGTTGGCCAACTCTTTAGTAACCTTTGTTTCTTCTCATTACACCATGAATTCAACTCTAGTGTAATGGCAATGTCCAGTCCAAAGTTTCCTCTATAAGTACAAGCTACAAATTCAGATTTTGTGTTGCTAAGGAGTTGTTTGATAGTCTAATGGGAGAGTATAAGTTGCTGAGCTACTATAGAAGTATACTCAAAGTGTAGGAGGTCCAATTCAAGCTCAAGAAGGTATAATTTCTAATTATGTTCTTGAAATGGGTCTTGTTTAGTTCTTAAAATCTTTTGAATTGCTATGTCAAATATGATGAATTAATATGTTATAATGTGTTTAAGAAGTTTACTTGAATGTATGAACACTTTAGTAATGGTTTGGAACATTTTTGAATCAAAGGAAATGAAGTTGGGTAACACTATGAAAAACAGAGTCTCATATCGCTTACGATTCGGAAATTCACATTTGCACCACTGTTTATATTTGGGGTCTTGTGCAATTCTGTAAATACCTCGATTACCGATTCTTTGGTTTGGTCCATGCTAGGTGTTGAGAACTTGGTATCATGACTTATATACATACCTAAAAAGAGGTATAACATGAGATACAAAGTTTCCTTATGAGTTATGAAGTGTCCAACATGATTTAGTAGAAGATCTTTAACAAAAACTTTAAGTTTTGAAAACAAACCTTGTGGAAATTTACGTTTACAAGTTATGAACTTAATGGGTCATATACATGATTACTTTCTGAGAGAAATACGCGAGATATGGTGTTATAGTATCATTGTCATTATCAAACTTGTTAGCTTTGTGTTAGAAAATGTTTTAAAAGAATAGCTTAGTATAATAGAGCTAATGAACATGAATGCTACAAGGTGTAGTTTCTGATCTTGAAAAGAAGTTATCATGACTTAGTTACTTATGATAAGAATTATAAAGTTGTCTTATATGTGCTATATTGCATCATTCACGATAAAGTGATTTCAAAAGTAAACTTGAACATATTTTCAAAATCTAGTTGCATCACATGGATATCTAGATTTTAAAGCATTTATATGTCATATTATGTCTATAATATCCCTAGATATGATTTATATGTGCTATATTGCATCATGTATGATAAAATGATTTCAAAGGCAAACTCGAGCATGTTTTAGAACTTAAGTTGCATTACATATGAGTATTTAGATTCTAGAGGCTTGAGATGCCATGTTATGTTTTATTATGCCTCTAAACATGATTCGTAGGTGGTGGACATAAAGAGAATTTAATCAAACATGAGTTTTAAACATGTTTTAAAGTGTTAAACGATGCTAGCTATAAATAAAAGACATGAATATGTACGAGGATGTATAGTACAGATTATGTGACCTCTTTATTATAACATAAGGCTAATTAGTACACCTAGTAATTTCATAACCCTATTTGGTTTTGATTTCGTGAAAATCCTAAACAAAAGTCCCTAACATATAAGGTTGAACTTGAAGTGGTCATACAAGTATGTAAAAACCTCTAACGTGTATGCATGTTAAGTATAAGTGTATATGTGTGTTAAAGTTTGGACTGAAACCAGGAATGCAAAAGCTCAACCTTGGTCTGGGGGGGGCAGAGTAAGCATTGCATTCCCTAAGTCCTAGCTTCTGTAGCACAGGCGCAATTGCTACCGCCTGTAGTCTTGAATAGTTTTTGTTTTTGATCTGATGTTTGAAGCATGCTTATATGATTACTTTAACTTGTAATACATGACCAATATGCTATGTAATGTGTTAAGGAGCATGCTATGCGATAGAGATGAATGTTAATTATTATTTTCGAATGTTAAAGTCCAAAGGAATACTTTCAAGTTATAAAACAATGATACGTTGTTTGGATTTGTAACATCTTACAAATTGATTTGTTCTATGAAAATATAGTATACGTGATGTTGTATGAAGTTACGACTAAGTTAGACGTTTATGTGTATGTTTGAACTTATCTGTACGAGTTTAAATGTGTCGATCACATAGCGAGTCAAGTGTGTGATAGATATATACAAATGTTGATGTCGTGTACGAGTGGTTAAGGTATACCTATACGTACCTAGCTATTCTGAGAATATGATGAGAAAGTGAAATATAGGTTTTACGAACCTAGTTAGGAAACAATGTAACATTGTTATTAGATTGAGAATGCATGATATATTTATTGATGGATATGAATCAATGATTATATAACTGTGTAGGAATACACGAATTGCAGATAAGCGTTAAGCAGTTAAGTCGTAGTTCATAAACTACGAATCAGGCAAGTCTTTCAGTTCCTATTTGATATATGAAATCTATAACTGTTAATTGAGCTATATTATTGTTGATCGATTTCGCAATCAATGAATACGTGCAAGTATACACGGTCAATAAGTAATAAAGTGATAAGAAAATTATCATTCCCACGAGGAATTATTTAATAAAAATTACCAAGTACTAACTCTTAACCAAATCAATTTTATTTAAACAACCATAAATTGTGATTTTTCTAATTATGAAAACTAAATTAATCAATTAAAACTAGATTACTCTAAAATTAATTCAAATAAATAAAGATTAAGACTTCAATATCCCCAATTATGAACTATAAATCAATTATCCAATTATCCCAATTATTATGTCTACTGAATTGTTAACAGGAATTCTCAAATGCCAAAAGTCCTTTTCCAAATGATCAATTGCCTTCTATTTAATCCAGATTAATCTTGTTATATTCCTATGCAAAACAATTGAATTAAACTCCTTCTAATCCCAATTCCTTATGTGTTACATGCGGTGAATAGATATTTCCATTCAATTCACAAACCTAATTATTCACTTTGCAAATAACTAAGTCACATGATATCATGCCCAGTTCTAACCCTAGAATTCCTCTTTCAATTCCTTCTAGAGTAACAAAGTAATTACTGATCAGATAATTAATCAATAAGCTCAAGACAAGATAAACAATTCACTTTGACACAAATAATTGGAACAAATCAAATAACTAATTTATAGACATGAAAGGTTCAATTGAAATCTTAAGGGAAGAGTTAGTTCATAATTAATGAATTGAAACCAAGAATCCACAATTGAATAGACATTAAAAGATAAAAGTATGATAAGAGAAGAGAATAGAATCTGTTGTCAGCAAATCTGATGCTCCCCTCTTGATCTTGCTCTTGATCTTCAGTGTTCTTCAATTTGCTTCCATCTCCAATGGCTAATTAAGAACTAGGGTTTATATTCTAATCTAATGGAGTATTTTATCTAAGCTAAGCTATGTAATCCTCCCTTTATTTTATGCCTTACATCATGTATTTATAGGTTACAAGTCCAATTTTTAGCTTAGGAACCAACCCAATCCTATCTGGAGTCAAAAAGGTGTCAAAATTTGCCCAAAAACGCGTCAAAGCCTTCCCAGTCTCTTCCCCAGCGCCCCAGTACTGGGCACGGTGCTCAAACTCTACTCCCCAGCGCCCCGACGCTGGGCATAGGCCTAAAATGGGCGCCTCGGCGCTGCCACTTTTTTTGACATTTTCTGCCCTGACGTCCTTTGGGAAAATGGCCATAACGTCTTCGTCCGAACTTCGATTTTGATTATTCAAGATGATCTGGAAAGAGGAGAAGTAGATCTACAACTTTCATTCTTTGAGATTTCCGAAATAAGGTTATGAGAAATAGTCAAATTGGCTCTGAAGTGACTGTTGTGTAAATGGCAAGCCGAAAACGCGCATCTAACCACCCCAAACGTCGATCCAAGTAACTTTTGTCCCAAATCCTAAAAAACAATATAAAACATGCATGAATGGACACAAACACTTAAAAATATTCTAAAAGACTTGACAACAACTATAAATTAAGCCCGAATGTATCCAATTCATGTGTATAAAACTCACTCATCAAATACCCCCAAACTTAAACCTTTGTTTGTCCTCAAGCAAAAACACAAAAGAACTAAAAATAAACAAACTAACTCAACTACATGAATGCATATGCATGATCTACTTTCTAATATACCTACGAACCCAACAATAAATCAATATGATATATAGCAACAAGCCTCAAAGATACCAATGATACTCAAATAATTTATCCGATCAAATCAAAGTCCATAACTCTAACCAGTTAGTCAATCCAAACCTGTCATCACCCATGTTGTGCGTGTGTGCTTGTTAACCATTCTAACCAACCATAGTTCAAGATAATCACATAACAAACTTCTTAGAAGGAAAATTTTAGTTCCAATTCAATTACTTTTGTGAATATGACAACTCCGATTAAAACTAAGAAATTACCAAGTCTTAGGGTAAATACAAGATTTATTTATACTTTTATTCAACCGCGATGGCATTTTTGCTCTTTCTCGTGTTTTTTTCTTTTCTTTTCTTTTTCTTCATGACTGTGCAATGTCTTACTCCATTAGGCGCACTGCTACCCCTTAGCGAGCTTTCGACCAATGACTCCCAGACCATGAAAGACCTTAGGGCGCTAGGTGTAGAGACAATCCCCTCGGGCATACTTACTCAAGTAGCCAGGGCCCCGAAATAAGACTAGTCATGTTATTTCTACTTTTCTTTCTTTTTCTTTCTATTTTTTTTTCTCTTTTTTCATAATTTCTTTTTTTTTTCTTTTTGTATATATATACCCCATAGATTCCCCCAAACTCAAGCTTTTACGTCATTCCAACCTTTACCGTCAGTTCACTAATTTCCTTAAATTTTAACAAAGATTTTCCCTCAGAAACAAATTATGAAACCCTTGAACCAAGTGGATTAAAACAGTTAAACTTTACGTGCTAACCAGTTGCATAAGTTTCAGACAGGCTCAGATTATCATCATGATTAAAATTAGAACTCATCATCAATTATCAACACTGTTCAAATTAACATTTAATACCAATCTTATCATAGGCTGAGCTAAGACCACACCAACCTATCACACAAATTCATGCAAAAAAATAAAAAAATAAATAATGCAATTATACTACATGAACACATAGTAATGCAACACATATATGAATATGCAAATAACTACCATGTATTATATGCAACCTAAAAAAAACACAATGCTAACACATTAAAAAAATGACTACTATGCAGATAACTAACTATATGCAATACGACACTAAAATGCCCCCAAACTTAAACTAGACATTGTCCTCAATGGATGAAATATAAAAAAGTAAAGAAGAGGACTTCCCTGAAAATATAGCAATCTTCCTCCTTATCCACTAAGTTTGGAGAATAGGCTAAGCACATGGAATAAATTGGGCACCACACTTGAATTTGACTTGAATAGCCTGTAAAACCATGATAGAAGCACTTTTATTAAAACCTAAATAAATGCAAATTCAAAACTACTAATATAAAACCTAATAAAAAGTAAAAATAAAAATTAAACTTGGGTTGCCTCCCAATAAGCGCTTGTTTTATAGTCTCAGCCTGACTTCTTCAATTCTATATCCAATTCTCCTACGAAAATTGAGGAACCCTCCATCCATCAGAAGCAATGTCTCTTTTGAGAGGTTTCCATTCGCAAAAACCCTTGAATTGAAGTCACCTAACATGCTCTTTGTAGATAGGTTCCCTATTAAGAACGTCCAACAACTAGGTGTTTTCTCCATTATGTCTATGATTAGATTGGGGCATTGAAGCTTAATAAACATAATGGAGTCTTCCTCTATCTTCTCATTTTTATCCCACCATGACTCCACAACTGTACTAGCTCTTATGTCACAAAGAGCTTTGCCGACGACATGACTGCCAATTCGGCATGGTTTTGCAAAACTGCCCGGATTCTTGAACTTTGGTGGAGAATGTACATGGGACACTATCAAAATTGGCTCATCTTCGTTGGTACTCAAAGTTAGATCTCTGTCAATCTCCTCTCCCCTTGGCTGAGTCATTCTTGCCATCCTTCGACTCCGTATGGCTGCGGAAACCTCCAACATCTTCGAAGTTGCCTCTATAGAAGATGTATTAAGTCCATCAATCCCTATTTCCCTTGGTTGAGCCAAGAACGTGTATGGCCATTGATACTCAAACTCATCCATGGTACCTGAAAAGAGAGAAATATAGGAAGAGAATTAAAAATAAAAATAAAAATATTTAAATTAAGATTAATTTGATTGAAATTAATATTGCTAACTAATTATTAAATTAATTCCCCGGCAGCGGCGCCAAAAACTTGTTGATCGATTTCGCAATCAATGAATACGTGCAAGTATACACGGTCAATAAGTAATAAAGTGATAAGAAAATTATCGTTCCCACGAGGAATTATTTAATAAAAATTACCAAGTACTAACTCTTAACCAAATCAATTTTATTTAAACAACCATAAATTGTGATTTTTTTAATTAAGAAAACTAAATTAATCAATTAAAACTAGATTACTCTAAAATTAATTCAAATAAATAAAGATTAAGACTTCAATATCCCCAATTATGAACTATAAATCAATTATCCAATTATTCCAATTATTATGTCTACTGAATTGTTAACAGGAATTCTCAAATGCCAAAAGTCCTTTTCCAAATGATCAATTGCCTTCTATTTAATCCAGATTAATCTTGTTATATTCCTATGCAAAACAATTGAATTAAACTCCTTCTAATCCCAATTCCTTATGTGTTACATGCGGTGAATAGATATTTCCATTCAATTCACAAACCTAATTATTCACTTTGCAAATAACTAAGTCACATGATATCATGCCCAGTTCTAACCCTAGAATTCCTCTTTCAATTCCTTCTAGAGTAACAAAGTAATTATTGATCAGATAATTAATCAATAAGCTCAAGACAAGATAAACAATTCACTTTGACACAAATAATTAGAACAAATTAAATAACTAATTTATAGACATGAAAGGTTCAATTGAAATCTTAAGGGAAGAGTTAGTTCATAATTAATGAATTGAAACCAAGAATCCACAATTGAATAGACATTAAAAGATAAAAGTATGATAAGAGAAGAGAATAGAATCCGTTGTCAACAAATCTGATGATCCCCTCTTGATCTTGCTCTTGATCTTCAGTGTTCTTCAATTTGCTTCCATCTCCAATGGCTAATTAAGAACTAGGGTTTATATTCTAATCTAATGGAGTGTTTTATCTAAGCTAAGCTATGTAATCCTCCCTTTATTTTATGCCTTACATAATGTATTTATAGGTTACAAGTCCAATTTTTAGCTTAAGAACAAACCCAATCTTATTTGGAGTCAAAAAGGTGTCAAAATTCGCCCAAAAATGCGTCCAAGCATTCCCAGTCTCTTTCAGCTGCCCCTCAAGCTGGGCACAACGCTCAAACTCTGTTCCCAATGCCTTAAGACCTTTGAGCATAGGCCTAAAATGGGCGCCCGGCCTACTGCCACTTTTTCTCTCGACATTTTTACGCTCCGACGTCCTTTGGGAAAATGGCCATTACTTCTTCGTCCAAACTCTGATTTCGATGATTAAAGATGATCAGGAAAGAGGAGAAGTAGATCTACAACTTTCATTCTTTGAGTTTTTCAAAATAAGGTTCCGAGCAATACTCAAACTGGCTCTGAAGTGACTGTTGTGTAAATGGCAAGCCGAAAACGAGCATCTAGCCACCCCAAACGTCGATCCAAGTAACTTTTGTCCCAAATCCTACAAAACAATGTAAAACATGTATGAATGGACACAAACACTTAAAACTATTCTAAAAGACTTGAGAACAACAATAAATTAAGCCCGAATGTATCCAATTCATGTGTATAAAACTCACTCATCAATTATGCTATGAGAATGTCGATGTATATATATGAAATGCATACGAGATATATGAAATATGGAAGTTGATTTGATGATATGGTTGTGAAGTAAATCTCTATGCTTGTTATATGTGAAGTAACATGCGTAGTAAATATTAATTAATTATGAATGTATGAATTGAATATGATATTACATGCTATGTGCTGTATGAAAACTGTTAGAATTGCTGGGGTGTCGAGCTCACCCTTGCAAATAACCACTTTTACAGGTTAAGGACACACGGTAAAGATTATGTGCTACTTGATTGATAGAGTTCAATAGTATCAAAAGAGATTAACTCATTTATTTCAATATATACTCTTGAACCATGTTTAGGTTCTAGTAGATGTACATGATAGTAGTTTACGACGTGTAATACATGTTAAGTTATAAAGTTGTACTATATGATACATAGAGAAATTATCTCTTTGAGATGTAAAGGTTTATACGGAAATAGAATGAAGTGAATCATATAATAATTTGATTCAGGAATTTATAATTGATTCAAGTTAAGATATCAATAAAAGATTATTTTTCAAAGGAGATTGAAAAAGTTTAAATTATTCCGCATATTTATATAACATCGAATGTGATGTAATACAGGAATAGTAAATGACCAAGATTAGAAACTTATAATAGTTTGGGGTCATTGTGCAGATCCTGGAAATGGAAAGAAATTTTATTCTAAATTGTAATAAGTAAAGTTTATTCATTAAGTTATGAATGAAAAATATAAATAGTTTGACGATAGTAGTATCGTGGCGGACCGGATCCGAGGTTCGAAGGGACCTGGATTTGGGGGCATCACATCCATCCCAGCCCACTGCGATGATCTCAATTTTGTCATCCTCTTTTCTTCCTTGTCTTCATTTGAAATTTCCACTACATCAATCATCTCTTCTTCTCTTCATTGCTCTTCTGCTCTCTCATTTTCCATAGCATCAATCCTTTCCATTTCTCCAGTTTCAAAAGCTAAGGTCTCTTGAGGGACTGAGGAGGGTTTATGATTATCTTTCGGCGATTCCTCCTCAGATGTAGCCTTTTCTGACATATGAACTTCGTGAGGCTCCCCCTCAATTCGATCATCCATTTGCACTTCAAGCAGCTCCCCCTCAGCTGGAGCATTTTCTAGTATAGGGACTTCAGGAAGCTCCCCCTCAACTTGAGTTGTAGTCTCATTACTTGCTTTGGGTAGCCCTTTCTCAACTTCTATCCTTCTGTCTTCCTCCTTTAACACTCCTTCATTGACAAGAATGTATTTCTTGATAAGTTTTTTCTTTTACTTCCTAGGTCAAACCACGGCCTCAAAGACTTTCTTGACTTGACTTTCATTGACTCTGAAAGGGTGACCAGCCGAGATAGTCATGCGAGTATCCTTTTCTGGAGTGGTGTCAAGTCTGGACTCTATGATCAAAGAGAAAGAAGATTTCTTGGACTTATGGTTACGTTTTCCCTTCTTAAGCAGCTGAGAGATGGTGGCTCTATCTTCTTCTTCTTTTTTAGTCTGATGTTTTTTCCCTTTCATTTTCTTCAGGGTTTCAGTGCCTGAACTTCCTTGAGGTGCATCAGTGGTTGAACCTTGAGGCTCCTCTGTTGTCTAAGCCTTCATCTTCCTCTTTCCCTTGTTTTTTCTGACCAAAACAATGGGTTCCACTTTGTTGATTTATTCTTCTTCATTAATTTCCTTTACAACTGACATATTTCCTGGTAGCCTAGACTCCTTTGCTTCACCAGTTCTTCCACTAGATTCAGACATCATCCTGACATTTTTTGCATAATTCCTTTTCCAATTTTCAAACAGCTGTTGGGTCATTCTTCTATTGGGATTGATAGATTCTCCTTCATTATCCCCAATTTTGTCACCCAGTGCTGATTGCAGGATGATGCTTATAAACCGCCTATAGAGCATCTTTCCAAAGCTCTTTGATTTCTTCGAATTGAGTATCCACTTTCCAATCCAGTCGATGAGTAGAGCCCCATAGTTGAGTTGAATCCCAAAGCAGATTATTGTCATGAGTTTAAGTTACACTTCATTCACAGAGTCATGGTCAGAGCTCTTACATTATATGTATTTCCCAACAATGTCAGCCAAAAATTCATATTTTTGGGGAAACTCTTTCTTCTTGTACCCTTTGACGGTCTGAAACTTTTTGTGATGCATCTTCCTCAGACCTTCATGAAAGTTAATGACCTCCATCGACAGAATTCCATTTGATTTGAAACCTAGGGCTAGGTTTATATCTTCAGCCTTGAGTTTAATTTCCACGCCCTTGACCCTTGTAATGATAGCATCATTGTCAACAGCTTCATTTCTGTAGAACTCTTTTACTAGCTTAGGTTAGATCCATGTGTTGGTACCTAGAGCTTCTTCAAGACCATCTTTTTTTAAAAGAGACAGAATTTTGAGGAATTGAGGGTCAGCTGTCTTGAACTCGTCAAAGCAGAGTCTGTAACCAGTGATAACATTTGAAGCCACCATTGATTTTCTTGCACTAGGGTTGGTTGAGCGCTACTGAAGGCTAGGGTTTCTGCTGGTAGAGAGAGAGAAATAAGCTTTTTGAACTTTTGATTTCAAAAAGATATTTTCAAAATGTACTTATAACTTCCTTCCTCTTGATCTGCTTAGTGTGGCATGTGTCAAGTTCTGTTTGGCTCCACAATTTTAACTGATGTGGAAAATTCTGATATGCCCTTAGCTCCTCCTGAGCTAATGTATTCTTTAGGAGAACTATGATCGTCGAGGTAGCACTACGGTCGTTGAGGTTGCACTGCGATCGTTGAGGTAGTCATTATGATCGTTGAGTTTGCACTGCGATCATTGAGTTCACTGTTGAATCTGCTCTACGAACGTTGTATGTTATGGTCCTTGTGATGAACTTTGACTTAGCACTCCTTCCGGGTTAAGGTAGCTCAGGAAGGGCTAACCTCTTAGAATGAACTAAGGATCAGGTTTGTCCCTGAGGCGCTTGTCAGAGGGATTGCTTGGATTTATTAGAAATGTTGTCATTACAGGATGCTTCTTTGTTATGTCGAGGCAGTTCTACGATCGTGGACTTTCTTTAGTCATCTATACGATTTTGAACATAGCCTTTATATCTGCATGGTTAGCATGGACTAGAACATAGATTTCATGGTTGTAGATTTAGCATGCCTAACTCACTTATAAATTTATTAAATCTGGATTCATCTAGAGTTTTTGTAAAGACATCAGCAAGTTAATTTTCAGTAGGGATGTATTGTAAAGATATGGTTCCATTTTGAACATGATCCCTAATAAAATGATATCTTATTTCTATATGCTTAGTCCTAGAATGCATGACATGATTGTATGTTATTGATATGGCACTTGTGTTATCACAATGAATAGGTATAGATTTGAAATCAAACCCATAGTCTGCTAGCTGATTTTTCATCCATAAGATTTGAGCACAACAGTTGCCAGCAACAATGTATTCAGCTTCTGCTATTGAGGTAGATACTGAGTTTTGCTTCTTACTAAACCAGGACACAAGTCTGTTTCCTAGTAATTGACAGGTGCCACATGTACTTTTTCTATCTATTTTGCAATCGGCAAAATCAGCATCTGTATATCCTGTTAGTTCAAAGGAGGACAACTTGGGATACCAAAGTCCCAAGTGAGGTGTACCCTTGAGATACCTGAAAATTCTTTTTACATAAATTAAGTGTGATTCCTTAGGATTAGCTTGAAATCTAGCACATATGCATGTTGCAAACATTATGTTTGGTCTACTGGCGGTTAGATATAAAAGAGAGCCTACCATACCTCTGTATTGAGTTATATCAATACTTTTACCTTTTGTCATCTTTGTCAAGCTTGATTGCTGGAGCAATTGGTGTTTTCATGGGAGAGGCTAATTCCATGCCATACTTTTTAAGTAAGTCTTTAATGTACTTGGCTTGGTTTATGAAGATTCCTTCATCAGTCTGCTTTACTTGCAATCCAAGGAAGAAATTTAGCTCATCCATCATGCTCATTTCGAACTTGCTCTGCATAAGCTTGGCAAATCTCTTACACAATTTTTCATCAGTAGAGCCAAAGATAACGTCATCAACATATATTTGAACTAATAAGACTTTGTCTTTATGCTTTCTAAGAAATAATGTGGTATCTACTCTACCTCTAGTGAAACTATTTTCAATAAGAAAATTAGTTAGTGTTTCATACCATGCTCTAGGTGCTTGTTTAAGACCATATAAGGCTTTGTCTAATCTATAGACATAATTAGAGAGAGTTGGATTGATGAAACCTAGAGTTCACCATTCAGGAATGTACTTTTGACATCCATTTGAAAGACTTTGAATTTCATGTTGCAAGAAATATTTTGGCGTCTAATCGTGGCAGTGCAAAAGAAATGCCTTCTTCTTGAGAGTAACCTTTGGCCACTAGTCTTGCCTTATTCCTTGTTATTACTCCATCTTCATCCATCTTATTTTTGAAGACCCATTTGGTGCCAATGACTGGATGACTTCTTGGTCTTGGAACTAATCTTCATACTTTGCTTCTTTTAAACTGATTTAGTTCTTCTTATATGGCTTCTATCCAACTGAAGTCTTCTATAGCATCTTCTATCTTCTTGGGTTCCATTTGAAACAGAAAGCTTAGATAGAAACACTCATTCTGGGTGGTAGCTCTTGTTTTAACTCATTTGTATGATTAAGTCTTTCTTCTTTTGAGAGTAATCTTTGGCTTGTTATTACTCCATCTTCATGTGAGACCCCAGATTTTATGAATAAATATTTAATTTTCTCAAAATAATTTTTTAAATATTATGGTGTGGATTTGATATAATGTTATAGTTGTGGGTTATATTTATAAATTTTGCAAAATACATGAGTTTGTTATATAATATTCGATTGGTTGGGAATATTATTTTTTTGTCGGGGAATATCCAAATGCGGCGGTACAATCATTAGTGGACCCCATATGCGGAATTATTGTCGGATTGAGAAATGACAAAAATATTTTATGAAAATAAGCGGCGGAAGTTTTACCATTAAGCTATTGAAGAAACGGTGTTAAAAAAAATCGATATCTGGCGTGGTTGAGTTAGTAGCACGGTATTGATTATTGATGTTTTACGTGAGAAGTCACTCGGTTATACTCAATTATTACTCTGATAATTGTTGCATCATATCTTTCATATTATTGATTCAATTATTATTACTGATATCATCATGCATAATATGATATATTATTAAATCGATGATTGAGAGGCGACAAAGTTATTCATATTATTATTTGCAATATTGATGATGTCAGAAGTTACATCGAGGAGAGGTTTGGTCACTAATTGCGGCGCTTGATAAGGAGAAATCCTTATCGAAAAGCCCCCTCTTTCACAGGAGCGATTTTGGTTGTTAAATATTGTGAGTTATAATATTAATGATGAATGTTATAAAATTGAAGTTGTGTTAGGAGTTGAATTTGGAGAGCGGACGTGATATTTGAGTCCGGAACGATGAAATTAGTAAAAATAGTCTATAAACACAAAATTTTCGAGGATTCACTATTTGGTCAAAAAGTCAACAGTTGACTTTTTTGGAAAAATCAAACTTCAAAATTTCAAAATTTATATTGTTGATAAAAATAGTTTCATTATGTTGGAATTGTTTGTGTTAGTGAAAATCGACATCTATTAGATGATAATTGATGTGCAGGGGTTATATTGATAAATCGGGTAATTTATCGGATAAATGAGCAATTAATTGCTACTAATTCACATGCTTATATAACTATTTGTTCACATGTGTGTACTATTGAATCACATTCTTGTACTATTAGGGGAGTTGGTGCAAAATTGATAATACTTGCATGACTAAGTTAAAAATGGAGGTATAGATGGAGGTCTTATCTTGTAATTATTTTTATCACATGATTAGAACTATTGAGTCACATGATTTACTATTGATTCACATTATTTACTATTAGGGGAGTTGGTGCAAGTTTGATAATACTTGCGGGACTAAATTAAAAATGAAAAAAAGAGGAAGGTATTATCTTTGTAATATTTTTTGAGCCCCAAAAGCGATGCGATTATCGAAACTATATTTTCCTATAAATAGAAGCTCATTCTTCCTTCATTTCTCAATAATTCACAAAAGCTTTAGAGCAATTATTATAGAGAGAAATTATAGAGAGAAAAGAAGAAGAAGTCTCGCTACCTCCTTTATTCCGATATCCGGTTTTTTTTTTAGGTAGGGAATATTATTTGTTGTACTACTCGTAAGGGTACTCTTTCTTTCTTATTTATGAAGAGAACTTACATTATTCCATTCTTTATTATTACATTGGAATAACTTGTATCTGTGGGCTACCCTATACTTGGTGAAATTCTTACATTATTCCATTCTTTATTATTATGTTGGAATAACTTTGTCTATCAAAGCAAAATCTTGCATATATGGTGAAATTCTTCTAATATTCCATTCTTTATTATTACATTTGGAATATCACATGCACAAAATTTTTTTCTGGGAGGACTGGTTCCATTATTTATTATTACATTGGAATATCATACATGTCGTTTTTTCTGCTTGGGACTGGTTCCATTATTTATTATTACATTGGAATATCTGTCGGTGTTTTTCTGTTGGGACTGGTTCCATTCTTTATTATTACGTTGGAATATCATATGCATA
Organism: Panax quinquefolius; assembly: GCA_020205615.1. Lineage (NCBI taxonomy): Eukaryota > Viridiplantae > Streptophyta > Magnoliopsida > Apiales > Araliaceae > Panax > Panax quinquefolius. The sequence goes on from CM035165.1 coordinate 84,816,475, forward strand.
TGGGGGACTGGTTCCGTTATTTATTATTACATTGGAATAACTTTATCATGCGATCTATCGCATGCATGGTGATTTCTTTTGTTATTCCATTCTTTATTATACTCGGTTGGTTAAAACTTTGACTTCTATACTCCATGAAATTAGTGGAATATCCTTGATATTTGCGCTTCATCCGATATCTTTTCATGGAAATATTCTTACGAGCATTCTTGAATTTTACTCTACAAAGCGATATCATGTTGACAATTTGGGCGTTATCGGTTCTAGATAAATTAATTCTTGAACTTGTTTTATTGAATTCTTATATCATTGTCATCATCCTCATGTTTATATTTTGTTGAAAAGTCATACGTGGCACTATAGTGCATAGATGGACTTGGTATGATTATGACCGAGGATTATTCGGTATAATCATGCTTAGTAATGTTACAAATGATGTGGAAAAAGTCCTCATTGTTGGCGTAGTGCATTGATGGGATGTTTTTGGTATGATTATGGCTATGGATTCTCTTTGGTAGTAGTGCAAAGATGAATTGTTTTATGGCATGATCGGGAATGAGTTGATGAAAACATGATTATCTTTAAGTAGTAGTGCATGGATAATTTTGTGGTCGTGATCTTAAAGAATATCCTTGGTAGTAGTGCGCGGGGTGATTCGATGATGTGGATTATTTATTAAAATTTGAGTCCCGGTGATAAAAGTGATGAAAAACCTTTTAAATCATAGAAGATAGTAGATTTTATTTCCTACTTGACTCTCTTAATGGATTGCTTGTTCATCATTGTGATTAAACTTGATAGTTATTATATTTTATCGGTTTAAACTTTGTTGAAGGCTAACGATAATTTATTACGCATTATCTTAGTCATAATATTTCTTCTTTGGGCTAGTTGAGCTCACCCTTTCTTTCTTTCCTTTGTTCTCTTGAGGAAATGAGAAATATATTTGGGACTAGTCGGGAGCAGTGATGGTCCTAGATGTTTGCATTAGTAGTTCTCACTATTATGTGAAATAGTGTGATAATAATTGTAATGAGTACTCCTTTTGAGTTTGTATACTCTCTAGTAGACAATATTTGTATTCAAACTCACAGTTTATGTTTTGTCGTATTGTACACGACAGTTGTATTATTAAGTTGTATTTGAATTCTGTACCATGTATCTGGCGACTCAAGATGGGTGATGTATACCTATTTTGGGGCGTCGCGGTTGGTATCAAAGCTTAGGGATATGATCCTGGTGAGATGTGAGACAAGAACTAGGAGGGAGAGATGGGGAATTCCTTCGTTATATGACCTACATAAGTTTAATTGGTATTTAATTGGTCGGTCAGAATATAGGGATAATATGTGATATGTTAATTTGTTAAATTAACCCTTGTTTTGTGATAGTATTTGAGAATGACATCTAAAAATTTTGAGATGTGCAATGGAGCAAAACAATATGAAGCGATGTCGCATTACGAGGCTAAGTTTGCGGAGTTATCGGTTTGCATCTCATTTGGTCGATAATGAGGAGAGAATGATGCGAATGTTTACGTGAGGTTTGAAACCCGAAATACGTCAATACCTCATTTCTCATAAACTTTGTTTATATTCAGATATTGTGAATAGGGCTCGATTATTGGGCGCGATAATTAGTTAGCTCAACCAAAAGGTAACGACCAACAACACGATAATAATCATCTGGGTGGCAGCGGCCGTGAACAATGATAACCATCGTGGGGGAAATTATCATGCCAAGAATGGTAACCACTTTAGTGGTAATCATGGCCAAGATAATAGAAGTGGAAATTTTAAGAAAGAAGGTCATTTAGCTCGATTTTTGTCGTATAGTGAAGTCGAGTCCATTTGGAATGGTGGGTGGCACAAGCGGATCTGAACAAGTCAAAATTGGTAGTTTAAGGAGAGCGTTTTTTCGTGACTGACGAATCGAGCGAAGTTATCACGGGTTAGTTAATTATAAATTCTTGCGAAGTTTATACCTTATTCGATCTGGGTTCTACCTATTCTTTTATCTCTCTTGCTTGTGCTCAGCGTTTAAATTTAACTCCGGAGAAGTTAGACTTTTACTTATTGGTTGAAACTTCGTTAGTAGAAACCCGTTACCTCCACTATTTATAAATCTTGTTGATTCAAATCGACACTTTCACGTTTACTGTCAATCTTATCTCTTTGAAAATACTTGCCTTTGATGCAATTTTAGAAATCGATTAGTTAACTACTCATCATGCTTTTTCGTAAGGTTGTTAGCTTTCATATTCCTAACCAACTTTGTTATGCGAATTCAACAACCAAACCACTAAAGTCGATCATTGTCATATAAAGCCATAAGTAAAAGAGCCCGGTCCTTTCGTTGTTGACTTTCTTGTGTGGAAATGCCAAAGCGGACTTTACATTGGCGGCGTCGTGAATAGCGATGGCAAGTTGATAGGTATCAATGTGACGTGTTATCCAAGTCTTGGATGAGAGTCACAGTTTTGAATGATATTTCTATTGTTAATAAATTTCCTGACGTATTCTTGAAGTCTTCTTAGCCTACCGCTAGAGCGTGAAATCAAATTTTGTATTGACCTCAGTACAAAACCCATTTCTTAAACCCTCAAATATTTCTTTACTTAAAATGAATGTAACATGAGCTAAAGACGTTGGCTCGAGCTGTTGAAGATTACGGTCGTACCATTCAATACCATCGTGGGAAAGCCAACGTGGTAGCTGACGCATTGAGTAGAAGATCGTATGCGTTTACGAGTGCGATGTTGTTAACACAAAGGCCCATTTTGTACAACTTACAAATGATGAAGATGGAGTTAAATAATCTAGGAAACCCATGTGAAGATAACAAATATACGATTACAATCGACTTTAATCGATAAAGATAAAGCCGCTCAAGCTACACACCCGGAGCTGATGAATGTGAAGAAGAAGGTTCAAGAGGGCGTTATTCTAGAAGCAAGAATCGACGAAGAGAGGAAATCTCAACCCTCGATTTAATTGGTCCATTTGAAATCCTCGATGAAGTAAGAACTGTGGCATATAGACTCGTTTTACCGCCAAGTATGTTGCGTGTTCATAACGTTTTTTTTTGTATCGACGTTACATAAATATGTGGACGACTCGAACCACATTATTAATTTAGAATCGGACGAGATAACGGCTGATTTAACGTTTGAGGAGATACGTGTTAAAATCTTGGATAAGAAGAATCGTATTCAACACTCAACGGTTATACCTCGAGAGTTAGAATTTGAAATGAAGTCGAGGTATCCTCACACATTGACATACCAATGCGTACGTAAATTTTGAGGGCGAAAATTCCATAAGGAGGGAGATTGTGAGACCCCGTGATTTTATGAATAAATATTTAATTTTCTCAAAATAATTTTTTAAATATTATGGTGTGGATTTGATATAATGTTATAGTTGTGGGTTATATTTATAAATTTTGCAAAATCATGAGTTGTTATATAATATTCGATTGGTGGGAGAATATTCTTTTTGTCGGGGAATATCAAATGCGATGGTACAATCATTGGTGGACCCCTAATGGAATTATTGTCGGATTGAGAAAATGACAAAATACTTTATGAAAATAAGCGGCGGAAGTTTTACAGATTAAGCTGTTGAAACACCGGTGTTAAAAATGCGATGTCTGGCGTGGTTGTAGTAGTAGCACGGTATTGATTATTGATGCTTACGTGAGAAGTCACTCGATTTATACTCAATTATTACTACGATAATTCTTTGCATCATATCTTTTATATTATTGATTTGATTATTATTCTGAGTATCATCTGCATAATATGATATATTATTAAATCAATGATTGAGATGACAAAGTTATTCATATTATTATTTGCAATATTGACAATGTCTAGAAGTTACATCGAGGAGAGGTTTGGTCACCTAATTGCGGCATGATGATAAGGAGAAATCCTTATCGGAAAGCCCCCTCTTTCACAGAAGCGACTGGTTGTTAAATATTGTGAGTTATAATATTAATGATGAATGTTATTAAAATTGAAGTTGTGTTAGGAGTTGAATTTGGAGGCAGTGGACGTGATATTTGAGTCGGAACGATGAAATTAGTAAAAATAGTCTATAAACACAAAATTTTTCAAGATTCACTATTTGGTGAAAAAGTCGATAGTTGACTTTTTTGGAAAAAATCAAACTTCAAAATTTCAAAATTTATATTGTTGATAAAAATAGTTTCATTATGTTGGAATTGTTTGTGTTAGTGAAAATCGACATCTATTAGATGATAATTGATGTGCAGGGGTTATATTGATAAATCGGGTAATTTATCGGATAAATGAGCAATTAATTGCTACTAATTCACATGCTTATATAACTATTTGTTCACATATGTGTACTATTGAATCACATTCTTGTACTATTAGGGGAGTTGGTGCAAAATTGATAATACTTGCATGACTAAGTTAAAAATGGAGGTATAGATGGAGGTCTTATCTTTGTAATTATTTTTATCACATGATTAGAACTATTGAGTCACATGATTTACTATTGATTCACATTATTTACTATTAGGGGAGTTGGTGCAAGTTTGATAATACTTGCGGGACTAAATTAAAAATGAAAAAAAAAGAGGAAGGTATTATCTTTGTAATATTTTGAGCCCCAAAGCGTGCGATTATCGAAACTATATTTTCCTATAAATAGAAGCTCATTCTTCCTTCATTTCTCACCAATTCACAAAAGCTTTAGAGCAATTATTATAGAGAGAAATTATAGAGAAAAGAAGAAGAAGTCTGCTACCTCCTTTATTCCGATTATCAATTTTTTTTTAAGGTAGGGAATATTATTTGTTGTACTCGTAAGGGGTACTCTTTCTTTCTTATTTATGAAGAGAACTTACATTATTCCATTCTTTATTATTACATTGGAATAACTTTTGTATCTGTGAGCTACCCATACTTGGTGAAATTCTTACATTATTCCATTCTTTATTATTATGTTGGAATAACTTTATACATGCAAATCTTTGCATACATGGTGAAATTCTTCTAATATTCCATTCTTTATTATTACATTGGAATATATCACATGCATGCATTTTTACATGGGACTGGTTAGATTATTTATTATTACATTGGAATATCTTGTTTGTGTGTTTTCTTGGGACTGGTTCCGTTATTTTTTATTACATTGGAATATCATGTTTCGGTGCGTTTTTCATGGACATGGTTCCATTCTTTATTATTACATTGGAATATCACATCTACATGCATTTTCTGTGGGACTGGTTCCGATTATTTATTATTACATTGGAATAACTTTTGCATCTTGATCTATCGCGTGCATGGTGATTTCTTTTGTTATTCCATTCTTTATTATACTCGGTTGGTTAAAACTTTGACTTCTATACTCCATGAAATTAGTGGAATATCCTTGATATTTGCGCTTCATCGAGTATCTTTTCATGGAAATATTCTTCTAAACATTCTTGAATTTTACTCTACAAAAGATTATCGTGTTGACAATTTGGGCGTTATCGGTTCTAGATAAATTAATTCTTGAACTTGTTTTATTGAATTCTTATATCATTGTCATCATCCTCATGTTTATATATTTTGTTGAAAGTCATACGTGGCACTGTGGTGCATAGATGGACTTGGTATGATTATGACGAGGTTATTATTCGGTATAATCATAAGTAGTAATGTTACAAATGATGTGGAAAAAGTCCTCATTGGCCGTAGTGCATTGATGGGACGAGTTTTTGGTATGATTATGGCTATGGATTCTCTTTGGGTAGTAGTGCGAAGATGAATTATTTTATGGCATGATCGGGATAGTTGATGAAAACATGATTATCTTTAGTAGTAGTGCATGGATAATTAAGTGGTCGTGATCTTAAAGAATATCCTTGGTAGTAGTAGTGCGGGGTGATTCGATGATGTGGATTATTTATTAAATTTGAGTCCCATCGATAAAAGTGATGAAAAACCTTTTAAATCATAGAAGATAGTAGATTTTATTCCCTACTTGACTCTTTTAATGGATTGCTTGTTCATTATAGTTAAACTTGATAGTTATTATATTTTATCGGTTTAACTGTTGTTGAAGGCTAACGATAAATTATTACGCATTATCTTAGTCATAATATTTCTTCTTTGGGCTAGTTGAGCTCACCCTTTCTTTCTTTGTTCTCTTGAGGAAATGAGAGCGTGTATTTGGGACTAGTCGGGGAGCAGTGATGGTCCTAGATGTTTGCATTAGTAGTCCTCACTATTACTATGAATGAAATAGTGTGATAATAATTGTAATGAGGACTCCTTTTGAGTTTGTATACTCTCAAACTCAGTGTTTAATATTTGTATTCAAACTCAGTTGATTTTATGTTGTTTTGAATTCGTATTATCGGCGACTCAAGATGGGTGATGTAGCTTTTTGGGGGGTATTATTAAGTTGTATTTGAATCTCCTTTTCAACGATTTATTTTCTAGGACCATCGTGGTGTTGAGCGACTCGAGATGGGTGATGTATACCTCCAATTTTGGTCGATCTTTGTTTCTCATTGTTGAGAATGTAGCATGCACAACCAAATACATGAAAGTAGCTGACACTTGGCTTTCTTCCTTTCCACAGTTCGTAGGGAGTCTTCTTTATCGTATAGTGTATAAACGATTTATTACGAGTGCGAAGATACGGTGTTGATGACTTTCACCGGAAGTATTCAGCGGATGAAATTTCTTTGCTAGTAGAGTTCTTCCAACCTCTATCAACGTACTGTTCTTTCTCTCAGCTACTCCATTTTGTTGAGGAGTTCATGGAGCTGAGAAGTTGTGACTGATGCCATTGTCTGTGCAAAACTGGTCCATCTCAGAGAAGTCAAATTCTCTGCCATGATCACTCCTTATAGCCTTGATTTTCTCCCATTTCTCATTCATCACCAGTCTGAACATCTTGATTAGTTGGGAGCTTGTTTCATCTTTTGAGTTTAGAAAGAACACCCATGTGAATCTAGTGTCGTCATCCACTACGACCAATGAGTATCTCTTCCCTCCAAGGCTTGTTGTTGGAATTGTCCCAAAGATCCATGTGAAGCAGTTGCAGAGGCTTGTCAATTGAGTTGACAGTTTTGCTCTTGAATGAGCTTCTAGTCTGCTTTCCAAGCTGACAAGCATTGCATGGCCTTTCTTTGATGAAGCTGAACTTGGGTAAGCCTGCTAATAGATCCTTGGAGGCCAGTTTAGACATGCTTTTGAAGTTGAGATGAGACAGTCTTTTATGCCATAACCAGCTCATTTCTTCAGATGCTTTAGCCAGAAAGCATATTGTCTCATCAGAGCTTAGTTGACCAAGATTAACAGTGTAGACATTTCCTTCTCTTATTCCGGTCAGCTTTATAGAGGATGTCTTCAGATCTCTGACTTAACGTTGATTATTGAGGAAGGTGACTTTATGACCCTTGTCGCAGAGTTGACTTATGCTCAGAAGATTGTGTTGTAATCCTTCCACATAGGCTATTTTACTGAAGGATATTGAACCATTCCCAGCTGAGCCATATCCTCTTGTCTTCCCAGAGCCATTGTCTCCGAAGATGACTGACGGACCCTCTTTCTTTATGAAGTTAGACATGAGGGCTTTGTTCCCAGTCATGTGCCTTGAGCATCCACTGTCCAGATACCAGGTTGTTATCATGGAGCTTGGTTTCTGTGGTAAGATTAAACTCTCATTTTGGTACCCATACTTGCATGGGTCCTACTTTGTTAGTACCCTTGGGAACCCAAATTTGCTTTATTTTGGGTCTCATATGCATAGGATTATGGTAGCATATTGCAGCCTTATGACTAACCTTATTACATACAAAGCATTTAATATGATGCATGCTTTTGTGTGTATGTGGATTCTTCCTCCATTTGGACTTATATGGGTTCTTAGCAATCCTTCCTTTATACTGGTTCTCCTTTTTCCATGTATCCTTGTGATTCATGATTTGAGAGGAGTGAAGCTTAACTCTACTGTTCCTTCCTAGTTAGTTCATGGAGTTGATTTTACTCGACTCTACGACCCTTCGAGGTTGGAGAGTAGTGACTAGGTTACTCTTCTCTTTTCTGAAACCTAGGCCAGTAAGGAATCTTTTATTCCTTGGAATATGGATTGGATCAGAAGAGTAGGGTTGGACTAATTCTTCCTTCTTTGAGGATTTCACAAATGTAATACTTCTACTAAAACTTAAAATATTACTAGAGCTAGTTTCCTTTATCTTTTCCACATATGGTTCTGAGGTGGATTCCCCAAAGCCTAAACCTGTTCTGTCAGATGCACTTCTCTGACTGGAGATCAGGAAGTCCATGGAAGAAGAGGATTTATTCCATGTAGAGATTGTCTTTTCTAGTTCCTCAATTTTAGAGGTTAGACTTGATTCTCTTTGTGCATTAAGTTCATTGGTCTGTTTTAAGAGCTTATTCTCAGTTTCAAATTTGGAGAGAGAATTAGTACTTAGAAGAGTTGTTTTCCAGTTCTTCCTGAACTTTCTCTTTTTGAAGAATAGAATAATCTTTAGATAGAACTCTGAACCATTTCATGTATTGATGCAGATCAGATGTTATGCCATGTAGTGTAGTTCTTAAGTCATCAATATCTACATCAGGAGAGTTAAAGTCAAATACCTCATCTATACTTACTTCATGAATGTCAGAGCTCTTCTTATCCTTTGTATGTTTGGCCATCAGGCAAAGATTTTCCATTTGAGGATCTTCATCATCTCCAGATTCGAGAGTCGAGTCGTTGTCTGAGTCACTCCATGATCCTCCGGCCACAAGACCTTTGTCTTCCTTCTGAGGCCTCTTATTGCCTTTGAATTCTTTCTTTGAATTTGATTTCCTCTTTAGTTCTTCTCTAAGAGGTTTGTTGCAGTTTGCAATGAAATGGCCAGGCTTCTTGCAGTTGTAGCATAAATTATTTATCTGCTCCTAGCTGATGTAGTTGTTGACTTTCTTTGGTTTAGTTATTGCCTTGACGCATGAATCTTTTGAGTCTTCTTACCAGCATTGCAAAGTCCTCATCATCATCTTCGTCATAGTCAGAGTCATTTTCAGTGTTAGCTTTGGAGATGTTATTTGTTGCTTTGAGAGCAACCCCTTTGTCCTTCTTTCTTCCTTCAGATAGAGTTTCTGCTCGTTGAGTCAGCTCCAGTTCATATGTGAGAAGGTTGCCATATAACTGTTGAACAGTCATTTCATGGAGATTCTTTAATTCTTTGATGGCAGTGGTTTTAGCATCCCACTTGCTAGGTAAGACTCTCATGAACTTTATGATTAGATCTTTATTTGGATAGATCTTTCTATAATCTCGGAGAGAGTTGGACAGAACATTGAATCTTTCGTAGGTGGAAGTGACATTTTCTCCTCGAACGTGGGCAAACATTTCATATTGTTGAGTCAGAAGAGATTGCTTGTTTTCTCTAACTTCTTCTGTTCCTTCATATATGATGAGCAATGCTTCCTATACTTCCTTTGTTGTTTTGTTGTTGACAACATTTTCAAATAGGTCATCTTCTAAGGATTGAAACAAAATGTTCTTGGCTTTTTTGTCGAGTTGGACAGCTTTCTTTTCGTTGTCAATCCATTCTGCTTTGACCTTGATCTGAATTTTGTTTGGGTCGTCTGAAGTTGGTGCAAGCTTTTTAGGAATGTAGGGCCCATTTTGAACAGTTTCAAATAGATCTTCATCTATTGAATCCATGTAGGCTTGCATACAAACTTTCCAATTGGCGAATTTATCTTTGTTGCACATATGTGGCTTACTGCCTCCTCTAGTCTTTGATTCGCTTATTAGATGTGCCATTGGATCTACTTAAGCTTTGTAGGCTATTTGATAGAACCTGCTCTGATACCAATTATTAGTTCCCAGGGGCACAATAGTTATCTAGAAGGGGGGTTGAATAGATATTTTAAATTCTTTTCGAAATACTTGTTATTTTTTATAATGATTTAAAACACAGCGGAATTGAGATTTGTTTGTTTTCCCTTTAAGATATAACGAGTTAATAGGAGTAAAGAAGTTATAACAGTTATAGCAGTTTTGGCAAGAATATAAGAGACACATTGATTTTAAGTGGTTCAGCGCACTTAAAGCTCTTAGTCCACTCTTCTACTCCTCGAGTAGAAAATCCACTAAGGATATCTTTACAATATTTGAATCTCACAAATTCCTTCAAGACCAGCAGTCTTGGAACTTCTTAGTTCACTTTTAAATTCTTTAAATCCAGCAAACTTGGTACTTCTTAGTTCAGTTAGAACTCTTCAAGTCCTTCTGAATTGGAACTTCTTACTTCACTTGATAGTAGTTGAGTTCTTAAATGGTGCTACTTAGTTGCCGTTAAGATTGTGTTCGAAAGAACTGAGTAGCTGAGCAATCTTTCTTTTTCAGATCGTAGAGTTGAGCGTTGAGTGTTCTTCAGCATTTTTGTTCAGTGCTTGCTTGATCTTGTCATCAGCTTATGTTTTGCATATATAAGGCCTTTGAAATGTATCCGTTGAAGACATCTGTTGAAGCATTAAATGCTTTTGACATTTCTGAGCTTTGATGGAGACTTTCTGCACAACTTCTGATTAGCAGTCTGACTCACTGACACAACAGAATGCTGTCTCACCTAACACCTAAAAATTATTTTCTGCTGACCCATAGTACTTTCCTTAGCTTCTTCAACACGATTCTTTTTTATATAATAAGGATGACTGTTGTGTCATTGGGACTCCCGAGGACTTCAACGTTTATAATACATTCCACATTTGTTGTGATTTATTCTTAAATAAATGGGCAAGGCTCGATGCTTCTGATGCAGACAGATGATACTCTACGATTCTGATCGTGGTGTCTTGCCACCTAGGTGCTTGATCCGATACTGATAGAAGAGAACACTACGATTTCTCTTAAGCACTGGAACACTACGATCTTAACTTGCTTGACTTGCAGACTCTACGATTCCGAGAGCACTCTACGATTCTTGAGTTTGACTCGGCAGGCATTTGGACCACTCTACGATTTTAGGAGAGGCCCTTCAAAGCAGACTACGATTCTCGATGCTCTACGATTCTGCCTTGGCTTCTGCAAGCTTGATAGACTACGATTTTGTTGAAGCCTATCTATTACATCTCAAGATATAGATCAACCTAACAGCTTTGATCTCTTCATCTATACATTCATTTACAGAATGATAAACATTAAAAGCTCAGATCAACCTAACAAGTTTGATCTATCACTAAGTCTTTGTACATGTATTCCTTGAAGGACTTTACATATAATCATGAATATTTACTTTCAACATCAAATTTAAATATGCAATCTCCCAACATGATAGGCTTCATACCGATCCGGTCTTTCGTCGTTAGAAGTTGCCTAGCAGTTCTCGTCTTTACCAGCTTGCTCAGGAGGTTCCGTAGAGAGTATGGGATTACCGCGGGAGCAGTTCAACGCTTTCAGCGGCGAGATGCTCTAGATGGTGATTACCCTCCTAAAGGAGGCTTTTCGTCAGTCCCCGCATACTCAGGTATTCTGCATGTTTATGTAATTTTTAATTAAGGTTATCTTGTTAATTCTCACATATATACGGACTAATAATTTTTATTTATAATTCTTTCAACATGGTGGCAATGGCGAGCGGACTGGCGATGACGAGTGGACTAGTGATGGCGACTAGGAGGACGACCGAGATTTTCATACACCAGAGTATCGTCGTCCACCTCTGCCCGATGATGATATTTTTACTAGTTTATTGTTCATTAGTATTCATGTTATTCATTTGTAGAACATTTATATATATTGTAGTCTAGTTGCGTCTATATAAGTAGATTACATTGTATTCATGTTATTCATTAAATTGTAGAACATTTGTACATATTGTTGTTGATGTGACGATAGAACATTAACTTATATTTGTAATTGTTAGCTTGTGATGTTGATGATGGTCAGTTAGTAGATTACGTTGTTGTTGAGAAGTGATGCAGGTTTTTAGCGCTACGTTAAATATTTGAATGTGAACTATATTATTGTATGTCTGTATTGGGATAAAACAGGTTATAGGTACATAAATGGGTTTAAATACCCGGAAATTATAATTTTAAAATAATTATTAAAAAAAGGGTTATTTTCAACGGAATAAGGTTTTTCCGACGGATATTCCGCCGAATTTAATTCTCAGATAAAATCAAAAAATATTTATTACATTTATTTTTTCGTCCGAACTACCCTATTTTCGAGGGAAGTTTCCGTCGAACTTGGATTTTAATATTGTTTTATTTAATTTAATTTAATTTTTTATCGAAGATAAGTTATGTCCGAGAGAATTTTCCGTCGAAGATACGGTATTTTCGAGGGAAGTGTCCGTCGAACATAAGTGGTTTTTATCCTCGACGTAATTATGTCCTCGTATTTACTCTGTCGAGTTTATATTCTATCCAACGAAATTCCGTCGGTGATAAGTCAGTCGAAAATTACAAAAGGTCGACGAATTTTGCGACGGAACTTATCTCTAACGCGTGTATATACGACCGAATATCCGACAGATACTTCTGTCATAAATAAGCTAGGTCTGACGGAATAGACTTATTTTCGAGGGAATATTTCGTCGAAAATAAGGCTTTTTCTTGTAGTGTGAGTAGCAACTCATGAACAAGTATGAGTCGAGTCCGGCCAGTTGCATGTATCCCAAATGGAGTCTCTGATAGTACGGTACACTTTAAAGAATTTTGTTTGATATTTCGAGATCCATTTTGATATTTGTTGTAGAGCCGTTCCTGAGCACGTGCAGGAGGGTCGACAGCCCTGACCCCCGATCAGAGGGGTCCTGATATATATATATATACACACACACACACACACACACACACACAGGATCAGGTCCGAACTCCCAGATTTTGTTAAAATTCGGATTTATTTATTTTTTGCTTTTTTTTAAAACAACTAAAAAAAAGTTTAATATTTTATCTGTACAGACCTGTTTTATTATATGTATCCAAATCACACCCAAAACACTGTATTATGGAAAAATTTCAATTCCATAAAATATTAACCTTATTTTTAGTTGTTTTAAAAAAAATCGGATTTTAGTACTGTTCGGATTGGAACCGGACTCTCTCTCTCTCTCTCTATATATATATATATATATATATATATATATATATATAGGCAGGGGCGGATCTAAATTTTTTTTCCAGCAGGGGTAGATTTAAACTATATTTTTTCAAGTCTGTGAGCTATCGTCCCTCTCTAACTTTCTGTAAGCTGTAAGCATACTTTAAAGAATTAAATTATAATGAATTTTTTTTTGCTTATGATGCCCTCTATCTCCATCCTCCCCTGTATAAAGGATTTTGAACATTTGATTGAAGATTTTGGCTCTAAGAATACTACAAGTATTTTTAAATAAATGTATTCTCATATATTTTGTTGTTGTCGAACTTCACAAATATTTTGTTGTAGTCGAAATTCTCATATATTTTGTTGTAGTCGAATTATTATTTTTTAAGCTCAAGAAATATACCTTTTTGAATACAACTTATACTTTTTTTTATTTATTTTTCTTTTATTTTTGGGTGAAGATAATTTTCAAAAAGGGTCTCATTTTCATTTGTTACCCTGGACCACCAAAATCTCATAAACAACTCTGATTTGTTGAGTCTTGTAACTCCAAGCATTTTGAAAGTTATGACCAAAATAAGATCAGAGCGTAAAAACGTGTAATTGAATGTCGATTTGAAATGAAAAGATGTCGATATGGGGCCGGGGCCGGGGCCGGGGCCGGGGCATAAAATGGGGTGTCTACAACATAACTCAGCTCTTGTAATCTTTGAGGTATTCATAAACTCTCACAAACTAGTCAAGCTCATTTTGAAGTTGAGTTGCTCATTTACTCTCATAGAATAAGTTGTCTCCTAGTCATGAATTAAAGGAGCACTTTAGGTACTGTTAACGCCAAGATATTTCTCCACGTCCCAATCACCAAGACGCGTCCGATATCCTGCACAGTTCAACAAGTCAACACCAAAAGCTTGACGGCCTAACCGTCGGGGGATAGCTCCGGCGTGAGAGTCAGTATCGGCGATCACAAGGTCAACAATGGAGAGAAAAATAATGTCTAATGTCTGAGAGAGAATAATAATATGAATGTGTGTAATGTTTTGTTACCTACCTCTATTGTGATCTTAGCCCCATCGCACTCAATCCGGCCATCAGTGCCACCCATCACTCTCTCGACACCTTTTCCCCACTCCGGTCACTTGGTAGAAAGTATGTAGCCTACTTCCTCACCTGCTACCACTCTTTTGCCACCATGGGTCATCGAGTCCCATCCTCATTAATGCCATGCGAGAAGGTGGCGAACATAGTAGTCGACTATCATTTGGCATAATGATTACTGGTCGAAGTTGAGTTAAGTGGCAATTTGTATAATGGGCGATTCAATGACTAAGCCCGAATAACGAAAATGACCCAAAACAATGGGATCAACCGAGAAAGGACCCAACGAAATAATCAAGTAATTGGGCCCAAATCATTCGGATCAATTAGGACAAAAGTAACATGATCGAGGAGGAGCCCATTAAGTCGGCCCGATAAGGAAAAGGATTATGGCCTGACATTGCCCCCTAGTCTTTTATTAAGCAGGATGTTTAATGAAAGACTATAAACAATATAGGCCCGTGATATAACGAATTATGATAAGTCACAAGAGGTCCAAAGTGAAACTCACCAAAGCCCAACAAAATCGGTCAAATTGATATCGAAATAGAAATGGGAAGCCCGATGAGCCTTGAAGCCCACTCGGTGAAGATATTTAGACCCAAAAGCAGATGAAACCTCTTCCCATTCATCATCATTGTAGTGAATTAAATGTGCGCCCTCGATTCTGAGTGTGGCAAATCGATTATAAAAGGTAAACTTTACCAATTCTAACGGTTTTACCTGCTAATTTGAAATTTGAACCTTTGAGCTTTCTTCTCCTCTGCAAAACTTCTTTCTCTGTTTCACGAAATCTCAACAATGGTGACTGTGAACTCTAGCCAAAACTCTCCCCTTCGCGTAACTCCTGTTAGTACCGTTTCTCCCAACCCAAACCCTAACCAAGAGGGTTCGAGTTCCAACCCCAATCTTCAACAACCGTGGGAAATCCACCTCGATCCCCTGCATCGACTTTTGACTTTTTCAAGGATGAGAGCAGGTTCCTCATGCCAACATCCCTCTTAGTCACGGAATCGAGATCGTATCCTTGGGACTCGTTATCAGATTCACGACATGTATGCCATAAGGGCTCCCTGCTCACGAAGAAGCGCATGTACCCAATGACAGACGGTTGGGTCGCCATGCGCAGTCACCTTTTACGGAAAGGGGGTCGCTTTACCTCTCCATGCTTTTATCGTTACCCTCCACAGGGTTCATAGGAGTGGGCTTTGCTCGATTAGTGCCTAATTCCTACATCCGTATCACGGCATTCATTGCATTACATCACGAATTAGGGATTTCTCCCTCTGTTGACATCTTCTTCACCCCCTCTTCTCTGCTAGGAAGGTCTAGAAACGAGGCTTTAAAATCTTGAGTAAGCAATCCCGAGGCCAACACGATTCGAGAAGAGACCCTTGATGGATACCCCTTCCAAAGAACGTGAGGGTTGTTACACGAAGTGGGTTTTTCATCGCGGGACGAGATCTCTTCTCTTCCAGTTGGACTACCTACCTCGATCGGGTCTCTGTGACTTTGGAGACATCTCAGAAGGCGTGTGAGGGAGATGGCAGACTTTTGAAGAAGATTCCTCAAAAAAATGGAGTTTTACACTTCTGACCAAACAAGCCTGGCTATATGACCACAAATGTAAGTTTCGAACAACTTTGTAACATAATTTTTGGGATATATAAATGATATAGGTTCTGATATATGGTTTTTGCAGTGTCTCTAATCAAACCAACTTCTTCGGAAGTGAAAGACCTGGAAGATTTTTTAGCAGGGAAGAATTCGGATGTGGCGAAGAGCATCCGTGAAGAATCTTCGGTGATCCCCGATCTTAGATCCACCAACTATCTCCTTCAAAATGATGAACCCCAAACCGATGAGCCCAACATACCCAGAAGAGTCCCTCGGACCCCGTAGAAGAAAAGATCCATGAAAAATCCAAATCCACCCAGCAGGAAACAAACCCCGAAAGTGACACGGAAACACTTCCGAAGCAACCCCACAAACAACCCCATCAATGACCCCGATCACGCACCTTACGAACCTACCCGGTGAGGAGGAGTCGCTTTCGACATTCCTTTGCACGATCGGGCCAAGGTTCTTCGTGTAAAGAAAATAAGGGCGAAGATAACCCCCCATTGTAGAAGAGCTCAAGGTTCCCTCGTCTTGGTGTCATTCCTCAAATAATCCCCACAGAAATCCGTGCACGATGATGAGCCGCCGGATCATCCCCCTCCCTCCCGAAAAAAAAAACATCCATCGAGAATGGCCACCCGGTTCATCATACGCACCCATGACCCCGAACCCACTCTGCTCGATCTCCTTCTCACGAAACCATACATGTGGACTCTTTGCGATTCACAATCAACCCCGCCTTCTCCTCCAAGACAAACGACTCACCGAATTTCGGGGCCGGCATGGCTTCTCCGACCATGTGGCCTCGATTCAATGCCCATTTTCCCTTTCATTTATTCAGCGCCGCCGTTCGTGAAAGCCGATGATCATCGGTTGAGAGCGATTCGAATGGGGATTTACTCGTGAAGGCATGAGCTACTTAGCGAAGGTAAGCGGTTTTATCCTTTATTTCCAAATTTATCTTCATACTTATACATCTAAAAGCCGATCAAATAATATTGGACATGCGTGGCGAATCTTTGTGTTGGGCGTCTGCGTCAAGGGTCTCTCGGTGAATCGGAGGAAGGGCTACGAGGAAGGAGAATGCCCTACGAAGTTTGCCTTGTCTAGGGAAAAGACTTCAGCGTGAATGCCTTCTTTATACAAATGAAGGTCTTCAAAAAAAGAGTTAGCCCAAGCGAGGAAGATGTGAAGGCCTCGATGAAGAACTAAAAGTCGACCGAAAAGCACGGCGACGAGGAGATCGTCAAAATGAATGTTGACTTGGTTCGGAGGAGGCGAGATAAGGATGGAGAAGATCGAGGAATTAAAGGCGATGCTAAGCTCGACCAAGACCATCCAAAAATTAGATTTGGCGAGAGACTCATCATCTGAATAAATGGCAAAAGCTCGAAGAAGAAATCAAGAACTTCGAGGCTCTTGGGACCTTGGGCCTCCTCTAGCAAATGACCTTCATAAACAAATATGTGAAGAGTATCGGAACTCGGATGAGATCAATGGGGAGATAATGAAGATATATTACGAGGAGATTCTGAGCTCTGCTTAGGAGTCGTGGCAAGGAGAAGGCGATTCGCAATGAGCGGATCCATCCTTTTCGACTCTTTGGATGATGAAGGTGGGCGCTGAAGGTGATGCTTTTCTTATTCCTTGATCTCATTAGAGAATTTTTATGAAGATTTACATTATTTTCTTTATTTAATTTATAGGATTTGTAAAAATTATCTAATATTGTAATTAGATTGAATATCGATGAAAGGTGGTTTCATCCTTATAACCCGGTGCATTTACCTTTACGCGATACTCGATATTAATTTAACTAAAAGATGCACAAACTCTTTCATGGGTGAACTCGAGGCATTAATTAACAACTAAGCATAATATATAACGAGATAAGATGAAGTTAGGGAATGAGGCATTTAGAACTCAACACTTAGAAAAAATTTAGGTAATAAAGTAAAGGGATACTTATTAATTCTTAGAAGTGTGAGATAGATACGCTTCATTAGGAATTTTTTACCCCGAAAGGCCTAACAAATCCAAAAGATGACATTTGCCTACCACGAAGGGCACGACAAAGTCTAAAGATGACACTTGCCTACCCGAAGAACTGACAAGTCTAAAGGACAACACTTGCCTACCACGAAGGGCTGACAAGGTCGAAGATGACACTTGCCTACCCGAAGAACTGACAAGGTCTAAGGACCACACCGAAAAGGCTACCATCGAATGGTGGTGAGTCCACTCGAACCTCCTAACACCAATGACGTTTGCCTACCACGAAGGGCTGACAAACTCATAAGGACCACACCTGAAAAGGCTACCATCGAATGGTCGGTGAGTCCACACGAACCTCCCAACACCAATGGCGTTTGCCTACCACGAAGGGCACGACAAACTCATAAGGACCACCTACAGAAAAAGGCTACCATCGAATGGTGGTGAGTCCACACGAACCTCCCAACACCGATGGCGTTTGCCTACCACGAAGGGCACGACAAACTCATAAGGACCACCTACTAGAAAAGGATACCATCGAATGGTGGTGAGTCCACCGAACCTCCCAACACCAATGGCGTTTGCCTACCACGAAGGGCTGACAAACTCATAGGACCCACTGAAAAGGCTACCATCGAATGGTCGGTGAGTCCACGAACCTCCTAACACCGATGGCGATCAATAACGAAGACAAGATTTGTTCGAGAAAAAGGAACTTTATTGATGATGACATAAATATTTCTGAGACTTCGATGTCTTGACATCATTTTTCTTGAAAGTACTTCTAAGCTTTGCTTGACGTGCAAGTATTCTTAATTCTTGACCCATCTAATGCCTTCAACCGATAAGTCCCGGCTTGACACTTGATGATTTCATACGGTCCTTCCCGGTTTGGCATCGGCTTTCCCAGTTACGAGGTGTAGATGCTTGGCTTCTCGAGGACAAAATCTCTACTTGAACCTTGAAACTTTACCCCCTTGTTATAATGCTTGGCCACTCTTGACGATAAGTACTTGATTTGATTAAAATTTGTTTTCTCTTACTTCCTCAAGCAAATCAAGATTGGCCTTAAGCCCTTCCTCATTGTAGATCTCTGAAATGGTGACTCGAAGACTTGGAGATCAATTTCAAGCTGGGACTAAGGCATCGATTACCATAGGCCAATCTAAAAGGTGAATCCCGTTGTAGTCCTCGGAGTAGTTCGATAAGCCCATAACACGCTAAGTAGCTCCTACGGCCATCGCCGCCAGCCCGTCAATCTGCGCTTGATCCCATTCGGTGACGTTACATTGGTCACTTCAACTTGTCCATTTGATTGTGGATGAGCCCTTTGAAGTCTTTTCATCTTTGAATCCCAGTTCTTTCAAAAATGCTTCAAATTTCGATCCCTGGTTGGCGTCCATTATCGATATTACCACCTTAGGAATCCCGAAGCGAAATACTCTTGATTCTTTCAAAAATTTCAAGCATTCTGTTACATTATTAACCTAAGTGGCTTTGCTTCTACCCACTTGGTCGTATAGTCGATGGCAACTATAACAAAAGCCCGACTTGACCTTTTGCCTTGGTAATGGACCCGATATATCAACCCCCAGACAATGAAGGGTATAGGAGATAAGATCGAGTATAGCTCTTACGGTGGTGATGTGAGATCGAATTTATTGAGTTGACACTTCTCGCACTTCTTGGCGTATTCGATCGCTTCTTTGAAGATGGTAGGCGATAGTACCCTTGTCGAAGTACTTTATAGGCTAATGACTTAGCGCCGTATAGTCGCCACAGATGCCTTCATGTACTTTCCGGAGAGCATATTGACGGATGGGTCGGGCATTTGGTAGTGGAGATGAAAGCCCTTGAACAGATCCCCATCAATCGAACAAAATTAGCACTCTTATACTTGATTTTCTTGGCGAGCATCCGTCCAGAAGGTAAGGGCGCCATCTGCCGGATACTCTATATATGGAGTCGACGGTGGTTGGTTTGGTCGATGCACATCACCGATTTATGATGGACACTAGGATCTTTGCCAAAATTTCTAAATAAATGACCCATGAAGGCGTTAACATCCGTAGTGGCTAATTTGGAGAGTGCATCGACAATTGAATTGTTATTACGCTCGACCCCTGAACTTCGTAGGATTGGAAATGTTGAAGTTGTTCCTTGATTACATTAGATATTTGATCATTTTTGGGCCTCGAGCCGTATTCCCCAGAAAGTTGTAACGACTAGCGAGAATCTTTGAAGATGATTATTCTTTGCACTTGAAGACTCTTTGCGGTCGTAACCCTTCAAATACCGCCTCGTACTCAACCGTTGTTTGTCGCTTTGAACTGAAATCGATGGCTCTTGCACCTTGAATCCCTCCGGACTCGTTAGAATAATCCTGCTCAGCGGCGTCAAGTGGTAGAAGACCCATCTGCATCTGGCGTCCACGAACTACGCCCTTTGAAAAGCGCAAGCTGCTCTGTCCAGATCCTTGACACGCAACAACTTCATCGACTTGAAAATGAGCATTCGACTACAAAATCAGCGAGGCTTGCCCTTTGATGGCGGTTCGGGGATGATATTCAATGAAAAATTGGGACAACTCCATCGTCCGTGCGGCTAATCTCCACGATACCTCGGGTTTGCCCATAATCTTCTTCAAAAGGTGATCTGTATATCTATTACCAATCTACCACGGAAGTATTGCCTAAGCTTTCGACTAGCGAGTTATTAAAGCAAAAGCAAACTTTTCAATGTTGGTACCTTGTTTGACATCCCGAAGGACATGGCTTACATAATAAACCGGGTCTTGCTTACCCCTGACACGCGCCAAAGCGCTCCTACTTGACGAACTATTGCTAAGTATAAATATAGGGGTTCGGCGAGGCGGGCTTCACCAACAAAAGCGTAGAAGATAAGTAGGACTTGATGCTCGAAAGGCGTCCTCACGCTCAGAAGTCCATTGAAAGCGTTTTGCATTCTTGGTCCTTTGATGTATCGAAAGCGGCAAACATCTTTACTGCCGAGCACGGACATAAACCTCCTCGAAAAGCTGCAATCCTTCCGATCAGACGTTGAACATCTTTAAATGGTGAGGAGTCTTCATGTTTAGGATCGCTTGAATCTTCTGGATTGGCTTGATTCTCTCGGATTGACAAGATAACCCGAAACTTGCGGCTCCTGGGCCAGAAGGTGCACTTAGTGGGGTTCAATCTCAAATTGTGATGACGAATTGTGCGAAAGCATTCTTCTAAATCATCCGGATGTTTATGCACCAACATGCTTTTGACAATCATATGTAGTCACGTACACCTCCACATTCTGCTGGTGATATCGAAGACATGGTTCATCATCCTACGGTATGTGGCTCGGCATTGATGGTAGAAAGTCATTTTCTTATAGCATATATCTTTGAGCGATGCGTAATGAGCGCCGTCTTGGTATATCCTCTTTACGTAGAAATTTGATGATATCCGAGAAGCAGCGTCCATGAAACTTAACAAAGCATACCGAAGTGGCATCGATGAGTTGGTCGATGTGGGGTGGTGGTAGAAATCCTTGGACAAGCTTTATTTAGGTCGGTGTAGTCGATGCGGACTCGCCATTTACCATTTTCTACGGACCCGGCACCACATTCGCCATCCATTGTGGGTAGTCGATCTCGAAGATGAAGTCGGTTGCCAGCGACTTTGCAATCTCTTCATCGATGATTGGCGGCGTTCGGTGCGAAAATCCTCCTCTTCTGTCGAATTTGGTTTCTTTGGCGGGTCCACCTCAACCGATGCTCGGCGATATCCCTGCTTACTCTGGCATATCACGAGGTTCCCATGCAAAAATGTCAACATAGCATTGCGGGGAGCTCCGTGAGGTTCGTTCGAGAGAGGTTCGGCGGACCGAACCTATTTTCACCGACTTGTTTGCTTTGCGGGATGAGCTCTATCTCCTCCGTTTCTTAATTTGGCATGACCAGCGGTTCGGAACTACTCTCTGTGAAGGTTCGATCTCTATCGCCATGATGCATACCTTCGATACTCCCCGCTCGAAGTGATCACGGCGTTCAATAACACCTTACGGCGGATCAAATCCCTCTCACCTCGCTTGACCCCATGGTAGTAGGAAATTTGATTTTGAAATGAGGAATTGAGGTCGCGACTTGCAAAGATATTAAAGTAGGTCTTCCCAAAATAGCATTATAAGCGAGAATCTCGTGCACAACATAAAATTTGCAAATAATTTCTACTTTTTGAAGTAGTTAGAAGATATTTGGTAGTTCGATGGTTCCGACCACCTTGGCCAAGGGTCATTACTAAAACCATATAAAGAGCCTCTGTCTATATCCATCTTTTCGCCCGTCAGGTGCATCCTACGATAAGCGTGGGCATCTGAGAATATCTACAAAAGACCCATTATCTACCATCATCCGCTTCATATCCACCAAGAACCCACTTGCGATCGGCACCAATGATCCTCGTGCGGTTCGATGACTTAGAAGGTAATCTTCATCGATAAAGGAGATTCTGAGTACTCGAATAAGATCTGTCGGTCTTGGGAGGTACCCTTGGCGACATGGCCAAGAATCCAAGTAACCGGTACGCTTCTTTCCAGCGAGTTTGCGGAAGTACCCCGGTGATGACATCTACCACGTGCCTTGCGGTACATTCCGGGAATGGTGGCGCTTCTTTGCTGGTGAAATTTCTTTGGAGCAGGCCCTCTATCCTGCTTTGTTGATTAGTTACGGCGACCACATCTTTGAATTAAAGCCCGCCTTGTACCTTTCTTTCAATAAAGTCCTTCAAACTAGCACAGTCGTTCGTATCATGACCCGAAGCTTGATGATAATCACAATACTTACGAGAATTCCCTTTCTCGGGCTTAATGTTATCTCGAGGTGGCTCGAAGATAGGTTGATTTTTAATTTGATCCAAGATAATGATACATGCGTGTTGAGTCTATGTACGTCCTATTCACTCTCGAAATTTGGAAGCGGATGAGCGTCCTCCACCCTGTCTCCAATTGTTATATTTCTTGACCCGTCTTCGTGGCGGTCTTTATTCCCTTCATTCTTTTTTTACGGTCTCTATCGGTTCATCCGTCTGTCTCCTTTGGCCGGTCACGAAGAAGGGCGTTTGAGGTTGTCCATGGCTTCCTCCACCACGATATAGCCTTGACTTTGTCGAAAGGCTTGGTGAGACTCTTGGTGATGAAACATTAACTTCTTCACCAACTTCTCCGATTTGACCAGATCTAACCCATTCTGAAACAGTCCAACGACTTGTAGATCGTTCAGGTCTATCACTTGGCCGACTGCTTCACGGAACCTCTTCACATATTGGCCCAAAGACTCATTCGAAAAGCCGTCGAACTGAGCCAACGAACGGTTGGTTTTCCCTTCTTTTGTTGCTCCGAAGCGAGCATGAAATTTCTTGCACATATGCGCCCAAGATGAAATTGAATCAGAGGGCAAAGTCCCCATCCTTTATCGGGCATCCTTTACGGCGTTGTGACAAAAGTATGACACTTAGCCGCATCGCTAAAGTCGTAATAATCCATCGATCGATTGAGCGCTTTGTTGTAGTCGTAAGGATCCCGATCCATCATAACTCTCGATATGGGGCAACTTCTTGTGGGGTCGACTTTTTCTTTAAGGATTTCAGCGGAAAAAGGGATGCCTTCTTTCTGAAGTATCCTTCATTTTTTGTACTTGGCAAGTTGCTTAGAAGTTCCTTTAACTCTTTAACGGATACTCCACACCTTACGGTTGAGATGATGCTTCTTTTTCGGTGACTCCTCTTCTTACGAGTGGACGGTTTCTTACAATAGAGCCTTGACTCGGAAGGACTTTTTACGATGGCGAGTGTCCACGGGGTGGTGTACCCTCGGTAGACTTTTGGAGTACGATCCCCGGATATACGCCGTCTACGAACTCGGGCACTATGGGCGAGGATGTGTGCAACAAGTGCTTTCTTTGTGGTCTCGAGTGTGATCTACGGATCGACCTCTTCGTTCTTTCAGGCCTTGCTCCTTAGAATCGGCGGGGTGATGTGCCCTCTTCGATCTTTTTGGGGTAGGGCTTGGGATCTTCTTCTTTCTCGATTTGACCCCGAGATTCTCGTCTGAATGAGCAGGTTCTTTCCCACTTCCGGTGCCCTCGCTCTTGGGTTAATTATAAGCTGGACTCTTCATCCCTCAACTCTTTATCAAGAGCCATACGCTTTCGGCTATATCTGTCATTTGTTTCACGAGTACTTCCATAGCTCTATCCGCTTCATCCGCCATCTTAGCGATCGTGAAGCTTTTTCGTCTTAGTCACCTCGGTATCGAGTTCTAGGCGAGGTGCCTTTACTACTCGTTTTAGACCATGGCAGGACCCTTTCTCTGTCGGGAAGACTAGACGCTTAGCCTTGCCTGCGCCCGATAGAAAATCTTGGTGATCGTTTTGATTTGTCTTTAGCATGAACACTTATCGCCGGTCCCAAACGATCCTCAGCGGAGACACTCGTGGTGTCGATTCACTTTGGCGACCCTCTAGGCGCCCTTGAATGTAGGTGTTCTACTTTTTACCATGAATACTAATGTAGAACAAACACGATGCTGTGATTGAAAAATACTCGGAGACACTAGAACTCAGGCCCTCCTTACAGCGCTTGATGTTAACGCAAGATCTTTCTCCACGTCCCGATCACCAAGACGCGTCCGATATCTGCTTGCGAGTTCAACAAGTCGACACCAAAAGCGTGGCTTTGGCCCGTCGAGGGGATAACCGGCGTGAGAGTCGATGTCGGCGATCACAAGGTCAACAATGGAGAAAATAATGTCAAATATACGAGAGAGAATAATAATATGAATGTGTGTAATATTTTGTTACCTACCTCTTTTGTGATCTTAGCCCCATACGTACTCAATCCGGTTCTGGTACCACCCATCACCTCTCGACACCTTTTCCCCACTCCGGTCATTTCGGTAGAAAGTATGTAGCCTCTTCCTCACTTTGCTACCACTCTTTGCCATTGCCGGTCATCCGAGTCCCATCCTCATTAATGCCATGCGAGAAAGGTGGCGAGACATAGTAATCAACTATCATTTGGCATAATGATTTATCGGTCAAAAGTTGGGTTAAGTGGCAATTTGTATAATGGTACCAATTCAACGATTAAGCCCAAATAACGAAAATGACCCAAACAATAGGATCCAACCAGAAAGGACCCAACGAAATAATCAAGTAATTGGGCCAAAATCATTCGGATTAATTAGACATGAAAGAACGTGATTGAGGAAAATTTCATTAAATTTTACCAATAAAAAAAAGGATTATGACCCAACAAGTACATTTGTTGTTGTTAGTGCCCCCATATCATACGGTGTCCCTCTCACCAAACTTGGTTATCACTATTTCCGCTACAGCCTACCATTCTTTTGGATCCATCTGGCTTTATTTGTCAACAAACAGGAACAACTTTTGGCATTTTCTAAATTTATTTACATTTTGGTAGACCCTATATCTATAAAACCACAATTTTTAAAATAATTTTATGTTATTAAAATAGTCTTAATATAAGTTAGGAACGTGATGTGATATTAAAAATAATAGTGAAAAGATAATAACAAATTAAAAATATCATAATATTTTATAATTTTAAAATAAAAATATATCTCTAATTTTAGAACGAATTAAAAAGAAAAATACATCTAAAGAGAGGGAGTAAATTCCGTCAGCAAATTCAAAATATCACCACCCACCCCACTAATTAAGCTGTTTCAAAATTTTATGGACTAAAACTGTACACCTCAAATTATTTTATGCTTCTCATCTATTTTGGCTTATTTACATTTTTGCCTCTCCATCACAATCTCTATTCAGTTATTGAGAAAAAAATATACTTATTTTTGTGCAAATAGAATTTGAGCTTTTTTAAGCGAACATAAAAATTAGATATAAGTGTATTTGAATTTCATTTATTTATATTTTTATCCATCAATGAGGGTCAAAATACAAATAAGTAAAATTCAAATAGACTCACATTCAATTTTCATGTCCACGTAGAGTTTTTGATAAAATTTAGGCTTAAATATGATTTACTACCCTAAACTATAAGTAGTATTATATTCCGGTGATCAGCTTCAATTTTGTCGATTAGGTGATTGAAGCTATCAATTTTTTCGATTTCATTCGATTAGGCATACGTCGGGAATTCGACGTGACATCCTAATAAAGCGTGAAGTCTTATGTGTAAAAACATTATATATTTTAATGAGATCAAAGGACAAAAGGTAAAATAACAAATAAAATAACTAAAAATTACACAAATAATATAAATTAGTTGTATAATTCTTTATTTATAGTTATATAAATAATATAAATTATTATATAAATAATATAATAATTATTTTTATTAAAAATAATTATTTTATTAAAAAAACTGCATTTTTTAATTTTTTATTAAAAAAAATTGTGTTTAATATTAATGATAATAAAATAAAAATAAAAGTACAATTTTTTAATAAAAAATAATTATTATTTTATTAAAAAAAAACAACCAAGAGCGTTTTTTTTAAAATAAAGCAACTGCGTTTTTTTATTAAAAACAGCATTTTTTTTTATTACAAAAAAATAGCATTTTTTATTACAAAAAAACTGCATTTTATTTTTATTTTTATTATCATTAATATTTTTGTTTTTATTATCATTAATATTAAACACAATTTTTAATAAAAAATTAATAAAATGCAGTTTTTTAATAAAAATAATTATTATATTATTTATATAATAATTTATATTATTTATATAACTATAAATAAATAATTATACAACTAATTTATATTATTTGTGTAATTTTTAGTTATTTTATTTGTTATTTTACCTTTTGTCCTTTGATCTCATTAAAATATATAATGTTTTTTGCATAAGACTCCTCTCATTTATTAGGATGTCACGTCAAGAATTTCTCGACGCGTGGTAATCCAATCGAATTTAAATCGAAAAAAAATTGATAGTTCAATCACCTAATTAACAAAATTGAAGGTGGATCACGATCAAGTTTTAATACGACGTTATAATTTAGGGTAGTAAATCATATTTAAAGCCTAAAATTTATAAATACTTGGTCCTTTCGTTGTACAAAACCAGAGTTTATTGTCAAACAAATTATTTTACAAAACTAGTATTATTTTTTTCTTTGGTGATAGTATGAAATGTCATAATAAGGTTAATAAAAACAAAAACTACATTTGTTACAAATTATAAGATGAATATGGACTTTTTAAAAGTCAAATTCAAACTCAAAATTAATATAAATTTATTTAGTTTGTGTCAATACAATTATAAATATCATAAATTACCTAAAAATACTACTAGTTAGAAGATTTATTATTTTCAAATTTAAATGAATTATTATAATTTTAAATTTGAAAAAATCTTAAATTGACTCTTAAAAAATCAGAATTGATATCATAATTTGGAATGGAGGGAATATTATATATAAGTACAAAAATGAAAGAAAAATACTATGTTTTTAGATTCTATATATTTGCAAATTTTTTTGGGTGAAACGAAAGGAATATAATTTAATGGTTATTTAGTTAATGTGTTTACTCCTCCCAAAAGTAGGTGGATTTTTTTATTTTTTTTTATTATTATTATTATTATTTTATCGTGTGTCCCTCTGTGGGACAGGAATTAATCTCTCTGACCTGGACTTTTAACTATACTGGGGTCTATTATGGGCCTTAGCCTCAAGTTTAGGAGCACGTGCAACCAATTTCTTAAACCATTAGGAAAAGCCGAAGCGTCAAATGGAACCAAAAGGCTACAACTGATTAACCATGGGTCGATTTAACAACAATTGTCCAACCAATTTCAAATTTAAGTTACGATCATATTGTGTATAAAATTTGAAATATATTTATATACGCACTTTTAAATTTATATTTTAAAAAAAACTTTTTATACATATGATTGACATATAATTTATACATTTTATGTAAGACCACGAATTTTATGAAATAAAAGTATTAAATTATTCTTATAATTATTATTTTATTCAGTAAATGGTTAAATTGATAAAATGTTAAAGTTAAGGGTGATATGTGAAAATTTTACAAAGTAAGCAAGTCGTCATAAAATATTCGTTGTGTCGGTGAATATTCGTTTGGTCGGGGAATATTCGTACGACGTCGCAATCATTGGTGGATCTCACAACGGAATAACTGTCGAATATATAAAGCGACAAAAATAACCTTTTTATAGAAATAACGATAAAACTTTTATCGTAACCTATTGAAATACCCGATGATAAAAGTAAAGTAATACGCATTGTTCCACAATAGCACACGGTATTGCACAATATCTCTGATTATTGATGCTTACGTAAGAAGTCACTCAGTTTTATTCAATAATTGCAACAGTAGTTGCTGCATAGTATCTCATATTATTGATTCAATAATTATCACAGCATCATCTGCACAATATTTTATATTATTAAATCAATAATTGACACGACACAGTTATTCATATTATTATTTGCATTATTGACAATGTCTGGAAAGTTCTGTCGATGAAAGCGGTTATGTTATTTAATTGCGCGCCAATAAAGAGAAATTCTTATCGGAAAGCCCCTCTTTCGAGGTTATGTTATAATATTAATGATGAATAATTGTTGAAAGATTAAAAATGTGTTATATATATTTATTAGCGATAAATGATGAGATTTAATTAATAGTTAGTCAAGACTAATTAAATAGTTTGAACTAACTAAGAAAGCAAAAATGTGTATAAAACATAAGAAAATAAAATTAAAACTAGAATTTGAGTTCGGAATAGAATTTTGATGAGCGGACAACTCGGTTGAATCCGGAGCGATGAATCTAGTAAGAAAAGACTGTAAACTCGATATGGTTTTAAGGTTGACTTTTTGGTCAAAGTCAATAGTTGACTTTTATATAGAAAAGTTAAAGATAGAGTTCATAGTTGAATTTAAAGACGCGAACGAGATATTTGAGTCCAGGACGATGAATATGTCAAAATAGGCTATAAACACAAAATTTGTATTCGTAAGGGGTATTATTTCTTTCGTATTCGTAAAGGATGTTATTTTCTTCATACTCATAAAGGTTGTCATTCTATTCCTTATTAATCTGTGGAAATAATCAGTCTACGCGGACTACCGCATGCTTGGTGAATAACCCTTCGTATTCATTTCTTATTAATTTATGGGAATAACCTGTCTACGCGGACTACCGCATGCTTGGTGAATAACCTTTCGTATTAATTCTTTATTAAGTTGTGGAAATGATCTGTCCACGTGGATTACCGCATGACGAGTGAAAATCTATTTGCAGTTTCTTGTATTATTTCATATCATATTCCTAAATCTAAACTTGCTATTGATTCTATAATTCTTGAAATGATTAGAAATTACTTGAGGTTTGTGTTTCATCTAATATCATTGCACTGGAATATTGGTCTGTAATCTCTTATGGAAATTTTAATCTTTTTAGGTCGTGGTACTATTCATTTGGAGTAATATTCATATGGTACTATTCATGTGTACTATTTATACGACACTATTTATGAGTATTATTCACAATGAAATTTATTTATTTTTTCTTTGTCATTATCTTTTATGAATCTTGTCAGGAATAAGCATGTGAATGTTATTGCTATTTATATATGATTTGATTATGATATATATGAATGAATATGCAAGTATGCTTGCATTAAGAAAAGCTGTAAAGTCCTTTGATAGATAATAGAAACGTATGTACAAGGACTTAGAATGAATTAATCAAGTATGTTAGGTTGATCCTACATAAGCAAAACAACTTTGTAAAGTCCTTAAAAGAAATGATGTACAAGGACTATAAACATAGAAAGATCAAGAATGTTAGGTTGATCTTATGATGTAATAGATAGGTTTGTCTGATCGTCGAGCACTACACCAGAAATCGTAGTGTGCCAAGAGAGTCAAGGAAAACTTGAGAGCTATCGAGGCAGAATCGTAGTCTGCAAGATAGTAGATCTCGGAGTTCGTAGACTGCCAGGAGAGACGACGAAGGATCGCAGTGTGTCAAGTAGAACTTCCTCGTGGTCAAGTCTGCTTTGAGAAAGTCGTGTTCGAGAATCGTGAGGAATGACGCCTCTGAGCCGTAGAACATCTGCTTGAAAGCTAAGTCAGAAACATAGACTACACTCGGAGTCGTAGAGTCTACTGATGCCGAAGCCAAGTCAAGGATTATAGATTACACTCTGAGTCGTAGAGTCTATTGATTACATGCAGAGATCGTAGTCAAGCAAGATCAGATGAAGACATCGAGCACAAAGACAGAAAGCGTAGAGTGTCAAGATCTGATCCCAAAGTCGTAGGGTTTGCACAACCAAAACTGAATCGTAGAGTGCAGAACTACGACCTCAACAGTTGTGCTCACAATGCCAAGGCAGAATCGTAGAGCAAATACGATTCTCAACAAATGAGCACTCCCAGAATATCCAAAGGAACCAAGCCTCTGGTTCAAGCTGCAATGTTACATCCAACTTGAAGGAAACTAGAGAGCACTCAACGAATGGCATGCAAGGTAACAGAAGATCTAAGCACCAACCTAATCAGCATCAAGATTAAGTTGTGAAGCCATTCGAGATGAAGTCTTCCACAAGGAGATCAGAAGAAGACTTCAGATGGCCAGCGAAGGGAAAGTCAGCAAGTCTGATGGTCATCAGTGAGGCGAAGACAACGATCTTGGAAGCAACCAGGATCTTAGTGTTTGCCAAACAAAGAAAGAACTGATGAAGTAAATATAGAGATACTGGACAGCTTCTGAAGAACAAGGCTAAAGTGATTAAGCATTGGGTCAGTCCATTGATGATAAGTGAACGGGAGATCACCAGGAGAAAGCGAGCTGGACACGCCACAAATCTGAAGTGTCTTGCTATTCAGAAGGGGCCAGAACAAATAAG
This sequence comes from Panax quinquefolius, assembly GCA_020205615.1. Classification (NCBI taxonomy): domain Eukaryota; kingdom Viridiplantae; phylum Streptophyta; class Magnoliopsida; order Apiales; family Araliaceae; genus Panax; species Panax quinquefolius. Next base: position 84,847,228 of record CM035165.1, read on the forward strand.
TCAAGTCATCAGTATCTGAGAACTGTTGAGGCAAACAGAAGTGTTGAAACACTACACAAAAGAAGAAAGAAGTGTTCTACATTGAAGATTCAATCAACACTCTTCAAGATCGTAGTGTTGTCTCTACCAGTCAACAAGACACTACGATCAGGTCCTTGAAGACATGCATCAGAATCGTAGAGTTTGAATAGCTGAAGACTGAAGCATTGGTAACGGTTGAATCTGAAGGGTAATATTCGGACAAGTGCTTATTGAGAGCATCGATGCAAAAGGACAACCTTTGATCGAGAAATCAAAAGGAGGAAATAAAGTCTTCAACCTGCCCAAGACATTAAAGTGATATATTTGGTGAGGTAGGTGAAGCGATCGCTATGATGTCGAAAAGTCGAGAAAAAGTTGTCATGTCACATCTGCAGTCTGCACCAAGCAACTCGAGATCTGTGAAGCATTTCAAAGAGCTTTCAACAGCTACTCTCCAACGGGAAGATTGGGAAGGAGTATAAATCTGCTAGAGCTTCAAAGATCAAAGGTTGCTGGAGTTCCCGAATTTGGAGTAACGGTGAACTGTTCTAAACCACGTAAGATAGTGAGTTCGAAGGCTCACTCTACGATCCATCAAGAACACTCAGAGACATACAAAGAAAGAAGTAGAAGTGAGAGTTCTAAAATGTAGAAGTGAGAGTTCTACTACATGAAGAGTGTTCTGAACTGCAGAGAGAAAGAAGAGCATTAATGACATCTTGATGTTCATCATGGGAAGACTCTAAGTACCATAGAGAAGAGCTCACAGTCATCTTAGCAAGTCCATCATGAGAAGGCATCAAGTATCAAGAAAGGAGATCACAAACGTCATCATGGTGGCAAGCATGAGAAAGTTTCCAAGTACCTAGCAGAAGAGCATACAGTCATCTTAGAAACCCATCATGTGCAGCCATCACATATCAAAAGGAATGATCTTCAAGGCAGTTCATCAAGGGATCATCAGAAGAAGTTGAGTAACTGAAGAAGCTGAGCATCATGCAACACTCAACTGCACTTCAAGGATGATCACGCCAAGCTGCTAAGTACAGAAGATGTTCAAAGCATAAAGACATCTTAGTAGCTCAGCACCAACTCCAACAAATAAACAAACAACTCAACAAGAAGCCAGGGCATGAGGGGTCCTTGTCCGGAGGGACTAAATGAAGTTCCAAGCCTGCTGGGCTTGAAGAGTTCCTAGGGAACTAGAGGAGTTCCAAGGCTGCTGGCCTTAAAAAGTTCTTAGTGAACTGGAGTCCCAAGGCTGCTGGCCTTGAAGGAATCTTTGTGATTCAGGGTGCTGCCCTTCCTTAGTGAAAATCCTGCTAGTTAAAAGCAAAAGAGTGGATTAGGAGCTTGAGTCTCTGAACCACTTAAAACCCCTTGTGTCATTTACATTATGTCATTTACATTATGTATATTAACTGCTATAACTGCTATGTATGTTCTAACGGCTTACAACCGAACTAACTCTACGAACAATGTATGTATGATTATGAATATATCAATGAAGGGGATCTTTTACTTATTCTGATGAACTGATTAAGAAAATATCTCTATTCACTGAAGAGTCATAGAAGCTGACAGCAACAGGAGATAATTCATTCCAGAACAGACTTCAAGCTACTATAGCTGATGTATCTTTTAGACTCAAAGAGAGAGATAACATCTATCTGAAGGTCATGAGCAAATGCACTACAAGAGAAGAAGCCAGTGAAGAGCAGATCCAAGTCCTCTCTGATAAGATTTGTAAGACCCCGACTTTTTGAATAAAGATGAATTTTCTATAAATATCATTTTTGAATATTATTGAATGAATTTGATAAATTGTTATAATTGTGGGTAATATTTATAAATTTTGCAAAGTACGTAAGTTGTTATATAATATTCGATTGTTCGGGGAATATTCGTTTTAACAGGGAATATTCGTATAACGGCACAATCATTGGTGGACCCCACAATAGAATTATTATCGGATTGAGAAATTGACAAAAATGCTTTATGAAAATAACGGCGGAAGTTTTACTGTTAACTGTTGAAACACCCGGTGTTAAAAGTACAATAATACGCGTGGTTGCATAGTAGCACACGGTATTGATTATTGATGCTTACGTGAGAAGTCACTCAGTTTTGTTCAATTATTGCTATAGTAATTGTTGTCAATTTTGATTATTATATGGACCCCCATTTACCAATTTTTCAAAATAGTCGGTAGAAAATTATTTAATATAATAAAAGGTGGGGGCCCACTATGGGGCCCACGTTTGAAATTGAAGCAGGAAGTTGGCTGATGTTTTCACGGGAGTTGTTTTATGGTGGGTATTGTAATAATTGTATATATATATATGATGATGATTGATTATATATATATATAATATTTGATGATTGTTATTGCATGTGGGGAGGGTTGGGAAATCACGGGTTCTACCCCGTGAATGTATAAAAGGAGCATATGTTATATATATAAATAATATATATTATATTTTATTTAAAAAATTTTGTTTTATTAGAATATTTTATTAAATCAATCTGGACCGTCCGTTTAAAAGTAAATCAATCTGGATCGTTCATGAATTAGTTACTATGCAGTCCATTCTTCTATAAATAGAAGCTCATTCCTTCATTATTTCTTACGAATTCACTGAAACTCTAGAGAGAGAAACTATAGAGAGAAAGAAGAAAAGTATTCTGCTACTTCACTACTTCGATATCCAGTACTCTTCTTTCAAAGGTAGGGGATATTATTTGTTGTACTCGTAAAGGATATTATTTGTTGTACTCGTAAGGGGTATTATTTCTTTTGTATTCATGAAGAGAACTTCTGTTATTCCATTCTTTATTATTCTTTTGGAATAACCTATATACGCGGGCTACCCTATACTTGGTGAAATTCTCATATTTTTCCATTCTTTATCATTATGTTGGAATAACTTGTTTATGCGAAGTACCGCATACATGGTGAAATTCTTCCGTTATTCCATTCTTTGTCATTCAGTTGGAACATCCTGTCTGTGCGTTACGCATGACCTGGTTCCGTTATTTATCATTCGGTTGGAACATCCTATCATGCGCGCTTTCTGCGTGACACAGTTCCATTGGTTATTATTACATTAGAATATCACATCATGCGTTCGCGTGACACAGTTCCATTATTTATTATTACATTGGAATAACTTTTATGCATGCGGTCTATCGCATGCCTGGTGATTTCTTTTGTTATTCCATTCTTTATTATACTCAGTTGGTTAAAGTTTTGACTTCTATACTCCATGAAATTAGTGGAATATCCTTGATATTTACGCTTCATCCAGTATCTTTTCATGGAAATATTCTTATGAACATTCTTGAATTTTACTCTACAAAGCAGTATCATGTTGACAATTTGGACGTTATTAGTTCCTAGATAAATTAATTCTTGAACTTGTTTTATTGAATTCTTATATCATTGTCATCATCCTCATGTTTATATTATGTTGAAAGTCATCGTGGCACTGTGTAGTGCATAGATGGACTTGGTATGATTATGACGAGGATTATTCGGTATAATCATGGTAGTAATGTTACAAATGATGTGGTAAAAGTCCTCATTGGCCCGTAGTGCATTGATGGACAGTTGTTGGCATGATCATGACCATTAATGAATACACAAATATTCTTGGCCCGTAGTGCATGGATAATTATGGTCGTGATACTAAAGAATATCCTTGGCCGTAGTGCAGGGGTGATTCGATGATGTGGATTATTTATTAAGTTGAGTCCCAGTGATAAAAGTGATGAAAAACCTTTTAAATCATAAAAGATAGTAGATTTTATTCTCTACTTGACTCTTTTAATGGATTGCTTGTTCACTGCAGATTAAACTTGATGTTTGTTATATTTTATCGGTTTAACAACTGTTGAAGGCTAACGATAATTTATTACGCATTATCTTAGTCATAATATTTCTTCTTGGGCAAGTTGAGCTCACCCTTTTGCTTTCATTGTTCTCTTTGAAATGAGAGCGTAGAGAGGACTAATCGAGAAATGGAGTGACGGTCTAGAGGATAGCATTAGTAGTCCTCACTATTCTGTGAAATAGTGTGTTAATAAATGTAATGAGGACTTATTTTGAGTTTGAATACTGTTTAGAAGACAATATTTGTATTAAAACTCACATTTCATGTTGTATATTTAAGGTTGTATTTGTATTACATACCATGTATTTGGCGACTCAAAATAGGTGATGTATACCTATTTTGGGGGCGCCATGATTGGTATCAAAGCTTAGGGATATGATCCACGGCTAAGATGTGAGACTAGAACTAGGAGGAGGAGGCGGAAATTCCTTCGCTAGTATGACCTACCTAAGTTTATTTGGTATTTAATTGGTCGAGTCGAGTATAGGGATAATATGTTATATGTTAATTAACCCTTGTTTTATGGCGATGTCTGAAAATGACATCAAGAGAATGTTGAGAATAGCAATGGAGCACAGGAGACCGTTGAGTCTCCACGGATCAATAATCGAGGATAATGTGCATCGGAGGCGACAATCCTCGTGCAAATAACAACCTTGACGGATGATGAGCGATGGAATGTTCGGAGGCTTTATACAATTCATGCAACATGTCGGCAAGAAGCGGCTCTGTCCAAAATGCGGTGGAAACTCTTGAAACTCTCGAGACGGTCACCGCTAAGCATGATTCAAGGAGTTGGGACCACCGGAGTTTATTGGAGAGCCAAAACCACTTAAGGCGGAAGCATGGATAAAGCAGATCACCAAAATATTTGATGTCTTGGGATGCTCCGAGGAGAAAAAGGTGCCATTTGCCACCTTTATGTTACGAGGAGAGGCAGATTACTGGTGGAAATCGGTAAAACGTACTCAACCTGCCGCACTAAAGATGTCTTGGGAGGAGTTCCAAGAACTATTCAACGACAAGTACTTTCCCAAAAGTATTCCTCACATGAAAGAGGTAGAGTTCATTAAGCTGGAGCAGAATAACATGACCGTGTCGTAGTACGAAGCCAAGTTTGCCGAGTTGTCCCGGTTTGCATCCCACTTAGTTGATAATGAAGAGAGAATGACGCGGAAGTTTTTAAGAGGTTTGAAGCCGGAGATACGTCAATATCTCATTTCTCATAAAGCGTGTTTGTATTCAGGATGTTGTAAATAGGGCTCGATTAGTGGAGTAGCGATAACGAGTCAACGCAACCAAAAAGAGAGCGGTGGCAAAATAATAATACAAATGAAAGCGATCGTTGAAGCGGTGACAACAAGCGTAGAGGGGAGTCAACAGGCCGAAATGGTAACCACTTCGGTGGTAATCAAGGCCAAAATAATAAGAATGGACATTTCAAGAAGAGGAGATTCAACAATGATGGAAAGACATCAGCACCAGCACCCGTTGTTAAGAAAGGAGAATGACCACCTATCATATGCTTCAAATGCGGTGGGGAGGGACGAATCAGTCCAAACTGCATGATGCAGTCCAAAGCATGTTATAATTATGGAAGAGAAGGTCATTTAGCTCAATTTTGTCATTCACCAAAGACAAGTTCAGCTAGGATGGAGGCACCAAAGTAGTCCCGGAAAAGTCAAACCAGTAGTCTGAGGAGGAGCGTTTGTTGTGACCTCCCAGAAAGCAAGGAACCCGAACGAGGTCATCACGAGTAAGCTTATCATAAACTCTAGCGAAGTCTATACCTTATTTGATACCGATTCTACCCATTCTTTTATTTCTCCTACTTGCGCTCAACGATTAAATTTGACTCCAGAGAAATTAGACTTTGACTTATCTGTGGAAACTCCGTTGGAAGAAACCTTCATTACATCCACTGTTTATAAGTCTTGTTTGGTTCAAATCGGTACCCTCACACTACCTGTCGATCTTATTTCATTGAAAATACTTGCATTTGATGTGATTCTAGGGATTGATTGATTAATTACTCATCATGCTAAAATTGATTATTTTCGTAAGGTTGTTAGCCTTCATATTCCTAATCAACCTATTATGCGAATTCAAGCGACCAAACCATTAAAATCAATCACGGTCATCTCAAGCCATAAAGCTATTCGTTTATTGAAAAATGGATGTCAAGCTTTCTTAGCTCATGTCACGGATCTAAACAAAAATACGTTTGTTTTGAATGATATTTCTATTGTTAATAAATTCCTTGACGTATTCCCTGAAGAACTTCCTGGCCTACCCCCCAGAGCATAAAATTAAATTTTGTATCGACCTTGAACCCGGTACAAAACCCATTTCCAAAGCCCCATATCGAATGGCTCTAGTTGAACTTCAGGAGTTAAAGACCCAATTGCAGGAATTGTTAGACATCGGTTTTATTCATCCTAGTATGTCTCCTTGGGGTGCTCCTGTTCTATTCGTGAAGAAGAAAGACGGGAGTATGCGACTTTGTATTGATTATCGGGAGTTGAATCATGTCACCGTCAAATATAAGTACCCATTGCCACGTATTGATGACCTGTTTGACCAGTTGCAAGGAGCCAAATTCTTTTTAAAGATTGATCTTCGTTTCTGATATCACCAATTAAAGATTAGAACTGATGACATTCAAAAGATGGCTTTCAGAACTCGGTACGGGCATTATGAATTCCTAGTCATGTCCTTTGGATTGACTAATGCTCCTGCTGCCTTCATGGCTATGATGAACCGAGTATTCAAGGAATATTTGGATCACTTTATGGTCGTCTTTATTGATGACATCCTTATTTATTCCAAAAGTCGTGAAGATCATGAGCAACACTTGAGGTTGATACTCCAAAAGCTTCGTTAATACAAGCTTTATGCCAAATTGAAGAAATGTGAGTTCTGGCTTGAGGAAGTAGCATTCCTTGGGCACATAGTATAAAGTTATGGAATATCTGTTGACTCGGCGAAAATTGAAGCAATTCAAAGCTGGGAGCAACCCAAATCAGTCACCGAAATACGTAACCTTCTCAGTTTAGCTGGTTATTATCGGAGATTCGTGGAAGGATTTTCTCGAATCGTTACTCCATTAACTCAGCTAACTCGGAAAGATACAAAGTTCAGTTGGAGCGAAGAATGTGAGAAGAGTTTTCAAGAACTCAAGAGGAGACTCATTTCAAAGACTGTTACGGCAATACCATCTGGCTCGGAGGGATTTGTCATCTACAGTGATGCTTCGGGCAAAGGGTTGGGATGTGTTCTCATACAACATGGGAAAGTCATAGCCTATGCTTCTCGACAACTCAAAGAATATGAGAGGAATTATCCTACTCATGATCTAGAGTTGGCAGCTATTGTTTTCGCACTTAAAATTTGGAGGCATTACTTGTATGGGGGAGAAAGTGGAGATCTTTACGGATCATAAAAGCCTCAAATATTTCTTCACTCAAAAGGAACTCGATATCGACAACGACGTTGGCTTGAAGCTATTGAAAGATTATGATCATACCATCGATACCATCACGGAAAGCGAGCGTGGTGGTGGCGCGCATTGAGTAGAAGATCATATGCAAGTATGAGTGCGATATTGTCAACGCAAAGGCCCATTTTGTGTGACTTGCAAAGGATGGAGATAGAGTTAAAGACTCCAGGGACCCATGTGATGATGGCGAATATACGAGTAGAACCGACTTTAATTGATAAAGTTAAAGCTGCTCAAGCTACAGACCTAGAGCTGGTAAGTATGAGGAAGAAAGTGCAAGAAGGTGCTATGCCGGAAGCAAGAATAGATGAAGAAGGAATACTTCGAGTCAACTCCAGATTTTGTGTTCCTAACGACCCTGATTTAAAGTATAAAATCATGATGGAGGCGCACAACACACCATTTTCAATCCATCCTGGGAGTACCAAAATGTATCATGATCTTCGTCATTCATTTTGGTGGAGCAATATGAAGAGAGAGATAGCGTTGTTTATCTCAAGGTGTCTAACTTATCAACGAGTTAAAGCAGAGCATCAAGTACCAAAAGGTCCATTGCAACCACTTGAAATTCCAAAATGGAAGTGGGAGCACATTATCATGGATTTCGTTACCGGTCTTCCCATGGTTTCTCAAGGCATAGATGCGATTTGGGTCATTGTTGATAGATTGACCAAGTCTGCTCATTTCTTACCGATACGAGAAACTTATACACTTGAACGTCTTGCTCGTATGTACATAAACAAGATTGTAAGACTTCATGGTATGCCAGTATCCATAGTTTCTGATCGAGACCCAAGATTCACTTCACGATTTTGGGTTAGTTTGCAAAAAGCTATGGGCACAGATTTAAGATTTAGCTCGGCATATCATCCTCAAACAGACGGGTAGTCGGAGAGGACAATTCAAACTCTTGAAGATTTATTAAGACACTGTGTCCTTGACTTCAAGGGAAGTTGGGATAAGTTCTTACCATTGGTGGAGTTTTCCTACAATAACAGTTATCAAGCAAGTATTGGCATGGCTCCATTTGAGGTGTTGTATGGAAGAAAGTGTCGTTCTCCAGTATGCTGGGATGAGGTGGGTGAAGCAACATTGTTGGGACCGGAGTTGGTACGTATGACTATAGAAAAGATTCAAACGATCCGACAACGTATAAAAACCTCACAAGATCGATAAAAGAGTTATGCTGATCTTCATCGAAAGGACGTGGAATTCGATATAGGAGATCATGTGTTGTTATGTGTTGCTCCATGGAAAGGAGTTACGAGATTTGGAAAGAGAGGAAAGCTCAATCCTCGAATCATTGGCCAATTTTTAATCCTTGATCGAGTAAGAACTGTGGCCTAAAGACTCGCTTTACCGCCAAGTATGTCTCGTGTTCATAACGTTTTTCACATATCCATGTGACGTAAATATGTGGAAGACCCGAACCACATTATTGAGTTAGAACCGGACGAAATAGCGGAAGATTTAACGTATGAAGAGGTTCCTGTTCAAATCTTGGATAAGAAGGAACATATTCTACGCTCCAAGGTTATACCTCAAGTCAAAGTTTTGTGGAGAAACCACAATATTGAGGAAATAACCAAGGAGTTAGAATCTAAAATAAAATCAAGGTATCCTTACCTCTTTGACATACCAGGTACGTACCCTAATTTTGAGGGCAAAATTTCATAAGAAGGGGAGGTTGTAAGACCCCAACTTTTTGAATAAAGATGAATTTTCTATAAATATCATTTTTGAATATATTGGAATGAATTTGATATAATGTTATAATTGTGGGTAATATTTATAAATTTTGCAAAGTACGTAATTTGTTATATAATATTCAATTGGTCGGGGAATATTCGTTTTAACAGGGAATATTCATACAACGGCACAATCATTGGTGGACCCCACAACGAAATTATTATCGGATTGAGAAAACGACAAAAATACTTTATGAAAATAACGGCGGAAGTTTTATCGTTAACTGTTGAAACACCCGATTAAAGAAACAAAGATGTCTGGCGTGGTTGCATAGTATCACACAGTATTGATTATTGATACTTACGTGAGAAGTCACTCAGTTTTGTTCAATTATTGCTATAGTAATTGTTGTCAATTTTGATTATTATATGGACCCCCCATTTACCCATTTTTCAAAATAGTAGGTAGAAAATTATTTAATATAATAAAAGGTGGGGGCCCACTATGGGGCCCACGTTTGAAATTGAAGCAGGAAGTTGGCTGATGTTTTCACGGGAGTTGTTTTATGGTGGGTATTGTAATAATTGTATATATATATATATATGATGATTGATTATATATATATATATATAATATATTGATGATTGTTATTGCGGTGGGGAGGGTTGGGAAATCACAGGTTCTACCCAAGTGAATGTATAAAAGGAGCATATGTTATATATATAAATAATATATATATATATAATATTATTTTTATTTAAAAGATTTTGTTTTATTAGAATATTTTATTAAATCAATCTGGACCGTCCGTTTAAAAGTAAATCAATCTGGACCGTTCATTAATTAGTTACTATGCAGTCCATTCTTCTATAAATAGAAGCTCATTCCTTCATTATTTCTTACGAATTACTGAAACTCTAGAGAGAGAAACTATAGAGAGAAAGAAGAAAAGTATTCTGCTACTTCACTACTCCGATATCCAGTACTCTTCTTTCAAAGGTAGGGGATATTATTTGTTGTACTCGTAAAGGATATTATTTGTTGTACTCATAAGGGGTATTATTTCTTTTGTATTCATGAAGAGAATTTCTGTTATTCCATTCTTTATTATTCTTTTGGAATAACCTGTATACGTGGGCTACCCTATACTTGGTGAAATTCTCCTGTTATTCCATTCTTTATCATTATGTTGGAATAACTTTTGTTTATAAAAATACCGCATACATGGTGAAATTCTTACATTATTCCATTCTTTATCATTACATGTTGGAACATCATGTCTGTGCATTACGCATGACCTGGTTCCGTTATTTATCATTCGGTTGGAACATCACATGCATGCGTTCTGGCATGACTGAATTCCGATTGTTTATTATTTTGTTGGAATATCACATGCGTGCGTTTACGCATGATTGATTCCATTATTTATTATTACATTGGAATAACATGCACGTGGTCTATCGCATGCCTGGTGATTTCTTTTGTTATTCCATTCTTTATTATACTCAGTTGGTTAAAGTTTTGACTTCTATACTCCATGAAATTAGTGGAATATCCTTGATATTTGCGCTTCATCCAATATCTTTTAATGGAAATATTCTTATGAGCATTCTTGAATTTTACTCTACAAAGCAGTATCATGTTGACAATTTGGACGTTATTAGTTCCTAGATAAATTAATTCTTGAACTTGTTTTATTGAATTCTTATATCATTGTCATCATCCTCATGTTTATATTATGTTGAAAGTCATACGTGGCTGTAGTGCATAGATGGACTTGGTATGATTATGACCGAGGATTATTCGGTATAATCATGACCGTAATGTTACAAATGATGTGGTAAAAGTCCTCATTGGCCCGTAGTGCATTGATGGACAGTTGTTGGCATGATCATGACCATTAATGAATACACAAATAATATTGGCCCGTAGTGCATGGATAATTATGGTCGTGATACTAAAGAATATCCTTGGTAGTAGTGCGGGGGTGATTCGATGATGTGGATTATTTATTGTCGAGTCCCGGTGATAAAAGTGATGAAAAACCTTTTAAATCATAAAAGTTAGTAAATTTTATTCTTTACTTGACTCTTTTAATGGATTTCTTGTTCCGTCGCAATTAAACTTGATGTTTGTTATATTTTATCAGTTTAACACTGTTGAAGGCTAACGATAATTTATTCTGCATTATCTTAGTCATAATATTTCTTCTTGGGCTAGTTGAGCTCACCCTTTTGCTTTCATTGTTCTCTTTGAAATGAGAGCGTAGCGAGGGGACTAGTCGGGGAGCGGTAAGCGGTCTCAGAGGATAGCATTAGTAGTCCTCACTATTCTGTGAAATAGTGTGTTAATAAATGTAATGAGGACTTATTTTGAGTTTGAATACTGTCTAGAAGACAATATTTGTATTAAAACTCACAGCTCATGTTGTATACTTAAGGTTGTATTTGTATTCTGTACCATGTATTTGGCGACTAAAAATAGGTGATGTATACCTATTTTGGGGGCGTCACAAGATTGACAACATGAAGCAGTCTTTCTCAGTGCAACTTGAGCTAGGCCAATAGGAACTCAAGTTTAAAGTTGACAATTCCTCCTATCTGATGGAGCAACTTATGTCCAACATGGAGCAGCTCTCCCAAATGATTAATGACAAAAAGGGGGAGAAAAAGAGGCATTCAAGGAAGAGCAAGAAGATCAAAGGAGAAGATAGTAGAAGAAGAGACAGAGTCATCTTCTGAGGGGGAACCGAAGAATGATGAACCTATGTATGCCGAAGCTGAGGGGGAGCAAAGAAAAGAAGGAAAGTCCATATCTCAAGGGGAACAGGAGCAAGAAGGCCAAACAGATGATTAGCTGATCAGCAGAATCCTGGAAACATACATGGAGCCAAAAGAGGTACATCTCTAACTAGTTAGGTATGTTCTAGATCCAGGATGTAAAATGTTAGTGTATTAAATTCCATATCATTATAAATGACATTCATGATTATCTGTTTTAGAAATACAGCTGCTCACTGTATATAAGATTCATTCATAACATGCATATGCACTTATTATTTTTGTCATAATCAAATAGGGGGAGATTGTCAGGAATAAACATGTTAATGTTATTCCTATTTATATATAATTTGATTATGATATATATTAATGAATATGCAAGTATGCTTGCATTAAGAAAAGCTGTAAAGTCCTTTGATAGATAATAGAAACATATGTACAAGAACTTAGAATGAATTGATCAAGTATGTTAGGTTGATCCTACATAAGCAAAATAGCTTTGTAAAGTCCTTAAAAAGAAATGATGTACAAGGACTATAAACATAGAAAGATCAAGAATGTTAGGTTGATCTTATGATGTAATAGATAGGCTTGTCTGATCGTCGAGCACTGCACCAGAAATCGTAGTCTGCCAGGAGAGTGAAGGAAAACTCGAGAGATATCGAGGTAGAATCGTAGTCTACAAGATAGTAGATCTCTGAGTTCATAAACTGCCAGAAGAGATGAGGAAAGATCGTAGTGTGTCGAGTAGAACTTCCTCGTAGCTGAAGTCTGCTGAGGAAGTCATGTTCAGAATCGTAGAGACAACCAGCCTACGAGCCGACTGAACATCTGCCGAAGCCAAGTCAAAAACATAGACTACACTCGGAGTCGTAGAGTTTACTGATGCAGAAGCTAAGTCAAGGATCGTAGATTACACTCTGAGTCATAGAGTCTATTGATTACATGCAGAGATCGTAGTCGAGCAAGATCAGATGAAGACATCGAGCATAAAGACATCGAACATAAAGACAGAAATCATAGAGTGTCAAGATCTGATCCCGAAGTCGTAGGGTCTACACAACCAAAGCTGAATCGTAGAGTGCAGAACTACGACCTCAACAATTGTGCTCACAACGCCAAGGTTGAATCGTAGAGCAAATACGATTCTCAACAAATGAGCACTCCCAGAATATCCAAAGGAACCAAGCCTCTGGTTCAAGCTGCAATGTTACATCCAACTTGAAGGAACCAGAGAGCACTCAACGAATGGCATACAAGCTAACAGAAGATCTAAGCACCAACCTAATCAGCATCAAGATTAAGTTGTGAAACCATTGGAGATGAAGTCTTCCACAAGGAGATTAGAAGAAGACTTGATGGCGGCGAAGAAGGAAAGTCGCCAAGTCTGATGGTATCAAGCGCGAGAAGACAACGATCTTGGAAGCAACCAGGATCTTAGTGTTTTCTAAACAAAGAAAGAACTGATGAAGTAAATACAGAGATACTGGACATCTTCTAAAGAACAAGGCTAAAGTGATTAAGCATTGGGTCAGTCCATTGATGATACGTGAACGGGAGATCACAAGGATAAATCGAGCTGGACACGCCATAAATCTGAAGTGTCTTGCTATTCAGAAGGGGCCAGAACAAAGAAGTCAAGTCATTAGTATCTGAGAACTGTTGAGGCAAACAGAAGTGTTGAAACACTGCACAAAAGAAGGAAGTAGTGTTCTACATTGAAGTTCCAATCAACACTCTTCAAGATCGTAGTGTTATCTCTACCAGTCAACAAGACACTACGATCAGGTGCTTCAAGACATGCATCAGAATCGTAGAGTTCGAATAGCTGAAGACTGAAGCATTGGCAACGATTGAATCTGAAGGGTAATATTCGGACAAGTTCTTATTGAGAGCATCGATGCAAAAGGACAACCTCTGATTGAGAAATCAGAAGGAGAAAATAAAGTCTTTAACATGCCCAAGACATTAAAGTGATATATCTGACAGGGTAGGTGAAACAGCAAATTGCAGTATCAGAAAGTCAGAAAAAGTTGTCATGTCACATCTGCAGTCTGCACCAAGCAACTCAAGATCTGTGATGCATTTCAAAGAGCTTTCAACTGCTACTCTCTAACTGGAAGATTGAGAATGAGTATAAATCTGCTAGAGCTTCAAAGATCAAAGGTTGGTAGAGTTACCGAGTTTAGAGTAACGGTGGACTGTTCTAAACCACGTAAGACAGTGAGCTCGAAGGCTCACTCTACAATCCACCAAGAACACCCAGAGACATACAAAGAAAGAAGTAGAAGTGAGTGTTTTAAAATGTAGAAGTGAGAGTTCTACTACATGAAGAGTGTTCTGAACTGCCGAGAGAAAGAAGAGCATTAATGACATCTTGATGTTCATCATGGGAAGACTCTAAGTACCATAGAGAAGAGCTCACAGTCATCTTAGCAAGTCCATCATGAGAAGGCATCAAGTATCAAGAAAGGAGATCATAAACGTCATCATGGTGGCAAGCATGAGAAAGTTTCCAAGTACCTAGCAGAAGAGCTTACAGTCATCTTAGAAACCCATCATGTGCAGCCACCACGTATCAAGAGGAATGATCTTCAAGGCAGTTCATCAAGGGATCATCAGAAGAGGTTGAGTAACTGAAGAAGCTGAGCATCATGCAACACTCAACTGCACTTCAAGGATGATCACGCCAAGCTTCTAAGTACAGAAGATGTTCAAAGCATAAAGATATCTTAGCAGCTCAGTATCAACTCCAACAAACAAATAAACAACTCAACAAGAATCCAGGGCATGAGGGGTCCTTGTCCGGAGGGACTAAATGAAGTTCCAAGCCTGCTGGGCTTGAAGAGTTCCTAGGGAACTAGAGGAGTTCCAAGGCTGCTGGCCTTGAAGAGTTCTTAGTGAACTGGAGTCCCAAGGCTGCTGGCCTTGAAGGAATCTTTGTGATTCAGGGTGCTGCCTTTCCTTAGTGGAAATCCTGCTTAGTTAAAAGCAAAAGAGTGGATTAGGAGCTTGAGTCTCTGAACCACTTAAAACCCCTTGTGTCATTTATATTATGTCATTTACATTATGTATATTAACATCTATAACTGCTATGTATGTTCTAACGGCTTACAACCGAACTAACTCTATGAATAATGTATGTATGATTATGAATATATCAATGAAGGGGACCTTTTACTTATTCCGCTGTGATTGAAAAGATCATTATGTTTGTCATATGCTAATTTAATAGCAATACAAAATAAAAGAGAAAAATATTTGAAATTAAAAGGATCTATTCAACCCCCACTTCTAGATCTATTGTGTAAGACCCCAACTTTTATGAATAAAGATGAATTTTCTATAAATATCATTTTTGAATATTATGTAATGAATTTGATATAATGTTATAGTTGTGGGTAATATTTATAAATTTTGCAAAGTACGCAAGTTGTTATATAATATTCGATTAGTCGGGGAATATTCATTTTAACAGGGAATATTCATACAACGGCACAATCATTGGTGGACCCCACAACAGAATTATTGTCGGATTGAGAAAACGACAAAAATACTTTATGAAAATAACGGTGGAAGTTTTACCGTTAACTATTGAAACACCCGGTGTTAAAAGTACAGTAATACGCGTGGTTGCATTGTAGCACACGATATTGATTATTGATGCTTACGTGAGAAGTCACTCAGTTTTATTCAATTATTGCTACAGTAATTGCTGCATAGTATCTCACGTTATTTGATTCAATTATTATCAATATTTTATATATTATTAATGTGACGCCCCCAAAATAGGTATACACAACACCCATTCTGAGTCGCCAAATACATGGTACAGAAACAACTACAACTTTATTATTACAACAAGAAAGCGTGAGTTTGAATACAAATATTATCTTCTAGACAATATCTATACTCAAATAAATCCTCATCACATTATTGATTCATTATTTTACAAAAATGGTGAGGACTACTAAACAACTCTCTCTAGAATCTTCATTCCATACCCGACTAGTACTCGCTACATTCTCGCCTCCCGAGAAGAAAAATGGAACAACAAGGAAAAGGGTGAGCTCAACTAGCCCAATAAAGAATATTATGACTAAGATAATATACAACAAATTATCGTTAGTCTTCAACGAGGAAAAAATCGATAGAATACAATAGACAACAAGTTTCGGATCAATATTCATAGTGAAATAATAATTCATAGAAGAGTTACGTAGAGAATGAAATCTACTATAATCTATGAATTTAACGATCCATCATCAATATTTTATCCTCAGTAACATCAATCAATATACATCCGGAATCAAATATTCATCTTTGCACTACTGAGCCAAAGATATTCATCGATTGGTCATATTCATTTAAACACTGTTCATCTTTGGACTCTGAGCCAAAGATATTAATCAATCGGTCATGTTCATCTCAACACCTATTCATCTTTGCACCACTGGAGCCAAAGATATTCTTGAAATCATTCATCTTTGCACTCTGAGCCAAAGATATTCAATAATATCATCATTTAAGACCGAGGATGATGAAAAATATTTTTAAAGAAAGCGAATCCGGTGAAACAAAATGACAAGGATTAAGGATTAAGGATTAGTACTTGGTTTTATCACGTCCAAAAATACCTCAAAAATAATCATAGTGGTGTAAAATTCAAGAATGATCAAAACATGGATACAATCAAAAGTTAGTATCCAAAATAGATGTTTTAGACGAAAAGAAGAAATTTTATTTTTAAGGTGAATAGTACCTGTGATATCGTGAATAGTGCAGTATCGTGAATAGTCTTAGATATCGTGAATAGTAACTCAGAGCACCAAAAGATAGAAATTCCACAAAAACATCTTCACGCTTCATAGAATAGTACTCGTGAATAGTAACTTCGTGAATAGTAACTCATGAATAGTAACTCATGAATAGTAACCCATGAATAGTAACCCCGAGCATGAAAAAGTTTCAAATTTGATAAAACTTGGATCAACATTTCAAAGATAATGATATTGAAGAAATAATATCATTACAAAAAAATAATATCTCTTACCTCGAAAGATCGAAGACTTTAGCTAGAATCTAGGGTATAGTCTTTGAAAGGAACTTACCTTTATCTAGCAATACTCAAAGTATACTCAAAATACTCACAAGAATACGCTCAAAATATCGAGAGAGAAATAGAGAAAACTTGGAGTTTAGGGTGTGATTTTCAATTCTAACCTAAGCACCCTATTTATAGGAAAATGCTTAGAACACCAAAGCGAAAATTTAATATAATATTAATATAATTATACAAATTTTCCTTAGCCCACCTTTTGGTCAAAACACCAGCCACACATGTTAATGATGTCCAAAAAAATACAAAAAACGTTTTTCTTAACAAAATAATTTAAACTCCCAAAATCAATTATTTGAACTTGAACTTCAATAATTCATAATAAATAGCCCTTTCATCAGAAAATTCGAATTTCGCGAGTTTTTATAGGAAATTCAATTCTCTACAACTTTCCAGAAGAAAGTTTTTCCAAATTTCAAACAAAATCGACCGAAATCCACAAGCGGGCGATTTTACTGTTATAATCAAATTTGATCGATAATTGTGTCCACCAACACACAAAACATGTGTTAAACATTTAATGCCACACAAAATACTCTTCCTCCTCATATACTCATATATCCCACATTCATTGTAAAAATATCACAGTTAATATATTATTAAAATAATATATTTAAATAAATTATTTTATCGAGAAAAAGATAAAATATTAATTTTCAACAATTGTCATTTTAAAATTTTCTCCATCTATATCCACATAAAATCAATATTTTCCTCATCATATAAATCAATAATTAATTATTCACAAATAATATTACAGAATCACAATATTGACAACCGTGTAGGTTCCGGGAAGAGGGGCTTTCAATAAGAATTTCTTCTTCTTGGCCTTGCAATTAGATGATCAAACCTCTCCTTACGCAGAACTTTCTAGACATTGCCAATAATGTTATCTAATAATATTATTAGGATAATATGAATTATTAGCCGATAATGAAAGATCTTGTGTAATGACAATTATTGAAATAACAACAATATAAAATATCAACGCAAACAATTATTAACTCGATAAAATCTTTGAGCAGTAATTATCGTAACCATTATTGAGTAGTGCCTTCTTCACGTAAGAATCAATAATTGGTGCAATCTGGTGTGCTTCTTCAACAACGGCGCGTATTAGTGTGTTTTAACCACCGGGTATTCCAACAAGATAATTGCAAACAACTACTTGTAGTTATTTAAAAACAACTTATATTTGTCGTTTTCTTCATCCAATCGCTTTCCGTTATGGGGCCCACACATGGCTGCTGGCCATCGCATTTACGAATATTCACAAGCGATCTGAATATTCCACGACCAAACGAATATTCCCAAACAACAATGAATATTTTATAACCACTTGCTTATTTTGAAATATTTGCGTATTTAACCCTTAACTATCCACATTAATCAAATCAACCCTTACTATTTCAAAATAAAGGAAATTCCTTTTTATTTAAAAATTTGAGGTCTTACAACCTCCCTCCTTATGAAATTTCGTCCTCGAAATTGACGTCACGATACTGGTATTTTGAAAAGGTGAGGATACCTCGCTTTCATTTTCGTTTCAATTCCCGGTCATTTCCTCTATAGCATGATTCCTCCACAAAACTTTAACTTGTGGTATAACCTTTCTTAGCGTAGGACATGCTCCTTCCTATCCAAAATCTTGATGGTACCTCCTCATACGTTAAGTCTTGGCTATCTCGTCCAGGTTCTAACTCAATAACGTGGTTCGGGTCTTTCACATATTTACTGAAATACGGATATGTGAAACACATTATGAACACGAGACATACTCGGAGGTAACGCATGAAGTCTATAGGCTACATTTCCTACTCGGTCAAGAATTTGAAATGGGCCCGATAAATCGTGGATTGAGCTTTCCTCTCTTCCCAAATCTTATAACTCCCTTCCATGGAGCAACTCGCAACAATACATGATCCCCCACACTAAATTCCACGTCCTTTCGATGAAGATTCGAATAACTCTTTTGTCGATCTTGTGCCGTTTGTATCGTTGTCGAATCATTAGTCATACGTACTAACTTCGGGTCCCAACAATGTTGCTTCACCCACCTCATCCCAACATATTGGAGAACGACATTTTGTCCATATAATGCTTGAATGGAACCATGCCTATATTTGTTTAATAACTATTGTTGTATGAGAATTCTACCGATGGCAAGTACTTATCCCAACTTCCTTTGAAATCTAGGACTGAGTTTTAATATATCTTCAAGAGTTTGAGTAGTCCTTTCGATTGCCCATCCGGTTTGAGGATGGTATGCCAAGCCAGATAAATCGTAAATTCGTGCCCATAGCTTTCTAACCCAAAATCATGAAGTGAATCTTGGGTCACGATCTAAAACTATGGATCTTGGCATGCCATGCAATCTCACAATCTCATTTACGTACATACGAGAAAGGCGTTCAAGGAATAAGTCTCTCGTATCGGTAGAAATGAGTAGACTTGGTTAATCTATCAACAATAACCCAAATCGCATCTATGCCTTGAGAAACCGTAGGAAGACCCGTAACTTGAAATCCATAGTAATGTGTTCCCACTTCCATTCCAGGAATCTCAAGTGGTTGCAAACGGACCCTTAGGTACAAGATGCTCGCCTTTACACGTTGGCAAGTTAAACACATCGAGATAAACTTTGCAATCTCTCTCTTCATATTGCTCCACCAAAATGTATGTGAAGATCACGATACATTTTAGTACTTCGAGGATGGATTGCAAATGGCGTATTGTGTGCCTCCATCATAATCTTGTTCTTCAAATCGAGTCGTTAGGAACACAAAGTGCAGAGTGGACTCAAGTATTCCTTCTTCATCAATTCTCGCTTAGGAATAGCTCCTTCTTGTACTTTCTTACGCATCGGCTCAAGATTGGTGGCTTGAGCAACCTTAACTTTTTCTATTAAAGTTGGCTCTGTCGTATACTTGACATCATCGCTTTTCGTTCCGCATATGATCTTCTACTCAACGCGTCGGCTACCACGTTTCGCTTTTCCAAGATGGTATGGTTAGAATATGTGCCGAAATGAGTAGCTCTCTTGAGCTCTTGGAAAATCTTCTCGCATTCCTCGCTCCATACAATTTTGTATCTTTCGAGTCACTAAGTTAATGGAATAGCGATTCGAGAATATCCTTCAACGAATCTCGATAATAACCAACTAAGCCTGAAAGCTACGTATTTCGATTCTTGACTTAGGTTGCTCTCAAGCGTGACTCATATCCCAATCTTGGATAAACGTCACAATGACACCTATCGATTTACTATCGCACGCGAATATGGCGTCCCCTACGAGAGAGTAAAGCAGGTGAATTCCACAAAGGAAGTCACAAGATAAAGGTTCGGTACCAAATTCTATAGTTGAATTTTTAACTCACGAAGTTCAATAGAGCCATTCGATATGAGATTTTAGAAATGAGTTTTTGTCTAGGGTTCAAAGTCGATACAAAATTTAATATCGAGGCTTTGGGAGTAAGCAAGAAATTCTTGAGAAAATACGTCGGGAAAAATCAATAACAACGGGAATATTATTCAAATCGGCGTGTCTTTATTCAAATCCATAACATGGACTAAGAAAATTTGACATCCGTAATAAGCGAATGACTTCATGGCTTGATATGAAAATGTTTGACTACAATGGTTTGATTGCTTGAATTGAATAACAAAGGTTGCTTAGGAATATGAAAACTAACAACCTTACGAAAATAATCAATTTCGGCATGATGAGTAGTTAACCTTAAAATCACATCAAAAACAAATATCTCTATAGAAATAAGGTTAACGGTAATGTGATAATGCCAACTGAATCAAGCAAGATTTATAAGCGATGGATGTGATGAAAGTTTCTCTAACGGAGTTTCCACGAGATAGGTCAAAGTCTAATTTCTCCCGAGTCAAGTTTAAGCGTTGAGCGCAAGTAAGTAAGAGAGATAAAAGAATGGGTGAAACCGATATCTAGTAAGGTATATACTTGCAAGAATTTATAATTAACTAACCGTGCTAACCGTTCGGGTTCCTTGCATTTTTTTGACCGGTCACGACAAACGCTCTTCCGGAATCGTTGACTTTGACTTTTAGGGACGATCTTTTGAGTCACCGTCCCCATTGAACTAGGTTTTCGCTTCTGCATACAATCTCGAAGCGATATGTCCTTCCTTTCCACAACTATAGCATACCTTGAGCTGTTAGGCGGTTTGGATGATATGTCCCTCTTTTCCGCATTTGTAGCATATGATGGGGTGGTCGTTCTCTCCCTTAAAACTAGTTACTTACTCTTGGGCCAGCGTCTTCACATGGTCGTTGTTGAATCTCCTCTTTTTAAAATCTCCTCCCAGGCTCGCTTCTTCTATTTTTTCATGGCCACGATTACCACCAGAGTGGTTACCGCCTTTATCTGTATTCTTCTTTCTCCATTGGTTATCGTTATTTTGATGATTGCTATCTTGGTATGATCCTCGGTTATGGTCCCTCGGTGAAGCGTACTCGTTATCTCGCTCTAACAATTTGAGCCCACATTGACAACATCTGATAGAGAGAAAATTTATGAGAAATGAGATCTTGGCGTATGTCGGGTTTCAAACCTCTCGAAACATCCCGCGTCATCGTTCCTCATTCTCCACCAAATGAGGTGCAAACTGGATAACTCGCATGAACCGCCTCGTCTTTGGGACACCGTCATGTTATTCTCGCTCTAGTCTAATAAACTCCACTTCCTTCATATATGACGAATACTTTGGGGAAGTACTTGTCATTGAAGCTGTTCTCAAGCGTCTCCCATGACATCTTGAGTGCAATTTGGATGGATGCACGCTTCCTGATTCCCACCGATGAATCTGCCTCGCCACGGAACATAAAGGTGGCGAATGGAACTTCTGTTCCTCCGTGCATCCCAAGACATCGAATATCTTGGTAATTTGTTTGACCCACGTCTCCGCACTTAATCGGATCCGGCTTTCCCCGAGTCTGGTGGTCCCAACTCTTTGAATCGCTTGCATTTGTGACCACTCGTGAATTGCTATCATTTCCTCCTCAGTATTTTGAACACGAGTCTCCTAAATGCGATTTTGCATGAAGCTGCAAAAAGCTTCTAAACATCCTCGTTCATCATCTCCTCGGTGGTGTTATTCACGGGGAGGAACATTGCCCGACTGTTACACGTTCTCCTCGTTGGTGAGTCTGAGGCATCTCCACGGTCTCATTTACTCCATCATTAATATTCTCAATTCGACATTCTCAAAATCTTGTCATAAAATAAGGGTTAATTAAGGAAATCAATATATCACATAATATCCCTATATCTTGACCAACTAACAAATAAGCTTAGGTAGGACACACTAGCGAAGGATTTATTCGTCTCTCCCTCCTAGTTCTATTCCTCGATCTCCGCCATGGAGATCATATCCCTAAGCTCGATATTAATTTGTGGCGCCCCCAAAATAGGTATACACAACACCCATTACGAGTCGCCAAATACATGGTACGTAAACAACTACAACTTTATTATTACAACAAGAAAGCTGTGAGTTTGAATACAAATATTATCTTACAGACAATATCTATACTCAAATAAATCCTCATCACATTATTGATTCATTATTTTACAAAATGGTGAGGACTACTAACCAACTCTCTCTAGAATCTTCATTCCATACCCGAACTAGTATTTCTTACATTCTCTCCTCCTGAGAAGAAAAATGGAACAACAAGGAAAAGGGTGAGCTCAACTAGCCCAGTAAAGAATATTATGACTAAGATAATATACAACAAATTATCGTTAGTCTTCAACAGGGAAAAATCTGATAGAATACAATAGACAACAAGTTTCAGATCAATATTCGCAGCGGAAATAATAATTCATAGAAGAGTTACGTAGAGAATGAAATCTACTATAATCTATGAATTTAACAGTCCATCATCAATATTTTATCCCTGTAACATCAATCAATATACATCTGGAATCAAATATTCATCTTTGCACTACAGGCCAAAGATATTCATCAGTTGGTCATGTTCATTTAAACACCTGTTCATCTTTGCACTACAGGCCAAAGATATTAATCAATCGGTCATGTTCATCTCAACACCTGTTCATCTTTGCACTACAGGCCAAAGATATTCTTCAGAAATCATTCATCTTTGCACTACAGGCCAAAGATATTCAATAATATCATCATTTAAGACTGAGGATGATGAAAATATTTTAAAGAAAGCGAATCCAAAGTGAAACAAAATGACAAGGATTAAGGATTAAGGATTAAGTACTTGGTTTTATCCACGTCCAAAAATACCTCAAAAATAATCATAGTGGTGTAAAATTCAAGAATGATCAAAACATGGATACAATCAAAGTTAGTATCCGAATAGATGTTTTAGAGCGAAAGAAGAAATTTTATTTTTAAATTGAATAATACCAGTATCGTGAATAGTGTCAGATATCGTGAATAGTCCAGAGTATCGTGAATAGTAACTCACACCAAAAGATAGAAATTCCACAAAAACATCTTCACGCTTCATGAATAGTACTCGTGAATAGTAACTTTCGTGAATAGTAACTCATGAATAGTAACTCATGAATAGTAACTCATGAATAGTAACCCATGAATAGTAACCCGACATGAAAAGTTTCAAATTTGATAAAAACTTCAGATCAACATTTCAAAGATAATGATATTGAAGAAATAATATCATTACAAAAAAATAATATCCCTTACCTCGAAAGATCAAGACTTCTAGCTAGAATAAGGGTATAGTCTTTGAAGGAACTTACCACCGTCTAGCAATACTCAAAGTATACTCAAAATACTCACAAGAATACGCTCAAAATATCGAGAGAGAAATAGAGAAAACTTGGGTTTACGGTGTGATTTTCAATTCTAACCTAAGCACCCTATTTATAGGAAAATGCTTAGAACACCAAAGCAGAAAATTTAATATAATATTAATATAATTATACAAATTTTCCTTAGCCCACCTTTTGGTCAAAACACCAGCCACACATGTTAATGATGTCCAAAAAAATACAAAAAACGTTTTTCTTAACAAAAATAATTTAAACTCCCAAAAATCAATTATTTCGGAGCTTCGGAACTTCAATAATTCATAATAAATAGCCCTTTCATCAGAAAATTCGAATTTCGCGAGTTTTTATAGGAAATTCAATTCTCTACAACTTTCCAGAAGAAAGTTTTTCCAAATTTCAAACAAAAATCGACCGAAATCCACAAACGCAGGCGATTTTTACAGTTATAATCAAATTTCGATTCAATAATTGTGTCCACCAACACACAAAACATGTGTTAAACATTTAATGCCACAAAATACTCTTCCTCCTCATATACTCATATATCCCACATTCATTGTAAAAATATCACCGTTAATATATTATTAAAATAATATATTTAAATAAATTATTTTATCAGAAAAAGATAAAATATTAATTTTCAACAATTGTCATTTTAAAATTTTTCTCCATCTATATCCACATAAAATCAATATTTTCCTCATCATATAAATCAATAATTAATTATTCACAAATAATATTACAGAATCACAATATTGACAACCAGGCAGTTCCCAGGAAAGAGGGGGCTTTCCAATAAGAATTTCTTCTTACTGGCGCGCAATTAGATGACCAAACCTCTCCTTAGACAGAACTTTCTAGACATTGCCAATAATGTTATCTAATAATATTATTCAGATAATATGAATTATTGCTTCGATAATGAAAGATCTTGTGTAATGACAATTATTGAAATAAAAGAATATAAAATATCAACGCAAAGCAATTATTAACTCAATAAAATCTTTGAGCGGTAATTATCGTAACCATTATTGAGTAGTGCCTTCTTACGTAAGAATCAATAATTGGTGCAATACTGGTAATCACTCTTGTTCAACAACGTGTATTAGTGTGTTTTGTTTTAACCACCGGGTATTCCAACAAGATAATACTTGGCAACAACTACGCAATTATTTAAAAACAACTTATATTTGTCGTTTTCTTCATCCAATCGCTTTCGTTATGGGGCCCACATGCATACTTGCAGTAAATACGAATATTCCAAGCGATCACGAATATTCCACGACCAAACGAATATTCCCAAACAACAATGAATATTTTATAACCACTTGCTTATTTTGAAATATTTGCGTATTTAACCCTTAACTATCCACATTAATCAAATCAACCCTTACTATTTCAAAATAAAGAAAATTCCTTTTTATTTAAAAATTTTGGGGTCTTACAATTAAATCAATAATTGAGATGACAAAGTTATTAATATTATTATTTTCAATATTAACGATATGCAGAAGTTACATCGAGGAGAGGTTTGGTCACCTAATTAAGGCCCAATAGGAGAAATCCTTATTAGAAATCCCTTCTTTTCCACAAGAGCGACACAGTGGATTAATATTGTGCATTATAATAATGATGATAAAGTTTGTTTTATTATTTTTATAAATGTAATAAAACAAATTTTTTTTATATAAAACAGAATACTTTTATAAAGTTATTTATTTTATTAGATTTTAAATAGAATATATTATATTTTATTATGCATAGTGTATGTATAGTGTTTACATAGTAAAAACTTTTTATATAAAATAGAATACATTTTATAAAGTTTTGTTTTATTTGATTATAAATAGAATATATATTTTATTTTATTACATAATGCAACATAGTATCCTTTCCATTCTTCTATAAATAGGATGCTTAGTTAGAATTGAAAATCACACCAGAAATTCAGAGAATTCTTCTTCTATAATCTTGAGCGTATTTCTTTGGAGTTTAAGAAAGCTTTGAGCGTAGAAAATAGTGCAAGTTTTCTTCAAGAATATCCTCGCCCTACCAGTCAGAATACTCTTCTTTTTAAGGTAAGGGGTATTATTTCTTTCGTATTCATGAAGAGAGCTATTGTTATTCCATTCCTTATTATTATGTCGGAATAACTCGCTCATACAATGGCAATTGCATACATGGTGAAATTCTTACATTATTCTATTCTTTATTATTACATTGGAATAACTTTATGCTGTCTGTATTTCTACCGCATGCCAGTGAATTCTGTTGTTATTCCATTCTTTATTATTACATTTGGAACATCACATGCATGCGAATTACGCATGACACTGGTTCTATTCGTTATTATTCGTTGGAATATATCATGCATGCATAAGGTTACGTGACACGGTTCCATTCTTTATTATTACATTGGAATAACACTGCTATGCGGATTACGCACGCCTGGTGAATTTCTTCTGTTATTCCATTCTTTTTTATTCTATTGGAATAATCTGTCTACGTGGATTACCGCATGGCAGCAAAAATCCATTTGCGGTTTCATATATTCTATTATACTCAGTTGGTTAAAGTTTTGGCTTCTATACTCCATGAAATTAGTGGAATATCCTTGATATTTGCGCTTCATCCAGTATCTTTTCATGAAAATATTCTTCTAAGCATTCTTGAATTATATTCCACAAAGCAGTATCATGTTGACAATTTGGACGTTATTGAGTTCAGGATAAATTAACTTATAAATCTTTAAAATTTATTCTTGAACTTGTTTTATTGAATTGTCATTATCCTCATGTTTATAATATGTTGAAAGTCATCTGTGGCTTGTAGTGCATAGATGGACTTGGTATAATTATGACCAGGGATTATTTGGTATAATCATGGTAGTAATGTTACAAATGATGTGGTAAAAATCCTCATTGGTAGTAGTGCATTGATGAGACGATTGTTGGCATGATCATGACCATTGGTGAATACACGAATATCCTTGGCCCGTAGTGCATGGATAATTTGTGGTCGTGATACTAATGAATATCCTTGGCCGTAGTGCAGGGATGATGTGGATTATTTATTAAGCTGAGTCTCAACGATAAAAGTAATGAAAAATCTTTTAAATCATAGAAGTTAGTAGATTTTATTCTCTACTTGACTCTTCTAATGGATTGCTTGTTCTCTTCTGCAGATTAAACTTGATGTTTGTTATATTTTATCGGTTTAATAACTTTGTTGAAGGCTAATGATAATTTATTTTCATTATCTTAGTCATAATATTTCTTCATTGGGCTAGTTGAGCTCACCCTTTTGCTTTCATTGTTCTCTTCAGAAATGAGAAGCGTGGCGAGGACTAGTCGGGGAACGGAGTGACGGTCCAGATGATAGCATTAGTAGTCCTCACTATTCTATGAAATAGTGTGATAATAAATTCATTGAGGACTTATTTTGAGTTTGAATACTATCTAGAAGACAATATTTGTATTAAAACTCACAGCTCATGTTATATATTTAAGGTTGTATTTGTATTATGTACCATGTATTTGGCGACTCAGAATAGGTGATGTATACCTATTTTGGGGGCGTCACATATTGTGCCTACTGTGAACTAACAAATCTTATTCTTGAAATTGAATCCATGTTTTGATCTTCATGTTGACAATTTGGACATTCTTGAACTCTAGATAAATTGAATTATAAATCTTTAATATTTATCCTTGATCTCACTTGATTCATCCTTTATATCATTGTTATAATCCTCAAACTTAAATTTGTGTTGGAAAGTTATCTTTGGCCCGTAGTGCAAAGATGAACTGTTGATTGGTATGATTATGACTAGTAATTGTGTATTGGTATAATCATTACCAGAATTGTGTATTGGTATAATCATGACCATTGATGTTACAGTTTTATGTCTTTGTCCCGTAGTGCAAAGATGGAATGTTGATTATTAGTTTTATAGTTGTATGTCTTTGGCCCGTAGTGCAAAGATGGATTGTTGATTATTGATTTTGCAGTTGTATGTCTTTGGCCCATAATGGAAAGATGGACTGTTGATTATTGGTTTTACAGTTGAATATCTTTGGTCCGTAGTTCAAAGACAGATAAATGATTGGTATGATCATGACCATTGATATTACAATTGAATTTTTTTGGCCCATAATGCAAAAATAGACAATTGATTGGTATGATCATGACCATTATTGTTAAATTTAAATGTCTTTGGTGTAAGGTGTAAAAAATATATATACTTATTGAGTGTCTTTAGCCTTTGTGGCAAGGACATTGAGTGAAAGTTCTATTAAGCCTTTGTGGAAAGGAGAAACTGTTAATTTACATGATTATAAACATGAATTGTGAATTTAAATATAATCTTTGGTGGTTCAGGTGAAGACAGGTGATGAAAGTTCTCTCTGTCTTGGTTACAACAAAGAACTGTTGATGGGTATTACTTGTCATCATCCTCATAATTATATTATATTGAAAGTCATCTGTTGTGAGACCCCAGATTTTTTGAATAAATATTTAATTTTCTCAAAATAATTTTTTAAATATTATGGTGTGGATTTGATATAATGTTATAGTTGTGGGTTATATTTATAAATTTTGCAAAGTACCTAAGTTGTTATATAATATTCGATTGATCGGGGAATATTCTTTTTGTCGGGGAATATCCGTACGATGGTACAATCATTGGTGGACCCCGCAACAAAATTATTGTCGGATTGAGAAAACGACAAAAATACTTTATGAAAATAAACGGCGGAAGTTTTACCGTTAACTATTGAAACACCCGGTGTTAAAAGTACAGTAATACGCGTGGTTGCATAGTTGCACACGGTATTGATTATTGATGCTTACATGAGAAGTCACTCAGTTATACTCAAGTATTGCTACAGTAATTGTTACATCATATCTTTCATATTATTGATTCAATTATTGTTACAGTATCATCTACATACTATGATATATTATTAAATCAATGATTGAGACGAAAAAGTTATTCATATTATTATTTGTAATATTGACTATGTCTAGAAGTTCTGTCAAGGAGAGGTTTGGTCAGCTAATTGCGCGCCAATAAAGAGAAATTCTTATCGGAAAGCCCCCTCTTTCCTGGGAACGACTTGGTTGTTAAATATTGTGAGTTATAATATTAATGATGAATGTTATTAAAATTGAAGTTGTGTTCGGAGTTGAATTTAGAGACGTGGACGTGATATTTGAGTCCGAAACGATGAAATTAGTAAAAATAGTCTATAAACACAAAATTTTCTGGGATTCACTATTTGGTCAATAAGTCAACAGTTGACTTTTTTGGGAAAAGTCAAACTTCAAAATTTCAAAATTTATATTGTTGATAAAAATAGTTTCATTATGTTGGAATTGTTTGTGTTAGTGAAAATCGACATCTATTCCGATGATAATTGATGTCTCGGGGTTATATTGATAAATCGGATAATTTATCGGATAAATGAGCAATTAATTGCTGCTAATTCACATGCTTATATAACTATTTATTCACATGTGTGTACTATTGAATCACATTCTTGTACTATTAGGGGAGTTGGTGCAAAATTGATAATACTTGCATGACTAAGTTAAAAATGGAGGTATAGATAGAGGTATTATACTGTAATTATTTTTATCACATGATTAGAACTATTGAGTCACATGATTTACTATAGAGAGAAAGAAGAAGAGAAGTCTGCTACCTCACTATTCCAGTATCCAGTTTTTTTTAAGGTAGGGAATATTATTTGTTGTACTCGTAAGGGGTACTCTTTCTTTCTTATTTATGAAGAGAACTTCTGTTATTCCATTCTTTATTATTACGTTGGAATAACTGTATCATGAGCTACCCTATACTTGGTGAAATTATTACATTATTCCATTCTTTATTATTATGTTGGAATAACACATCATGCAATCTATCGCATACATGGTGAAATTCTTCTAATATTTCATTCTTTATTATTCATTGGAATATCACGTCTCGCATTTTATATGGGACACGGTTCCGTTATTTATTATTACATTGGAATATCACATGTCTTCATGCATTTTACGTGGGACACGGGTTACATTATTTATTATTACGTTGAATATCACGTCTGCGCGTTTTACGCTTGGGACACTTGGTTTCGTTATTTATTATACATTGGAATAACTCGCCTGTCATGGTCTATCGCATGGATGGTGATTTCTTTTGTTATTCCATTCTTTATTATACTTAGTTGGTTAAAACTTTGACTTCTATACTCCATGAAATTAGTGGAATATCCTTGATATTTGCGCTTCATCCAGTATCTTTTTATGGAAATATTCTTCTGAGCATTCATGAATTTTACTCTACAAAGCAGTATCATGTTGACAATTTGGATGTTATCAGTTCCTAGATAAATTAATTCTTGAACTTGTTTTATTGAATTCTTATATCATTGTCATCATCCTCATGTATATATTTTGTTGAAAGTTATCTGTGGCCTGTAGTGCATAGATGGACTTGGTATGATTATGACCAGGGATTATTTGGTATAATCATAACCGTAATGTTACAAATGATGTGGAAAAAGTCCTCATTGACCCGTAGTGCATTGATGGACATTTTGGTATGATTATGGCTATGGATTCTATTTGGCCGTAGTGCAAAGATGAATTATTTTATGGCATGATCAGGACCGTTGATGAAAACATGATTATCTTTAGCCATAGTGCGTATATAATTCGTGGTCGTGATACTAAAGAATATCCTTGGCCGTAGTGCAGGGGTGATTCGATGATGTGGATTATTTATTAAGCTGAGTCCCAGCGATAAAAGTGATTAAAAACCTTTTAAATCATAGAAGATACTATCATGTTTACCTGCAGCGGAACAAGCAATCCATTAGAAGAGTCAAGTAGGGAATAAAATCTACTATCTTCTATGACTAAGATAATAAATATTATGACTAACGATAAATTATTCTGCATTATCTTAGTCATAATATTTCTTACTGGGCTAGTTGAGCTCACCCTTTCTTTCACTGTTCTCTTCAGGAAATGAGAACGTACCTGGGACTAGTCGGGGAACAGAGTGATGGTCCTAGATGGTGCATTAGTAGTCCTCACTATTCTGTGAAATAGTGTGATAATAATTGTAATGAGGACTCCTTTTGAGTTTTTATACTCTCTAGTAGACAATATTTGTATTCAAACTCATCGTTTATGTTTTGTCGTATTGTACACGACAATTGTATTATTAAGTTGTATTTGAATTCTGTACCATGTATCTGGAAACTCAAGATGGTTGATGTATACCTGTTTTGGGGGCGTCACATCTGTGGCCTGTAGTGCATAGATGGACTTGGTATGATTATGACCAGGGATTATTCGGTATAATCATGACCGTAATGTTGCAAATGATGTGGAAAAAGTTCTCATTGGCCCGTAGTGCATCGATGGACAATTTTTGGTATGATTATGGCTATGGATTCTCTTCGGCCATGGGTGCAAAGATGAATTGTTTTATAGCATGATCAGAACCGTTGATAAAAACACGATTATCTTTGGCCCGTAGTGCATGAATAATTTGTGGTTGTGATACTAATGAAAAAGTCCTCATTGGCCTGTAGTGCTTTGATGGACAGTTTTTGTTATGATTATGGCTATGGATTCTCTTCGGCCAAGGGTGCAAAGATGAATTGTTTTATGTCATGATCAAGACCGTTGATGAAA
Organism: Panax quinquefolius; assembly: GCA_020205615.1. NCBI lineage: Eukaryota > Viridiplantae > Streptophyta > Magnoliopsida > Apiales > Araliaceae > Panax > Panax quinquefolius. The sequence continues at coordinate 84,878,738 of CM035165.1, forward strand.
ACACGATTATCTTTGGCCCGTAGTGCATGGATAATTCGTGGTCGTGATACTAAAGAATATCCTTGGCCTGTAGTGCAGGGATGATTCGATGATATGGATTATTTATTGAGCTGAGTTTCAGCAATGAAATATTAATTCATGGATGTGACAATAATGAATATCTTTGGCCGTAGTGCAAGATGATTTAATGATTACGAGCAAGAATTGTGATTTGGTATAAGCATGATTTTTGATGTTTCAGGTGAAGACAGGTGATGAAAATTATCTTCGTCCTAGGTACGAAGAGGAATTTAGAATCACAATTGTGATTATGAGTTATTCACATGATCGTTTATGGGAATTGTTGATTGATGTTACAGGGATAAAACATTATTGGTGGACTTTTAACATAGAGAAGATAATAGACCTTATGGTCTATTTGACTCTTCTAATGGATTGCTCGTTCCGCTGCAACTATGGTTAAATTTTTTTATCATCTACCATATGTTCTAAATCTCTGATTTATTATTGATGAAAGCTATTGATAATTTAATTATCTTTAGTTATAATATTCTTTACTGAGCTAGTTGTGCTCACCCTTTTTGCTTCACAATTCCTTTCAGGTAATAAGAGTGTTCTTAGTAAGAGTGTTACCTTAAGAATTGGCGGGGAATAACAGAGGAATAGAACAGTGGTCTCTAGCTGTGGAGGTTCTCCCTAAACAGTATAGAAAAGTGTGTTGTATTCTATACAACATTTAGTTGTTATATTTGGTGAATCAAATAGGGTGAGGTGAACCCAACTTTGGAAGGGTGTTTTGCCACTATCATACAAGATGTCTAATGACATATAACCTCGTGTTATTATAAGACATGGTTGTGCGCATCCACTTGTTGATTATATCTATGGGCACTACCTATATGATCTAGGAGTTTCTTTGAAATATAATATTCACTTGGAGACAGTGGAGATAGTCATATGTCAAGAGAAGACTCACTATTGGAAAGAAGATGATAGTAATCTTCACATTTTTCTTTGGGGTCTATTGGGTCAACCAAGGATAATTCTGTGGCCATATGATATCTATTATAACCTAGACGCATGGCCTCCCATGTACGAAGATTTCCTTGAGCACTTCCCAAAGATTTTAATTTCTAAAACAGTTTTTGACTATAATTTTATGTAAAGTACCATTGTAAGGTTGTGGTCGAGGCACCATGAGAGTTACATACATTTGTATTAGAACTCACGGTTAACTGTGGTCGTATTCTACACTACAGCTCAACAGTTGTATAAATGAAGTTGTATTTGAATTTTGTACCATGTATCTAACGACTCAGAATGGGTGGTGTATACTTAAATAATAAAAATTACTTTTTTTTTAAAACATATTTATTGGTCTTTGTCATTTATTTTGGGTCAAAATAGTCGTTAATTTATACGGGCTAATAATGTATTAATAATTGATGGGCATAGTAACTTGGTAAAGTTGGGCTTAAATTGATTGGATCCAATATGTGTTTTGTAATATTAAATTCTATAATAATAATAAGAAATAATTTATTAAGATAATTTAATAAATAAATAGATAAGTAAACCTAACCTAATTTTTGTTGGACATTGCTTTGATGCGAAACTGGGGAGAAAGAAAGAATTGACGCAGCTGCGGAAAGAAGAAGAAACTGATTCATTAAATAAGGTAAGAGTTTGAAAAGAAAGAATGCTTCTTTTGCAGTATATGCATATATAATATATGATCGGTATATATCTATATATTATATATGATTCTGGACAAGTTGGATGTACTATATATATACATGATTGCGGTTATATATATATAAATATATATACATGATTTGGGTATATTTGATTACTGTTGCAATAAAAGTCTTGTTTACTTTTTCTTTAAAAAAAAAAAAACGTAACATCAGAGAAAAGTTACTGAACTATTTGAATGAAAGGTTACTTACCAAAAATGTTTGAATGGAATGTTACTTTATGTTGGTCATATTTATGAATGAAAGTTATTCTTTGAAATTATAAAAAATAATAATCATAATAAATAAAATTTGTTGTTGTTTATGAATGAAAGGTTACTAAATTGTTAAAATATAATAATAATTCACTAATTGTATTTATTTATCATTTTGTTTAACTCGTTTGAGGAAAGGGAGTCTAAACGAGTCAAAATTTAGAGTATAAATTTTGGGTATTACATTGCTTAATCCAGGTACGGATTCCGTACTCTTTCAGCGAGACTCTTTTGTTTTTAATTTGTTCGTTTCGTTATTCGTTTCGAAATTTAGTTTTGCCTCTCATAATTGTTCCTTCTTAAATTCGTGAGAATATTTCATTTTAGCATTAGTATTTGAAACTAGTATTTGTACTCTTTGGTCTAGTTTGTCATGGTTTATATTTATTTCGATCTTTATAGAAAGTACATGTTAATATATTTGGAGACTTTGTGTTGATATTTCGTTTCAGTTTAACATGTACATGTTAGAACCCCTTTGTTGTGTCGCATGTGTTGTGACATTATATTTTGTTAGAATACCGTAAGGTATACCAGAGCTATAACCACCTATGGGGGTACCACAGGCATGTCCTCTTGGCACCGAGGCATGACACCTTCCGTGGCGGTGTGATCAGTCCACGACATCTCCGTTTTGTGCTTCGATGGGAGTTGGCCATTTGGTGTTTTGTTGTGGGAGGCATATGAGTCGACCCTAGTTTTATGTTCTGTTTTGTTCTGCGGTTTTGTGATGTTTGTGCCAAACACACCTTCCGATTTTACATGCATTGGATTCGCGGTCCAATGTGTGTGACTTGCCAGTGTGGCATTATTTGATTTGCCTATGTGGCATTATTTGACTTGCCTGTGTGCCACTATTTTGACTTGTCTGTGTGGCAAGATATATTTCTGAGCTCGGTATGAAATAACACCCAACCATTTGATTCAGCCTATTATTTCGCTGTGTTAGTTTTGTTCGTTTCGTTTCAGTTAGTTTCATTTTATTTCATTTAATTGAGTTTATTATTCGGTTCATTATTTGTATTCTATATCCGTACTGGGTATTTGGCTCATGCTGTGTTTTCTTCCGGCAGGTAATCAGGGGAATCAAGGGCAAGTGTGATGAGAGCTCCATTCATTCCAATGATTTAGAAATATTCTGTTTAGACTTGATGTGTCAGTTTACTTGGAATTGTAATAATTATTTTAGATTGTGGTTTGAGACAGTTTGAGATTTATTATGGTTGACTTGTGGTATTTATCAGTTATTAAGACTATTCTTTTGTGGGTTTGAGCCCTGCTATTAAATTCATCAGTTTTGTTATGTTTTGAGTAACCTCTCTTGTGAGACCCCAGATTTTATGAATAAAGATTTAATTTTCTCAAAATATTTTTTTTTTAAAATTATGGTGTGGATTTGATATAATGTTATAGTTGTGGGTAGTATTTATAAATTTTGCAAAGTAAGCAAGTTGTTATAAAATATTCGTTTGGTCGGGGAATATTCTTTTTGTCGGAGAATATTCGTACGACGGCTCAATCATTGGTGGACCCCACAATGGAAGTATTGTCGTAGTTAGAAAATGACAAAATTATCTTTCTATAAAAATAATCTGGTGAAGGTGTTACCGTTAAAACCGTTGAACTACCCGGTAGTAAAAGTACAAGAATACTGTGGGTGGGTTGCATAGTAGCACACGGTATTGATTATTGATGCTTACATGAGTAGTCACTCAATTTATACTTAATTATTGCTACAAAGAATTCCGTGATCATATCTCTTATAGTATTGATTCAATTATTATCACAAGATCATCTCAGATAATATGTTATATTATTAAATCAATAATTGAGACGACAAGTTATAAATGATTAATAATTGTTGAAAGATTAAATATGTGTTGATTAAAAATAAAATGATTTGTGGTAATATTTATTCAATCCTTGATGTGTATAAAGAGTCTGTTATGAGACGTTTGTGGTAAGTTTGGTTATTTTATGGGGGGCCCATATGTCATCATCTAAGAGTCTCTTCGTCAATAGTAATTACCTTCGTCAATAGTAATTATCATCGTCAATAGTAATTACCTTCGTCAATAGTAATTACCTTCGTCAATAGTAATTACCTTCGTCAATAGTAATTACCTTTACTAAACGTCAAACCACTTGTCATTTCATATTACAGGCGTCAAACCAATTATCGTTTCACATTACAGGCGTCAAACCACTTGCCGTTTCATATTACAGGCGTCGAACCAATTGTCGTTTCACATTACAGGCGTCAAACCACTTGGTGTTTCACATTACAGGCATCAAACCACTTTTCTTTTCACATCACCAGTCGTCAAGTTACTTGCCTTTTCACATTTCAAGTGCTAAGCTAGAAATCTTCTATAAATAGAGGCCTAGTGCTTCATTATTTTTCACGAATTCATTCAAGCTATAGAGAGAGAAAGTATAGAGAGAATAAGAGAGAAAGAAGTTAGCACGGGTATGTTAGTCATAAACTCTTGCGAAGTCTATACCTTGTTAGATACCGGTTCTACCCACTCTTTTATTTCTCCTGCTTGTACTCAACGTTTAAACTTGACTCCGGAGAAATTGAAATTTGACTTATCTGTGGAAACTCCGTTAGGAGAAACTTTTATCATATCCACTATTTATAAATCTTGTTTGATCCAAGTGGGCACAATCACATTACCTGTTGATCTTATCTCTTTAAAGGTACTTGCATTTGACGTGATTTTAAGGATTGATTGGCTAACTACTCATCATGCTTTTCGTAAGGTTGTTAGCTTTCATACTCCTAACCAACCTGTTATGCGAATTCAAAGTAACCAAACCACTAAAGTCAATCATTGTCATATCAAGCTATAAATAAAGAGCCCAGATCCTTTCGTTGTTGACTTTCTTGTGTGGAATGCACCGAAGCCAGACTTTTTGTAGGCAACGTCGTGAATGACGATGGCAAGTTGATAGGTATCAATGTGACGTGTTATCCAAGTCTTGGATGAGGGTCACAATTTTGAATGATATTTCTAGTGTTAATAAATTTTCTGACGTATTCTTGAAGACTTCTTAGCTTACCCCTAGAGTGTGAAATCGACTTTTGTATTGACCCCAGTACAAAACCCATTTCTTAAACCCTCAAATATTTTCTTCACCTAAAATGAACGTAACATGTGCCAAAGACGTTGGCTCGAGCTGTTGAAGATTACGATCATATCATTCAATACCATCGTGGAAAAGCGAACGTGGTAGCTGACGCGTTGAGTAGAAGATCGTATGCGGTCACAAGTGCGAATATACGAACCCACGTGAAGATAATGAATATACGAGTAGAATCGACTTTAATCGATAAAGTTAAAGCCGCTCAAGCTACACACTCGGAGCTGATGAATGTGAAGAATTAAGAAGGTTCAAGAGGGCGTTATTCTAGAAGCAAGAATTGACGAAGAGAGGAAATCTAAACCCTTGATTTTATTGGCCCATTTGAAATCCTTGATCAAGTAGGAATTGTGGCTTATAGACTCATTTTACCGCCAAGTATGTTGCGTGTTCAGAACATTTTTTTTTCGTATCGATGTTACGTAAATATGTGGACAACCCAAACCACATTATTATATTAAAACCGGACGAGATAGCAGAAGATTTAACGTATGAGGAGATATGTGTTAATATCTTGGATAAGAAGGATCATATTCGACACTCAAAGGTTATACCTCAGGATTAGAATTTGAAGTGAAGTCAAGGTATCCTCACCTGTTCGGCATACCAGGTACGTACGTAAATTTCGAGGGCAAAATTTCATAAGGAGGGGAGATTGTGAGACCCCAGATTTTATGAATAAAGATTTAATTTTCTCGAAATATTTTTTTTTAAAATTATGGTGTGGATTTGATATAATGTTATAGTTGTGTGTAATATTTATAAATTTTGCAAAGTAAGCAAGTTGTTATAAAATATTCGTTTGGTCGGGGAATATTCTTTTTGTCGGGGAATATTACGATGCGACGGCTCAATCATTAAGTGGACCCCTAACGGAAGTATTATCGTAGTTAGAAAGCGACAAAATTATCTTTCTATAAAAATAACTACGGAGGTGTTACCGTTAAAACTGTTGAACTACCCGGTAGTAAAAAAATAAGATGTCGCGTGGTTGCATAGTAGCATGTGCAGTATTGATTATTGATGCTTACGTAAGAAGTCACTCAATTTATACTCAATTATTACTACGAGAATTGTTGCATCATATCTCTTATATTATTGATTCAATTATTGTCACAAGATTATCATCGTATAATATGTTATATTATTAAATCAATAATTGAGACGACAAGTTATAAATGATTAATAATTGTTGAAAGATTAAATATGTGTTGATTAAAAATAAAATGATTTATGGTAATATTTATTCAATCCTTGATGTGTATAAAGAGTCTGTTATGAGACATTTGTGGTAAGTTTGGTTATTTTATGGGGGGCCCATATGTCATCATCTAAGAGTCTCTTCGTCAATAGTAATTACCTTTGTCAATAGTAATTATCATCGTCAATAGTAATTACCTTCATCAATAGTAATTATCTTCGTCAATAGTAATTATCTTCGTCAATAGTAATTATCTTCGTCAATAGTAATTACCTTCATCAATAGTAATTATCTTCGTCAATAGTAATTACCTTCGTCAATTGTAATTACCTTTACCAGACGTCAAACCACTTGCCATTTCATATTACAGGCGTCAAACCAATTGTCGTTTCACATTACAGGCGTCAAACCACTTGCCGTTTCATATTACAGGCGTCGAACCAATTGTCGTTTCATATTACAGGTGTCAAACCACTTGGTGTTTTACATTACAGGCGTCAAACCACTTTTCTTTTTACATCACCAGTCGTCAAGCCACTTGCCTTTTCACATTTCAAGTGCTAAGCTAGAAATCTTCTATAAATAGAGGCCTAGTGCTTCATTATTTTTCACGAATTCATTCAAGCTATAGAGAGAGAAAGTATAGAGAGAATAAGAGAGAAAAAGAAGAGTATTCATTACTACACTCACTGTAGTATTCAATCTACTAATGTAAGGGGGTGTTATTCTTTCTTATTATTCAAGAAGAGAAACATTGTTATTCCATTGCTTATTATTACATTGGAATAACTTTGTATCTGCGATTTACCCTATACTTGGTGACATTCTTCTATTATTACATTTGGAATATCACATGCATTTTTACGTGGGACACAGTTCCGATTATTTATTATTCTTTTGGAATAACTTTGCTGTGCGGTCTATCGCATGCATGGTGATTTCTTTTGTTATTCCATTCTTTATTATACTCGGTTGGTTAAAACTTTGACTTCTATACTCCATAAAATTAGTGGAATATCCTTGATATTTGCGCTTCATCCAAATATCCTTTCATGGAAATATTCTTCTAAGTATTCTTGAATTTTTTACTCTACAAAGCAAGATCATGTTGATGATTTGGATGTTATTGGTTCTGGATAAATTAATTCTTGAACTTGTTTTATTGAATTCTTATATCATTGTCATCATCCTCATGTTTATATTATGTTGAAAGTCATCTGGCTTCTGTAGTGCATAGATGGACTTGGTATGATTATGACCGAGGGATTATTCGGTGTAATCACGGTAGTAATGTTACAAATGATGTGGTAAAATCCTCATTGGCCCGTAGTGTATTGATGGGACGGTTGTTGGCATGATCATGACCATTAATGAATACACAAATATTCTTAGCCCGTAGTGCATGGATAATTGTGGTCGTGATACTAAAGAATATCCTTGGGCAGTAGTGCGGGGTGATTCGATGATGTGGAATATTTATTAAGTTGAGTGTGTCACTATAATGATGATGAAAACCTTTTAAATCATAAAAGATAGTAGATTTTATTCTCTACTTGACTCTTTTAATGGATTGCTTGTTCATTGCAGATTAAAGTTGATGTTGTTATATTTTATTAGTTTAACAATTTGTTGAAGGCTAACAATAATTTATTATGCATTATCTTAGTCATAATATTTCATTGGGCTAGTTGAGCTCACCCTTTCTTTCACTTCATTCTCTTGTGAAATGAGAACATAACGAGGGACTAGTCGGGGAGCGGAGTGACGGTCCCAGGAGGATAGCATTAGTAGTCCTCACTATTCCGTGAAATAGTGTGTTAATAATTGTAATGAGGACTCCTTTTGAGTTTGTATAATCTCTAGTAGACAATAATTGTATTCAAACTCACAGTTATGTTTTGTCGTATTGTACACGACAGTTGTATTTGAATTTTATACCATGTATCTGACAACCCAAGATGGGTGATGTATACCTAATTTTAGGGGCGTCACATCTCTTTCTATTTTGGGAAGGGGGTGTTACAGAGTTGGTATCAGAGCTTAGGTTCTTTCTTGTAGAAAACCTATTTAGGTTTGACCTGTGAGTTATGGGTAGACTTCTGGGTTAGGTTTTGTTCTGTTTGATTTTTTGTTCAGCTATCATATCAGCTATATTCGAATATGTCTCTAATTTGCTTTGTTATCTATTCGTTGATCTCTTTGTCAGATGGCTCGTAGATCCGCCAGAGTTATTGGGAGGCGAGGCAACAATAGGGGAAGAGGTGAGGGTCAGCCCAATGAGCAACCTAATAATCAGATAAATGCTCAATTGGCTACCTTGGTGAATCAGGCAGTGAATCAGGCGTTACCTCAGTTGGTGGCACAGGTTGTACAGGCAATGCAGTAGCCGCCACCAGAAGTTCCTGAGCAGGAGAACCTGGGAAATAATGGTCCACATACAAACGAAGAGGAAGGGAATACAGATGGTATTGATCAACAGGTGGTTCCAATGTATGTGTGTTTGGAAAGGTTTCAAAAGTAGAAACCACAAGCGTTCAGTTCAGCTCCAACTCCAATTGATGTAGAGAATTGGATTGCCCACCTAGAGAAGATCTTTGATGTGTTGGGGTGCTCAGATAATCAGAAAGTGTTGCTTGCAGCTTACAAGCTAGAAGGGGATGCACATAGGTGGTGGAAAGTGATGAAAGTAACAAAGGGTGATTATTATGTTGAGGCAGAGTTTTGTGAGGTCTTTTATCAGCAGTACTTCTCAGCTGCTGATAAAGAGGTCTATGCTAGAGAGTATCTGTTGATTTGGCAGAAAGATGATGAGTCCATCACGAATTTCATGACGAGGTTTACTAGGTTGGCAGGCTTTGCGGGAACCTCAGCAGGGACTGCAACAGAACAGGCAGAGAAGTTTAAGTGGAGGATTCATTATAGGTATCGACAACATCTCATTAACAACATGTTTGCAGATGTGTCGGCTGTGGCAAATGCAGCCAAAAATATTGAGATGGAGAGAGGACTTTCGGTCTTCTAAACCGGATGGGAGTCGAAAAAGGGACAGAGATGACCAGCAGGGTCAAACTTCAGTTCAGCATGGGAGAAGTCAGGGTGGTCAGTTGAATAGGAATCGTGGTGGTCAACAGGGGCAGTGGCGTGGCCAGAATCAAAACAGGGGTTATCAGTAGATGCCTCAGCAAGGGCAGAATCGTCAGCTGCAACTACCTTGGAATGGTCAGAATCATCCGCAGTGGCAAAATCGTCAGCAGGGGCAGAATCAGGGTCGTTATCCAGGACCAGCTGGTGGGGGTAACCTGAATCTCATTCCGATAGCTCCTTGTGCTACTTGTGGGGAAAATCATCTGGGGAGGCAGTGCCACAGACTCACCGGTGCATGCTTCTTGTGTGGACAGATGGGTCATATGGCTAGGGATTGTGCCGGTCCACGTTGTAATGGTGGAGGTGGTGATAATGGTGGCAATGGAGGTCAGCATCAGGGTGGTCGAGTGTTTGCCTTGACGTATAACCAGGCAGCAGGTGCACCAGGTACTATTTCTGGCACTCTTTTAGTTGGCAATCGTGAGGCGTCTATTTTATTTGATATGGGCTCTACTCATTCCGTTGTTGCTCAGTCTTTTGTTCGGCACCTGGGTGTGCCATCTCAGTCTTTAGTTCTATTATGTCTATTGCTACCCTGATGGGGACTTCTGTTGTTATTTCTGATTTATATCGAAGGTGTGCGATCAGTTTTGGGGATAGGATTCGTAGGGTTAATCTTCTCCCGATGAGTATGCACGATTTCGACGTCATTCTTGGGATGGACTGGTTGGATAAACACCGTGCCACTATCGATTGTCAGGCGAAGAAGGTTATATTTGGAGATGTGAAATCTCCAGAATTCGTGTTTCAAGGTTTATAGCCGAGTACAGTGGTGAAGTTAATTTCAGCTTTGGAGGCTGGAAAGTTGGTAGCAAAGGGTTGTGAGGGGTATTTGGCGTTTGTGAAAGATAACTCCAAGGGTGAGTCTAGTATTGAAGATGTTCCAATTGTTCGTGATTTTTTTGATGTGTTTCTTGAGGAGTTGTCAGGGTTGCCACCACAGCGGGAAGTAGAATTTTCTATTGAGCTTGTTCCTGGTGCGGAGCCTATCTCTAAGGCACCGTATCGGATGGTACCGTTAGAGTTACAAGAGTTGAAGGAGCAGTTGCAGGAGCTGTTAGATCGTGGTGTGATTCGGCCGAGTGTTTCACCATGGGGCGCTCCGGTCTTGTTTGTGAAGAAGAAGGATGGGTCTATGAGGCTCTGCATAGACTACAGGGAGTTGAACAAGATCACCATCAAGAATCGGTATCCATTGCTGAGGATTGATGACTTATTTGACCAACTTCAAGGGGCAAAGTATTTTTCGAAGATAGACTTGAGGTCGGGCTATCATCAGTTGAGGGTGAGGGATGAGGATATCCCTAAGACAGCTTTTCGCACTCGATATGGGTATTACGAGTTTCTGGTGATGCCATTCGGGTTGACTAATGCTTCAGCGGTGTTTATGGATTTAATGAATCGGGTTTTTAGGGAGTACTTGGACCAATTTGTTATTGTCTTTGATGACATTTTGGTTTACTCCAAGTCTAAGGAAGAACATGAGGAGCATCTTCGCACAGTGTTGGGGATTTTGCAAAAAGAGAAGTTATATGCTGAATTCTCTAAATACGAGTTTTGGTTGGAGCAGGTTGCATTTTTGGGCCACGTTGTTTCTGCTAAAGGCATTAAGGTGGATCCTGCGAAGGTTGAGGCTATCACTAAATGGCCGAGACCTACTACGGTGACAGAGATTAGGAGTTTCTTGGGTTTGGCAGGGTATTATAGGCGGTTTGTGGAAGGGTTTTCCTTGCTTGCCTTGCCATTAACTCAGTTGATGAGAAAGGGCATCAAGTTTGTGTGGAATGAGGAGTGTGAGAAGAGTTTCGAGGAATTAAAGAAACGACTTGTGATAGCTCCTATACTTGGATTGCCGTCGGGGACAGGAGGTTATCAGATTTATAGCGATGCTTCTAAGAAGGGCTTGGGGTGTATTTTGATGCAACACGGTAAGGTGATTGCTTATGCTTCTAGGCAGCTTAAACCTTATGAGGTGAACTACCCCACACATGATTTGGAGTTCAAAGTGAGTGATATTTGCCTTAAAGATTTGGAGGCATTATTTGTATGGAGAGACTTGTGATATCTTCACCGATTACAAAAGTCTTAAATACATTTTCTCTTAGAAGGAGCTCAATATGAGGCAAAGACGTTGGTTAGAGCTTCTAAAAGATTATGATGCAAGGATTCAGTATCACCCGGGAAAGGCAAATGTGGTTGCAGGTGCTCTTAGTGAAAGAGTTAGTGGAGTGTAGCAAATTTTATTACACAACCTCGAATTTTATTTGGATATGGAGCGGATCGAGTTGGAGTTATATGTACGAAGTTCAGATGGGCATCTGGCGGGTATGAGAGTGGAGCCCTCTCTTATCTCGCGGGTCAAATAAGCTCAAAAAGAAGATGGGGAGTTGTGGAGTATGACGCAGAATTTAGAGGAGGGCAAGCAGCCCGAGTTTCATATTGATGATCATGGTGTGATTTGGTTGGGTGAGTGGTTGTGTGTACCGTCGGATCCAATCATTCGGGAGGCGGTGTTGGCTGAGGCTCATAGCTTGTCATTTTCTATTCATCCAGGTTCTACAAAAATGTATAGGGATTTGAAGAAGAATTTTTTGTGGAATGGGATGAAACGAGACGTGGCTGAACATGTTGGGAAGTGCCTCACTTGTCGCCAAGTGAAGATAGAACATCAACGAGCTAGTGGTTTCTTTTGCAATGATTAGACATTCCAAAGGTGGAAGTGGGAGGATATCACGATGGATTTTGTAACTGGTCTGCCGAAGACTTTCAGGAAGAATGATGCCATTTGGGTAGTGGTGGACCGGCTGACCAAATCGACACACTTTTTGGCTATCCATAAGGGTTACTCGGTGGATAGGTTGGCACATATCTTCAATGAGGAGATTGTTAGACTTCATGGTACTCGGTGTCTATTGTTTCAGATCGGGACCCACGGTTCACTTCACGCTTTTGGAAAGGATTTCAACGAGCTTGGGGTACTTTCGGCAACTTCAAGATTTCTTTCCATCCAGAACCGGATGGGCAATCAAGAAAGGACTATTCAGACGTTGGAGGATATGTTGAGGTCTTGTGCACTTGAGTGGTCGGGTAATTGGGATGATTACTTGAGCCTAGTTGAGTTTGCTTATAACAACAGCTGGCATGCAAGTATTGGAATGGCTCCGTTTGAGGTAATCTTGTATGGTAGAAAGTGTCGGGCACCAACTTGTTGGGATGAGGTTTAGCGAAAGGGCCATAGAAGGGCCTGAGTTAGTTCAAATCACTACGGAGAAGGTAGCAGTGGCTAAGGAGAAATTGAAGTCGGCTCGATCACGGCAGAAGTGTTATGCTGATAAGCATAGGAGGACTTTAGAGTTTGAACTTGGTGAGCATGTGTTTCTAAAAGTTTCTCCTGGGAAGGGAATTCGTCGATTCGGATTGAAAGGGAAGCTTAGTCCACGTTATATCGGCCCATTTGAGATTCTAGAGAGGGTTGGTGAGGTTGCATATCGGTTAGCTTTGCCTGAAAGTAGTATGCACACAAGCCAATCATGTTTGATGATAAAGCATATACTTTGTAACAATCTTATTCATTTATTAATAAAAAGTATTAATTTATTAAAGGCTTTTAATTATCTACATGATGCTGTTTTATAATATGTGATAAACCCATAGTTTTAAGCAATGCTTTTAGAATAATGATGATGATCATTCTAATGAGATCTAAATTCTTAGAAAGCTTAAAACTAAAATAGTTCCCAATCATTGGATTACTAAATTGGGGATTAGTGAATCCGGATAGATTGGTACATACGTTGCTTGCTCATTGGATGAGGATGATTGATCTCATGATCATTTGTGTGGAGACACTAAAGCAAGTATGTAGGTGCTTATTAGAGAATAAGTTCACTGAACGTGGCTCGCTAAGGAATACCTAATGGAGTTTTACTTGTCTGTCAATAGGAATTCTCAGTAGTGATAGTAAGACAAGTGATCCTTGGACTTGAGATCATCATAGTATCTTGTGTATGATGAGTTATACTTTGACTTATTCCTTAAGACCCTTAGGGTATATCAAAGGGTATACTTGGGTATAATAAGTTGTACATGGAGATAATGTATGATCAATAAAGAATCTACCACTTCTATTAAAAGAAGAGAAATGTCCTATGTGATTCGATAAATGACAACCCAGTAGTCCTTGGCCAAGGCAGAATGAAATTAGAAAGGAGTTTCTAATTTGTATTATTTGGAGTTGTGCATTTAAGGATCGAAATACATATAATTAAATAAAATAAGGCTCGATAAAGAATTCCATGTCTTATATTTAATTGGGACATTGTATGGTGGAAGGATTGAATTATACGGTAACTATTTACTCAAAGGTTCTTTTATGATTAATGTTGAAATCTATATTATTTGGAAAGTCGTTGATCGCTAGGGAGGCTTATCCCTATTGTAGATTAAATATTATTTATTTAAATAAATTAATTGTTTAATTTATTTATTTAAATAAGATTAGAATTGTTCTAATTGATTTATTCACAACCGGTTTAATATGGAGAACCTAAAGGGTCACACCATAAAAGGAAGAATAATTATTTAAGAAGTTAATGGCATAATCGTAATAATATGTTATGTATATTTAATTTAATCTATGGTGATAGAATAAATTAAATAGCTTAATATTTATTATTTAATATTTTAGAAATATTAAATATAAATTAATAAGAGGAGTCTTATTAATATTATTACAATTATTATTATTTTAATTTCTAAAAGAGTTTAGGAATTAATTTAATATAAGTACTCTCATTTATTCCTAATAGAATTAGGAGGGAAAATTAATTAAAGGAGTTTAATTAATTATCCCTAATAAGATTAGGGAGCCCATTTAATTAAATAATACCTTATTTTTAATAGGGTTACTTGATATCTTTATAAGAGGAGTCTTATATCAGATATTAAGACTACGTTATAATTCCAAGAGTTGGAGAGTACACTTTTTTGTATAGAGATAGAAAAACTAGGGTTTAGCCAACCACCCATTTTCTTGAATCTTTATTATTCCTTGGTGGATCACCTCTAGAGGCCAAACACTTGGGTGGCTAACGTTGATCAAAGGAAGGAACCAAACCCGGTGGATTCAAGTTGAACGCGAAAAGGATTGGAGGTGAACTTGTACCTGAGGAAGCTCGATCTTCAAGGGTATGATTCTTATTCGTTATCTTTTTCGTTTAATTAATAATTGTGCATAAAGGGTGATCCGAGTATATGGTTTGTATAAAATTTTAAAACTCTGATTTTTACACGTTTCCGCTTATTTTTGCAATTTGATTGCGTTCTTGAATATTACAAACCCAACAGTGGCATCAGAGCCAAACCTTTATGCAAATTATTAATTATTTTAATTTGATATGTATATTGATATGTGTTTAGAACAATTTAATTGGGCACAATTTTGTTGTATAAAATTTTAAAAATAAAATAAAATCGTGAGCTGTTTTTATTTTTATTTTTCCGTTGCATTAATCATGTGGCTAGGGAATTTGGAAAGTGGAGTCTCCTGAAATCAAATATCTCCATTGGATTTAAGTGAATCAAAAGTAAAGTAGCAGGTTATCATATAATATATATATTGTATATGTAATAGTTTACACGTAATGTACTATATGATATATTATATGATTAAAGTGATTACCGTAACCACGTGAATGCTTGATTCATATTACGAGATTTGCTTTTGAAAAATTTAACATGTGATCTCATATGATCTTATATATATATATAATATATATTATCGTAATATATATATATATATATATATATATATATATATATATATATATAATATATATTTTTAATAATTTTATAATTAAATATATTTTTTTTATTCTAATCTTAAAATAAAAGTTTATTTTAATATTAAAATATAAAGTTTATTTTAATTTTAAAATTAGATTTCATGCTAACTAATTAGAATTGGAATTGGATTCCATGATAACTAATTGGAGTTGAAATTTGATTCTAACTTTTCTTAAATAAAGGAGTTTATTTAGATATGAAATAAGATTTCATATTATTCAAAATAAAAGAGTTTATTTGTGAATAGGAAAGAGAATCCATGTTTCCTTAAATAAAGGAGTTTATTTAAATATGAAATAAGATTTCATATTATTCAAAATAAAGGAGTTTATTTGTGAATAGGAAAATGAATTAGTCTTTTCTTAAATAAAGGAGTTTATTTAGATATGAAATAAGATTTCATATTATTCAAAATAAAGGAGTTTATTTGTGAATAGGAAAGAGAATCAAGTGTTTCCTTTAATAAAAGATTTTTTTATATATGGAATTGGATTCCATAATTAATTAAAATAAAGGAGTTTATTTTGATTCAAAAATAGATTTTATACTAACTAAATTTTCCCAATAAATGATATCAATATATATATTGAATGTTTATTATTCATCAGATGAATGTTATGTATTGATGCATATGGTGATATGTATGATAATAAATGAGATTGATTATGGACAATTGACCAATGTGATTGGATTTTATTTTAGTTGGATGCATGAATGTATTGGTTTTATTAAATGGGGTCTGCGTACCTCGTGTTCTCTAATTTTTCTGAATGTAAATTCTATCTCCCTCCTATGTACTTCCCCTCGATCTACGATCAAGGTTTCTATTTATTTTAAATAGTTTTGTAATAGAAATAGTTAGAATTAATTTTGAAAAATTGGAGATCAAGGAGCAAGGAGCGCTTGAAGACCCGTTTGTAATGGAGCAGGGTTTAAATGTAATAGTTATATTTAAATATTATTTCTTGCACCCTTTGGGGGTTTGACCTTTTGGTTCACTTGGTGGCTCTAGTGAACCAAACTAGAATAAAAGTCCATAATCAATCCGGGTAGAATATAGTATTCTATATGTGCATGCTTATACTATATATATTATATATTATGCAAACATGCTTAGCATGTTAATTAATATGATAGCGTATTTATATATATATATATAAATGCCGCTAAACAAGATGAGACAAATTAATAACAAACCCCTCAATTTTTTTTTTATATTAAGTCCTAAGCGTTCAAAGATTTTTGGAATATCTAACGTCGCCTTCTAGCTTGATAAAATTAATAGAGTATTAAATATTTAATATGAGTTTGTTGTGTCACCACAAGGCAAGTATTAAGTATTTAAGATGTTAATTTATCATATTTGATGCTTATAAAGAAAATTGAACAATATTGTTTTGTTGTGTCACCACAAGGATGATATTTTTCTTTTTTGAATATATGGAGTGCTAGGTTGGACTTAACTTGGATAATTTTGATTCAGATGTGCCACCACTTGATCAAAATAATCTAAGAGGCAAAATAAAAGGAGTTGCATAGTTGATGTAATTGACAAAAGTTGTCTACCTATTTATTTATATATAGTTTGTTGTGTCATCACAAGGCTATATACATTTGAAATGGGATCCTTATTCTCACTAGCAAATCTTTAATTAGATTTTGCCGAACTATATATATTGAGGGTAATATAGTTTGAAGAAAATAGTGGGAGATACCAATTTAAAATAAGACCTAATTTATTTTGGTAATTAATAAAAGAATGTATGTTAAAATATTGTTAATTACAAATTCATTTACAGAATTTTACAATGTCTAAAATTACTATCACTGTGAAGCATATTAGATGCTAAATTAACCAGAACGAATTAAACGGATAAGAAAAGGAAATTGAGAATAGTTCTCATGGCTGAAAAGTTATCTTATGTCCTTAATACGTCTATCCCTGCAATGGTTGCAGACAATGCCTCTGAGGAAGACATTGCTACTTTTAGAAAGTGGCAAAATGATGCACAGTTGGCTCAATGCATCATGCTCGCATCCATGAGTAACGAGCTTCAGCGTCAGCATGAAACTATGGATACTCTTACTATATTCCTGCACATCAAGTAGTTGATGGTGAGGAAAGTAGGACTGAAAGATATCAGATATCTAAGGAGCTCTTCCGATCTAGAATAACCGATGACACTACAGTACAGACAAAAGTTCTTAACATAATCAATTTGATTGATCAATTAGGACAACTGGTTTTGTCATGGATGGAGAGTTGAGCCAAGATTTGATCTTGCACTCACTCCCGGACTCCTTTCACAATTGTTGTGAAATTTTCATATGAACAAGCTAGATATCGCCATTTGATTTGATTTATATGATTTGAAAAATGTTGAGTCACTTTTCAACCAAGAAAGACCAAGTTTCTTATTGGGTAGGGGCAAAGGATCTTCCTAAAAGAAGAACGATTCTAAGAAGGTAAATATAAAGGCAAAAATAAAGGATAATAAGAACAAAAGCAGAATCACGGATAGCAAAGGTGTTTGCTTCCACCGCAATAAGCTTTCGACACCGAAAAGAAAGCTGCGAGAAGCATCTTGCAGAGGCTAACCAAAGAAGCTTAGTGAAGTTTCACATAATACGCTTTTTTGTTCATGATTGAAATAAATTTTCTTTAAGTCAAGGTTCTACTTGGGTATTGGATACCGACTTTGGTTATCATAAATATAGATTTATGAAGGGACCAAGCAGAAGTAGAAAGCTAAACAAATATAAGTAATCCTACGTATGGAAATGTAACAAAGGTTGCCATATTAGCCATAGAAACTTATAGTTTAGCAATGCCCTACAAGCAAATCTATTAAGTCAATAAGTTGTTATTGTATTTTAGTTCTTGTTAGAAATATTATTTCTATTTTGTTGTTGGACAATAAATTTTTGGTATTATAATTAAGAACAATTGTTGTTCTATTTATAATAATAATGTTTTGTCTAGAAATCTGGAATATTACTTAATGGATTTTGTATACTGACTTACGTGAAAAATATATTTTGCAAATTGAACAAACTAGTATAAGAAAAGGAGATGATCATTCAAAGAGTTGAATGTGTGTATTTGCTAAAATACAAGTATGAATTATTTGAAAGGTTCAAAGAATTCAAAAGTGAAACAAATTGGCAAAGTATTAGGATTCTTTGATCGGATCAAGGAAGGAATACTTGTGCAATAAGTTTCTAGATCATCTCAAATGGTTTTCTCATAATGGGACGCCTCTCGATACATAATAATTGATTGATGTATCCTGAAAGGAAAAATCATACCTTGTTGAACATGGTACGGTCCAAAATGATTTTACCGACATTCCAATTATCTTTTCAGGATCATGCCCTAGAAATGGTGCATATCTACAAAAGGTAACCTCAAAATCCAGCCCCAAGACTCCATAAAAGTTATGGATAGGAGAATTCCTAATCTTAAGTATATTAAGATAAGGGTTGTCCAACTTATGTGAAAAGGTTTCTAAGGATAAGCTTGGGACAAGATTTGACATGTACAGATTTGTGGGACAACCTAAAGTAAGTTTAGGGTATATGTTCTATAATTCTACTTAGCAAAAGGTGTTTGTTACGAAACACGGCGCTTTCTAAGATAAAGGTGTTTATCATTAAAAGGGGCTAGTGGGAGGATAATAGATCTTGAAGAGTTCAAGAACCACAAAATACTATAAGTCAAATAAGAGGAACACGTAGATAGACCTATTATACCACATCAGAATCGTAATTGCGGAATAAGCATCAAGATACCTAGGAGGTATGGATTCATCATAGATGATGATGATGAGGTACACATCATAGAAGATGATGATCCGATTACATACGATGAGGTAAGTGTTATGAACACTCGGAGAAATTGATTGAAGCAAGCTTCTCAAAAATGGAACATTCGTTTTGATGAAAAAAAATCAAAAGAGTTTGATTTTATCACAAATAAGAATGAACCTAGTGTGTACAAAATGGTCAGTGGGAGCGTTGTGACATTCCTAGTATTATATGTTGATATACCACGGATAAAGAATGACATACCAATGCTATAATCAATAAAGATAAATTTGTCTAAACATTCCTTCATGAATGATTTGGGAAGAGTATCGTAATTGGGGATGCAAATCTATATAGATAGATTTAAAAGGATGCTCAACATAACCCAAGGAACGTATATTCATTTGATGCTAAAGTCGTTTAGCATGTCAAACTCCAAGAGATGTCTCATGTTGATGAGCTATGGAGTGTATCTCTCTTTATAGTCCCCACAGACTCCTGAAAAGAGAGATCGCATGAGTGACTATCATGTATGCAATGAAATATACAAGATCTAATGTTGATCGGTCATATTTGGAGAAGATCACCAGAAGGCGGTGAAAAACATCTTAAAGTGCTTAACCGACACTAAGGATGTGATCATATTCATGGTGGATCTAAATTAAAACTAGAGGACTTAACAGACTCAAGTTTTTCAGACAGACCAAGATGAGAGAAAAATCCACTTTAAGGTAAAGCGTTATCTTGAACAGTGGTGCAGTAAATTAGAAAGGTTCCAAACAAAGAAAGAGTTCTTTGGTTTAGTGATAAAGATAAAGTATATAGCTATAAATGAAGTCGCAAGTTGATTGTTTGGATGATAAGTTCATTCTGTAACTAGGAATAGTTCCTAAGTCTCATCTTGGATCTAAACATGTGTTGTGGCACTTTCATTTGATTATTAGAATCATTGAAAGATGGGAAATCACTATAGAGATAGTGGACTCTCATGAACAACATTACATATCCATTAACTAAAGCTTATCCAACAGCAGGATAATCGTCACTTAGAGAAGAAGAGTATGAGATACCATGACGATTGGCTTTAGTACAAGTGGGAGATTGAAAGTAGTATGCACACAAGCCAATCATGTTTGATGATAAAGCATATACTTTGTAACAATCTTATTCATTTATTAATAAAAGGTATTAATTTATTAAAGGCTTTTAATTATCTACATGATCTTTGTTTTATAATATGTGATAAACCCATAGTTTTAAGCAATGCTTTTAGAATAATGATGATGATCATTCTAATGAGATCTAAATTCTTAGAAAGCTTAAAACTAAAATAGTTCCCAATCATTGGATTACTAAATTGGGGATTAGTGAATCCAGGATAGATTGGTACATATGTTGCTTTGCTCATTGGATGAGGATGATTGATCTCATGATCATTTTTGTGGAGACACTAAAGCAAGTATGTAGGTGCTTATTAGAGAATAAGTTCACTGAACGTGGCTCGCTAAGGAATACCTAATGGAGTTTTACTTGCCTGTCGATAGGAATTTCTGTAGTGATAGTAGTACAAGTGATCCTTGGACTTGAGATCATCATAGTATCTTGTGTATGATGAGTTATACTTTGACTTATTCCTTAAGACCCTTAGGGTATATCAAAGGGTATGCTTGGGTATAATAAGTTGTACATGGAGATAATGTATGATCAATAAAGAATCTACCACTTATTAAAAGAAGAGAAATGTCCTATGTGATTCGATAAATGACAACCCAAAGAGTCCTTGGGTAAGGCGAATGAAATTAGAAAGGGTTTCTAATTTGCATTATTTTGAGTTGTGCATTTAAGGATCGAAATACATATAATTAAATAAAATAAGACTTGACAGTAATTTCATGTCATATATTTAATTGGGACATTGTATGGTGGAAGGATTGAATTATGCAGTAACTATTTACTCAAATGTTCTTTTATGATTAATGTTGAAATCTATATTATATCGGAAAGTCGTTGATCGCTAGAGGAGGCTTATCCTATTGTAGAATAAATATTATTTATTTAAATAAATTAATTATTTAATTTATTTATTTAAATAAGATTAGAATTGTTCTAATTGATTTATTCACAATAGGTTTAATATGGAGAACCTAAAGGGTCACACCATAAAAGGAAGAATAATTATTTAAGAAGTTAATGGCATAATCGTAATAATATGTTATGTATATTTAATTTAATCTATGTTGATAGAATAAATTAAATAGCTTAATATTTATTATTTAATATTTTAGAAATATTAAATATAAATTAATAAGAGGAGTCTTATTAATATTATTACAATTATTATTATTTTAATTTCTAAAAGAGTTTAGGAATTAATTTAATATAAGTACTCTCATTTATTTCTAATAGAATTAGGAGGAAAATTAATTAAAGGAGTTTAATTAATTATCCCTAATAAGATAAGGAGCCCATTTAATTAAAAGAGTTTAATTAAATAATACCTTATTTTTAATAGGTTACTTGATATCTTTATAAGAGGAGTCTTATATCGGATATTAAGACTACGTTATAAATTCAAGAGTTGGAGAGTACGCTTTTTTTCTATAGAGATAGAAAACTAGGGTTTAGCCAACCACCCATTTTCTTGAATCTTTATTATTCCTTGGTGGATCACCTCAGAGGCCAAACACTTGGGTGGCTAACGTTGATCAAAAAAGAAGGAACCAAACCCGGTGGATTCAAGTTGAGCGAAAAGGATTGGAGGTGAACTTGTACACGAGGAAGCTCGATCTTCAAGGGTATGATTCTTATTCGTTATCTTTTTCGTTTAATTAATAATTGTGCATAAAGGGTGATCCGGGTATATGGTTTGTATAAAATTTTAAAACTCTGATTTTTACACGTTTCCGCTTATTTTTGCAATTTGATTGCGTTCTTGAACATTACAAACCCAACATTGCCTCCACAGCTAGCTCATGTGCATAATGTATTTTATGTGTCGGTGTTGAGGAGTTATCATTATCACCCGTTGCATGTGGTGCAATATCCATTCGATAAGATTCGGGAGGATCTTACTTGTGAGGAGAAAGCTGAGGCGATTTTGGATCGTCAAGAAAGGATTATGAGGAGGAAGACTATTTCGTTTGTTAAGGTTCTGTGGAGGAACCATTCGGAGCAGGAAGCTACATGGAAGATGGAGGAGTCTATTCCAGCGGAGTATCAACATCTTTTTGATAATAAGGTGCGTTTCATTCTTTTGATTCCGGGGACAGAATCCATTTTAAGGGGTAGGTGATGTAATACCCGAAGAAAAAAATTAAATAATAAAAATTACTTTTTTTTAAAACATATTTATTGGTCTTTGTCATTTATTTTGGGTTAAAATAGTCGTTAATTTATATGGGCTAATAATGTATTAATAAGTGATGGGCATAGTAACTTGGTAAAGTTGGGCTTAAATTGATTGGATCCAATATGTGTTTTATAATATTAAATTCTATAATAATAATAATAAATAATTTATTAAGATAATTTAATAAATAAATAGATAAGTAAACCTAACCTAATTTTTGTTGGACATTGCTTTGATGCGAAACTGGGGAGAAAGAAAGAATTGACACAGCTGCGGAAAGAAGAAGAAACTGATTCATTAAATAAGGTAAGAATTTGAAAAGAAAGAATGCTTCTTTTGCAGTATATGCATATATAATATATGATCGGTATATATCTATATATTATATATGATCCTGGACAAGTTTGATGTACTATATATATACATGATTGGGGTTATATATATATAAATATATATACATGATTTGGGTATATTTGATTACTGTTGCAATAAAAGTCTTGTTTTCTTTTTCTTTAAAAAAAAAGCGTAACATCAGAGAAAAGTTACTGAACTATTTGAATGAAAGGTTACTTACCAAAAATGTTTGAATGGAATGTTACTTTATGTTGGTCATATTTATGAATGAAAGTTGTTACTGAAATTATAAAAAAATAATAATCATAATAAATAAAATTTGTTGTTGTTTATGAATGAAAGGTTACTGAATTGTTAAAATATAATAATAATTCACTAATTGTATTTATTTATCATTTTGTTTAATTAGTTTGAGGAAAGGGAGTGTAAACGAGTCAAAATTTAGAGTATAAATTTTGGGTATTACATTGCTTAATCCAGGTACGAATTCTGTACTCTTTCAGCGAGACTCTTTTGTTTTTAATTTGTTCGTTTCGTTATTCGTTTCGAAATTTAGTTTTTCCTCTCATAATTGTTCCTTCTTAAATTCGTGAGAATATTTCATTTTGGCATTAGTATTTGAAACTAGTATTTGTACTCTTTAGTCTAGTTTGTCATGGTTTATATTTATTTCAATCTTTGTAAAAAGTACATGTTAATATATTTGGAGACTTTGTGTTGATATTTCGTTTCAGTTTAACATGTACATGTTAGAACCCCTTTGTTGTGTCGCATGTGTTGTGACATTTTATTTTGTTAGAATACCGTAGGGTATACCAGAGCTATAACCACCTGTGGGGGTACCACAGGCATGTCCTCTTGGCACCGAGGCATGACACCTTCCGTGGCGGTGTGATCAGTCCATGGCATCTCCGTTTTGTGCTCCATGGGAGTTGGCCATTTGGTGTTTTGTTATGGGAGGTGTATGGGTCGACCCTAGTTTTATGTTCTATTTTGTTCTGCGGTTTGGTGATGTTTGTGCCAAACACACCTTCCGATTTTACATGCATTGGATTCGCGGTCCAATGTGTGTGACTTGCCTGTGTGACATTATTTGATTTGCCTATTGGCATTATTTGACTTGCCTGTGTGGCACTATTTTGACTTGTCTGTGTGGAAAGATATATTTCTGAGATCGGTATAAAATAACACCCAACCATTTGATTCAGCCTATTATTTCGCTGTGTTAGTTTTGTTCGTTTCGTTTCAGTTAGTTTCATTTTATTTCATTTAATTGAGTTAATTATTCGGTTCATTATTTGTATTCTATATCCGTACTGGGCATTTGGCTCATGCTGTATTTTCTTCCGGCAGGTAATTAGGGGAATCAAGGGCAAGTGTGATGAGAGCTCCATTCATTCCAATGATTTAGAAATATTCTGTTTAGACTTGATGTGTCAGTTTACTTGGAATTGTAATAATTATTTTAGATTGTGGTTTGAGACAGTTTGAGATTTATTATGGTTGACTTGTGGTATTTATCAATTATTAAGACTATTCTTTTGTGGCTTTGAGCCTTGCTATTAAATTCATCAGTTTTGTTATGTTTTGAGTAACCTCTCTTTCTATTTCGGGAAGGGGGTGTTATACTGAGGAATTGAGATCTGGGAGCGGGCTAGGGCATAAGGGGAGAAAACATACCGATAGTCTGATACAATCATACACTTATAGATATTATATTAGATAATATTATAAAATTATTTTTTTTAAGTATTAAAATTCGGTTATTCGGGTATCCCGAATAACCTATTTTTGAAAACCGAAATTGAAACCGAATATGGAATAATAATTCGGATATAACCGAAATTATAAAAAAACCAAAAAATTGAAATAATTCGGTTAAAAAAGTTCGGTTCGGTTTGGTAATTCGGTTTTATCCGGTTTTTGCTCACTCCTAATCTCCAGTAGATTTAAATATGCATGCAAGTTAAATGCCTAGATTAGAGAAAAATTTCGTCCTAGACATCTGGTGGTTGTCATCAATCCAGCGTAACATCAGGCAAAGTCTGGTGAAGCAAACCTTGGAATATTACTTCAGCGAATGTATCTGAAGATCCGGTATTCTAAACCATTGGAATCAATTCAACGCAACATCAAGACAGTTCAGGGATACCACCGTTTGAGTGGGAACTAAAAAAGTTTGGCGATGTCAGCATAGCCAACTACCAGCAATGTAGGCACCGTTGTCAATACCAGCAGGGTAGGCACCGTTATAAACTACCAGCGTATGTATCGGGAAGGTCCGGTGATTTTAGAACGTCATCCCCAATAGAGATGTAGAAAATATCTCAACTTATCTTCATCAAACAAGCATCGGCAACACCGACAAAAAGCAAAACTATTTGAGTCAACACTAGCATAGGCATCAGCAATAATCGGTAAAGGTAAAGCGATTTGCGAAGTGCGATTTGCGAAATGTGATGTGCGAGTTGCGAAGTGCGATTTGCCAAATGCGAAAAGTAAAGTACGAAGTGCGAAATACGATGTGCGATTTGCGAACTGCGATTTGCAAAAATATTTTAACATTCATCATAACATTCATTACATTGTGATTTGCATAATTAGAAATACCTTATCATATTTCAAGTGTATAGTAATCTTTATCATGTCCATTCCATTGCATTGCATGAACATGATAAAGAGGGGCATCTATAGACACTAAAAATTTTGTTTTCCTGTTACTAACTATACAGGAGGACAAAATCGTATTTTTCACACTCCCGAGATAACCCTGGAGGACCACAACATAAATTCCAACCCCAAAGATAGCACCGGCAGATCCAGTTTCCAACCCCAGAGATAACCCCAGAAAATTATTTTCCAACCCTGGAGATAACTCGAGAAAGTCAGTTTTAATCCAGAAGATAACCTCGGGAGATCAAGTTTAATGCCCAGAGTCAACCCCGGGAGGTCAAGCCAACCTCAAAGATAACCCTGAGGACATTCAGAGTCAAAAACATTAAAATCTCAGAGATAACCTTGGGAAAAGATCGCTACAACTGTGCCAAAGTCAGATACAACCCCGGGAGGGGCAAAATGGTCATTTTGCAAACTTAAACTCAACTCAAATCAAACAAACTCATTTCAAATCAAACTTCCTTAAAAGAAGTCGCACAAGAACCATATCTTAACTTCTGAGCGCAAACTACGCAAAAACGGCTCAACAGACTGCCTGACTGAGACCCAAAAATGCAATTTCGGTCATGGACCCATCTTCCTGAATTCAATAAAAGGGAAAATCCTATTTCATTGCGTAGCTCTCGGAAAGAGATTTTTGTAATGGTATGGCACGCTTCCATCGGATTCCTAGATTGAAAGTTATGAAGGTTTGAGCGAATAACGCGTTGTCCGAGTGCACGTACTTCGAGACGGCGGGACCCACATGGCCCGAGCGCATTTGGGGGTACCAGCAGTAGACCCATGACTCTGGCAGTACACCTGCGGCTACCCCCTCTATAAATAGAGGGCTTAGAGTGGCCATTTTGAAAAGGAAAAAGGCGAGGAAGCCCTGTCCATTTTGCTCTATACACAATATAAATTGAGTGCTTTCTCATTTCATACACTTGTGAGTTTGTACTTTGCTACATTTACCGGTGGAAATCGAGCGTTCATTCATTTAAAGCTATTTGAAGTTTTCTTGGCAGCCCACTGTAAGCCTTCTGACATTTCTTAAAGCTTTTCTCCACTTTTGTTCACACACATTTATTCACGTTGAGAGTCGTGTTGTGTGCGTATGCTTTTGGCCATTTCGATTCAAGTGGCTTTTATTAACTTTTCTATATATATGCTTTTTTATATATATATATATATATATATATATATATATATTATTGAGTTATCTCGATTGAGCTGAATATAATATTAGGAGGCGTTTATTTATATATATATAAATATATATATATATATATATATATATATATATATATATATATCCTCGAACTTCGAATTAATGAATCGAGCTTTGGATCGATATATATATACGAATGTTTATTATATATATATATATATATATATATATATACTTACATTTCTGTCAGGCCTGGAGATCACTTCGTGGCCATTTACTGCTTTTATACATATATATATTTACATTTAGTCCTGCCTGGAGTTTACTTCATTGCGGTTGATCGTCTTCATATATATATTTACATTTAGTCTCGCCTAGAGTTTAATTCGTGGTGGTTGATCGTCTTTATATATATATATATATATATATATTTACATTTAGTCCCGCATGGAGTTTACTTTGTGGCAGTTGATCGTTCATATATATATTTACAGCTGTATATATATATATATATATAACTGTTTATAACTTTCTTACATACTATATCATCATGTGAACCTAGGAATCATGTGATCACAGATTCGGTTTCTGAATCTAGATTTGGTTCCCGTGATGGACATTTTCAGCTATAAACAGCTTGTAAATTATTCACGGTGTTTGAATTTACTTAGACGGCTTTCATGCCCACAAGGAGTTCGGCACTACTATATATCTTATTCTCTCGAAGATGCTCAGCATCTCAAAAATAAAAGCAATCCAGCTGAACACATATTAAAATGGAAGTATCAAACGCCTCAATTACTAGTGCATAAGGGTTTGAAAAACCTGTTTTACCAAACATCATTGATATGTCTTGTTAAAATTAAACTTTTATACAAAATTCAAACCCTTTGTATATAGATGCAAACGAGGCATAGCACTACTTCCAGACAACTGTACATAGACCTACACACACACATTCAGATAAATGTTTAAAATGAAAAGTAGTGATCACCGTGTTACCACGGATGTCGGGGGGTGCCTAACACCTTCCCCTTGCATAACCAAGCCCCCGGACCCTAACGAATCTCGGTTTCACAGACCAGTTACGTAGTGTCATATCACTTGGTCTATGTGCAAACCTTTTTTCGGTTGAATTGGTGCAACCATTTAAAAATACCAACTAGCGACTCTCACAATCAAATCGTCGACATATACATGTCGGACCTTTTCATAACTTGTTTTTTCAAACAAATCTCACCTAACATGAGAATACCAAAAGACAAGAACAACAAATGGACAAATAAAAATCCCGGCGTCGACAACTAATATATCTAGACTTACCATTATACATGTGACTTTGTGCCCTTTCAATTGCTGATTGATTATCACAATTGATACAAATAGGAGGCACATGTTTAGGCCAAATATGAATATCTTCTAAAAAGTGACGAAACCACTCAACTTCTTCAACAGCCTTATCCAATGTAATAAACTCAGATTCAATCATTGATCGAGCAATGCATGTTTGTTTAGAAGATTTCCATGATAATGCTCCTCCACCTAGTGTAAACACAAAATCACTTGTGGATTTAATCTTTTGTATCCGATATCTAGTTTGCATCACAGTATCCTTCGAGTACTGCTGGATATCATGAGTAGTGCAATCCAAAGTTTTGAGTGTATTTTAAATACCTTAAAACTCTTATAATCGCTTTTCAGTGATCTTATCCTGGATTGCTTGTAAATCTACACAATTTATTGACAACTTGTGTTATGGCAGGACGTGTACAATTCATTACGAACATAAGGCTTCCAATTATTTGTGCATACTCAGGTTGTGATATGCTCTCTCCTTTATTTTTAGACAATTGTAGATTTATATCTACTGGTGTTCCCACATGATTGAAATAGTATTGATTAAATTTCTTGAGTATTTTTTTCAATATAGCGTGATTATGATAACACTAATCCATCCGATGTTTTAGAAATTTTAATTCTTAATATTACATCGACAATACCTATGTCCTTCATGTCAAATATATTATTTAACATTCTTTTAGTAGTTTTAATAATTTTATTATTACTACTCATAATGAGCATATCATCTACATAAAGACAAATAATGACATACCATTTCTCAGTGTCCTTGACATACACACATTTATCGCACTCATTTATCTTGAAACCATTTGATAACATTGCATTGTCAAATTTTTCATGCCATTGTTTAGGTGCTTGTTTTAATCCATAAAGAGATTTCACAAGCCGACAAACTTTCTTTTCTTATCCCGGAACAATAAACCCTTTTGGATGTTCCATGTAGATTTCTTCTTCTAAATCTCCATTCAAGAAAGTTGTTTTCATATCAATTTAATGTATCTCTAAATTATATATAGCTGCAATGGATATTAACATCCTAACTGAGGATATTCTTGTCACAGGTGAATAAGTATCAAAATAATCCAAACCCTCTTTTTGCCTGTATCATTTGATTACAAGTCTTGCTTTATATTTGTCTATAGATCCATCTACTTTCATTTTCTTCTTGAATATCCACTTATATCCAACATGTTTAGCGTCTAGTGGGAGATCTACTAATTCTCACATATGATTGTGTAGAATGGATTCTACTTCACTATTTATAGTCTCTTTTCAAAATGGAGCTTCGGGACTTGACACCTCTATAAGTTTGAGGCTCATTTTCTAACAAATAAATTAAAAAATTTGGACCATAAGATTTTGATGTTCTAACGCTTTTACCACGTTTATGTTCATCAATATCTTTTAATCCATGATCATTGTCACTAACAGTGTCATAAGTTCTTTTGTTTGAACTTGTTTCTTCTTCGTTAGAAATTGACTCTTGTTCCTTTTTATTATAAAATATGATTTCAAAGAATTCAACATCTTTTGATTCAATAATACTATTTTCATGTATTTCCTCTATTTTTGATTTATTAACCAAAAATCTATATGCACTACTGTGATGCTCCCAAAATAAGTCTACACAACCCATTCTGAGTCGCCAAATACATGGTACAAAATTCAAATACAAACTTCATTTATACAACTATTAATTATCGTGTAAAATACGACAAAACATACGATATGAGTTTCAATACAAATATTTTCTCATAGATAATATCCAAACTCAAATAAAGTCCTCATTACAATTATTATCACACTATTTTATAGAATAGTGATGACTACTATAGCAACCATCTTGGACCATCACTTCATTCTCTGACTAGTCCCAGCTATATTCTCATTTCTTGAAGAGAACAATGAAAGAAAATGGTGAGGTCAACTAGCCCAATAAAGAATATTATGACTAAGATAATGCAGAATAAATTATCCTTAGTCCTCAATAGAGAAAAATCTGATAGAATGCAATAGACAACAAGTTTTAGATCAACAACTGTAGTGGAAATTGAAATCCATTAGAAGAGTCAAGTAGAGCATGATGTCTATTATCTTCTATGATTTAAAAGTCCATCATCAATATTTTATCTCTGTAACACCAATAAATAAATATTTCAAATCAACAAATTATCCATGCATTACGGGACAAGGATATTCGTTTGTATCACCAGTGGTCATGCTCATGCCAAACATCTGTCCATCTATGCACTATGGACCAAAGAGGACTTTCACCACATCATTTGTTTGTAACATTACAGGTCATGATTATACCAATACATAATTTCTGTCACAATCATACCAATCAGTAGTCAATCTATGCACTACGGGCAAAGATGACTTTCACCACAATGTAAGCATGAGGATGATGATAATGATAATGATATAAAGAATGAATCAAGTGAGATCAATGATAAATATTAGAGATTTATAATTCAATTTATCCAGAATTCAAGAATGTCCAAATTATCAACATGATAACTAATTGTGGAGTAAAATTCAAGAATGATATTCATGTATCAAAAATAATTTGGACATAAAAAAAACCAATTTTGTCTTGAATAGTACCGTATGAATAGTACACATGAATAGTACCCCAAGTGAATAGTACCCCATGAATAGTACCCCGAATGAAAATATTAAAATTTAATAAGAAGGTTTCGATAAATATTTTAGTTAAACGATACTAGATGAAGCGCAAAACTCAATGATATTATACTAATTTCAGGGATTATAGAAGCAATACTTATCAAAGTAAGTGTAGATTTAGGAATATGAAACGAAATAATATCACTTACATACTATAGAGTATGAAAGAAAATAATATTCCTTACGAATATTGAATGAAAATAATATCCCTTACGAGTACAAAATAAATGATATCTCATACAAGTATGAAAGAATATACGAAACTGCAAATGGATTTTCAACCGTTATGCGATAATTCGCGTAGACATATCATTTTCACAATTTAATAAAGAATGAATACGAAGGGTTATTCACCATGAATGCGGTAATCCGCGTAGACAGGTTACTCCCGCAGATTAATAAAGAATAGAATGACAACCTTTATGAGTATGAAGAAAATAACATCATTTATGAATATGAAAGAAATATTACCCCTTACCTTAGTAAGAGAGTAAATCTGACTGGTATAGCGGAGATATTCTTGAGGAAATCTTGCACTATTAGTAATACTCAAAGTATTCTTATACTAGAAAGAAATACGCACAATATTATAGAAGAAGAATTCTCTGATTCTGGTGTGATTTTCATTTCTTAACTAAGCAACCTATTTATAGGGGAATTGCAGGGCACTATTTAAGAAAATAATCACGGATGAACAGAAAAAAAATTCACAGATGAATTCGGCGGATTTTCTAATTTTTACTATTCATCATTGTGCAATAAAATATTCTAGTAAAATAAAAACTTTATATAAAATATAATATATTCTAATTATAATATAATAAAACAAATAACTTTATATATAATATAAAAAATATTCTATTTTATATAAAAAGTTTTCTGTTTTATTACTATTATAATAATAATAAAATAAAACTGAGACAACTTTCTACCGGCGATTTTGAAAAATGAGTAAGTGTGGGTCCATGTAATAAGCCAAACATACAACAAATACTTCATGTCAACCCCTCTATTTATATCAAAAATTGAATGAATATTTACCATAAATCACTTATGTTTAATCAATACACTTTTAATCTTTCAACAATTATTCATCATTAATATTATAACTCATAATATTGACAACCAGATCATTCCCAAGAAAGAGGAGGCTTTCCGATAAGGATTTCTCCTTATTGGCGCGCAATTAAATAAACTAACCCCTTTCCTCGACAGAACTTTCTAGACATTGTCAATAATACAAATAATAATATGAATAACTATGTTGTCTCAATTATTGATTTAATAATATAAAATATTGTGCAGATGATATTGTGATAATAATTGAATCAATAATATGAGATATTATGCAACAATTGATGTGGCAATTATTAAATGAAATTGAGTGACTTCTTACGTAATCATCAATAATCAGAGATATTATACAATATCGTTTGCTATTGTGCAACCACGCGTATTACTGTACTTTTATCACAAAGTATTTCAACAGTTAACGATAAAAGTCTTGCCGTTATTTTATGAAAATGTTATTTCTGTCGCTTTCTATATTCGCCAGTCATTTCGTTGTGGGGTTCACCAATAATTGTTTCGTCGTACGAATATTCCCCGACCAAACGAATATTTTATGACAACTTGCTTACTTTGCAAAATTTGCACATATCACCCATAACTATACCATTATATCAAATCAACACCTTATTATTCAAAATAATATTTAGAGAAAATTAAATCTTTATTCATAAAAAGTTGGGATCTTACAACTGCTATTATTAGCGTAACCAATGAATATATAATATATTATTTTTGGTCCTATTTTCACCTTTTTGGGTGGAGGAACCATTACTTTTGCTAAACACCCTCACACTTTTAAGTGTTTATAAGACGTCTTTTGTCCTTTCCATAATTCATAGGGTGAAGCATTCGACTTTTTTGTGGTATTTGGTTGAGAGTATAATTTGCTGAAATAATTACTCCCCCCCCCCACCACCACAACTTTTGAGGTAGCCTAGAACTTAATAATAATGCATTCATCATCTCTTTCAAAGTTCTATTCTTTCTTTTTACAACACCTTTTTATTGGGGTGAATAAGGTGCAGTTATTTTGTGTATTATACCATGTTATGAACAAATTTCAACAAAAGAAAATTCATATTCCCACCTCTATCACTTAATTCTAACTATCTTGATCTTTTTATCAAGTTGGTTCTCAACCTCATTTTTGTAATGGACAAACATTTCCAAAGCCTCATCTTTAATTCTCAATAAGTAAAGATAACAATATCTTGTACAATCATTTATAAATGTAATAAAATACTTCTTACCTCCTCTTGTTTGTATATACTTTAAATCATAAATATTAGTATGTACTAATTCAAGAGGTTCTATACTTCTTTCAATTGATTTAAAAGAAGATTTTTTAAGTTTTGCCTCAACGTAAACTTCATATTTATGATTGGAGTTAATAACACATTTTGGCAAACATTCCATATTAATTAATCTACGTATAGTATTATAATTAACATGTCCTAATCTACCATGTCAAAAATTAAAAGACTCAATCATATAATCAGAAGATGTAATTTTATTAATATTAGAAGGTATAACAGTCATTACATTCATCTTGAAAAGCTCATTGCTCATATATCCCTTCCCATCATACATCCCATTTTTAGTTAGGACGAATTTGTCCAATATAAAAACCAATTTAAACCCTTTTTTGACTAAGAAGGAATCTTGACACTATATTATTTCTTATATTAGGCACATGGAGCACGTTGTTGAGGGTGAGTTCCTTCCCATATGTCATCTTCAGAATCACTTTTCCTTGTCCAACAATTTTGGATGAGAAAGAATTCCCCATGTACAATTGTTCTTCATTCTCAATTTCTTGATATCTGGAGAACATCATTCTGTTATAACACACATGGCGGTTTGTTCCAGTTTCTATGTGACGCCCCCAAAATAGGTATACAACACTCATTCCGAGTCGTCAAAATACATAGTACAGAGACAACCACAACTTTATTAGTACAACATAAAAACTGTGAGTTTAAATACAAATATTGTCATCTAGACAATATCCACACTCAAATAAGTCCTCATTACAATTATTGATACATTATTACAAACATGGTGAGGACTACTAAAATGAATTTCTAGAACCTTCATTCCATACCCCGACTAGTACTTGCTACATTCTCGCCTCCTGAGAAGAAAAATGGAACAAAAAGGAAAAGGGTGAGCTCAACTAGCCCAATAAAGAATATTATGACCAAGATAATATAGAACAAATTAACGCTAGTCCTCAACAGGGAAAAATCTAATAGAATACAACAGACAACAAGTTTTAAATCAATGTTCGCAGTGGAAATAATAATTCATTAGAAGAGTTAAATAGAGAATAAAGTCTACTATCTTCTATATATGAATTTAAAAGTCCATCGTCAACATTTCACCCTGTAACATCAATCCACATATATCTGGAATCAAATATTCATCTTTGCACTCCAGGCCAAAGATATTCACCAGTTGGTCATGTTCATTTAAATACCTGTTCATCTTTGCACTACGGGCCAAAGATATTCATCAGAAAATCATTCATCTTTGCACTACAGGCCAAAGATATTCAGTAATATTATCATTTAGGACTGAGAATGATGAAAAATATTTTAAAGAAAACGAATCCAGTGAAACAAAATAACAAATATTAAAGATTCGTATTTCGGTTTATCCATGTCCAAAAATACCTCATAAATAATCATAGTGGAGTAAAATTCAAGAATGATCAAATCATGGATACTTTAAGACCCCGATTTTTTTTTTAATAAAATGGAATTTCCTCTATTTATTATTTTGAAATAGTAAGGGTTGAATTGATTAATGTGGTTAGTTATGAGTAAAATGTGCGAATATTTTAAAATAAACAGGTGGTTATAAAATATTCATTGTTGTCGGAGAATATTCATTTGTTTCGTGGAATATTCTTTTACATCGGGGAATATTATTAATGACTGTTGTATGATTTTTGTGGTCCCCATAACTGGAAAGCGATTGGATGAAGAAAAAGACAAGTATGAGTTGTTTATAAATAACGGCGTAGTTATTACAATTAATCTTGTTGGAATACTGTTAATCACTGATTGTCGCGGCGTTGTTGCACAAGAATAATACGCGGTATTGCACCAATTATTGATTCTTACGTGAAGAAGGCACTACTCAATAATTATTACGAGTGAATTCTTATTCAAATATTTTATTTTATTGATTCAATAATTCTTTGCGTTGATATTTTATATTCTTCGTTGTTTTAATAATTGTCACTACACGGTATTTTCCATTATCGAAGCAATAATTCATATTATCCGAATAATATTATTAGAAAACATTATTGGCAATGTCTAGAAAGTTACATACAGGAGAGGTTTGGTCACCTAATTGCGGCCATGAAGAGGAGAAATTCTTATTCGAAAGCCCCCTCTTTCTGAGGAGCTACCGGTTGTCGAAGATTGTGATTACGTAATATTATTTGTGAATAATTAATTATTGATTTATATGATGAGGAAATATTAATTTTATGTGGATATAGATGGAGAAATTTTTAAAGTGACAATTGTTAAAAATTGAAATTCTATCTTTTTTGATAAAATAATATTTTATTATATTATTATAATATAATAATGATAATATTTTTACAATGAATGTGGGATATATGAATATATGAGGAGGAAGAGTATTTTTGTTGCAAAAGTTGTTTAACACATGTTTTGTGTGTCGGTGGACCCCATTTCTTGACTGAAATTTGATTATAGTCTATAAAATCATTCGTATGTGGATTTTGGTCAATTTCTATTTGGAATTTAGAAAGACTTTCTTCTGCAAAGTTGTAGAGAATTGAATTTCCTATAAAAAGTCGCGAGATTCGAATTTTCTAAGAACATAGCTATTTGTTATGAATTATTGAAGTTTTGAAGTTCCGAAATAATTGATTTTTGGGAGTTTTAGTTAATTATTTTGAGAAAAAAGTTTTTTTTGCAATTAGTGGGCTCACATGTGTTATAAATGATCTGAATTCAGATCTTCAAAGTTGGGCTACAGAAATTTATAATATATATTAATATTTTATTAAATTTTCTGCTTTGGTGTTCTAAGCATTTTTCTATAAATAGGGTGCTTAGGTTAGAATTGAAAATCACAATAGAAACTGAAATTTTCTCTCTATTTCTCTCTCTATAATATCGAGCGTATTTTGTGAGTATTTTAGTACTTTAAGTATTGCTATACGGTGCAAGTTCTTTCAGTACTATATCCAGTATTCCAGTCAGAAGTACTATTCTTTCTGAGGTAAGGGATGTTGTTTCTTCTTAAATGATATTATCTTCTTCAATATCATTAGGTCGAAATATTGTTCTGAACTTTTTATCAAATTTGAAACTTTTTCATGTCGAAGTTACTATTCATGAGTTACTATTCACGAGTTACTATTCAAAATTGACGTACGTACCTGGTGTTTTGAAAAGGTGAGGATACCTCGCTTTCATTTTCGTTTCCAATTCCCAGGTCATTTCCTCTATAGCATGATTCCTCCACAAAACTTTAACTTGTGGTATAACTTTCTTAGCGTAGGACATGCTCCTTCCTATCCAAAATCTTGACAGTACCTCCTCACACGTTAAGTCTTGGCTATCTCGTCGTGGGTTCTAACTCAATAACGTGGTTCGGGTCTTTCACATATTTACTTAATGTATATATGAAACACATTATGAACACGAGACATACTCGGAGGTAACGCAAGTCTATAGGCTACATTTCCTACTCGGTCAAGAATTTGAAATGGACCGATAAATCGTGGATTGAGCTTTCCTCTCTTCCCAAATCTTATAACTCCCTTCCATGGAGCAACTCGCAACAATACATGATCCCCTACACTAAATTCCACGTCCTTTCGATGAAGATTCGCATAACTCTTTTGTCGATCTTGTCTTGGTTTGTACACGTTGTCGAATCATTAGTCATACGTACTAACTTCGGGTCCCAACAATGTTGCTTCACCCACCTCATCCCAACATATTGGAAGCGACATTTTGTCCATATAATGCTTGAATGGAACCATGCCTATATTTGTTTAATAACTATTGTTGTATGAGAATTCCACCAATGGCAAGTACTTATCCCAACTTCCTTTGAAATCTAGACACTGAGTTTTAATATATCTTCAAGAGTTTGAGTAGTCCTTTACGATTGCCCATCCGTTTGAGGATGGTATGCCAAACCAGAAAATAAATTGCGTGCCCATAGCTTTCTAACCCAAAATCATGAAGTGAATCTTGGGTCACGATCTAAAACTATGGATCTTGGCATGCCATGCAATCTCACAATCTCATTTATGTACATACGAGAAAGAGGCGTTCAAGGAATAAGTCTCTCGTATCGGAAGAAATGAGTAGACTTGGTTAATCTATCAACAATAACCCAAATCGCATCTATGCCTTGAGAAACCAGTAGGAAGACCCGTAACGAAATCCATAGTAATGTGTTCCCACTTCCATTCGAGAATCTCAAGTGGTTGCAGCGGACCCTTAGGTACAAGATGCTCGCCTTTACACGTTGGCAAGTTAAACACATCGAGATAAACTTTGCAATCTCTCTCTTCATATTGCTCCACCAAAATGTATGTCGAAGATCACGATACATTTTAGTACTTCCAGGATGGATTGCAAATGGCGTATTGTGTGCCTCCATCATAATCTTGTTCTTCAAATCAGAGTCGTTAGGAACACAAAGTCTAGAGTGGACTCGAAGTATTCCTTCTTCATCAATTCTCGCTTATGGAATAGCTCCTTCTTGTACTTTCTTCAGACGCATCATCTCGGGTCGGTGGCTCGAGCAACCTTAACTTTTCTATTAAAGTTGGCTCTGTCGTATACTTGACATCATCGCACTCGTTCCCGCATATGATCTTCTACTCAACGCGTCAGCTACCACGTTCGCTTTTCCAAGATGGTATGGTTAGAATATGTGCCGAAATGAGTCGCCTCTTGAGCTCTTGGAAAATCTTCTCGCATTCCTCGCTCCATACGAATTTTGTATCTTTTCGAGTCAGCTAAGTTAACGGAATAGCGATTCGAGAATATCCTTCAACGAATCTCCGATAATAACCAACTAAGCCTAGAAAGCTACGTATTTCGATTACTGACTTAGGTTGCTCTCAACTGTGACTCATATCCCAATCTTGGATAAGACGTCACAATGACACCTATCGCTTTACTATCGCACGAATATGACGCCCCTACGGAGAGAGTCGGCGGCAGGTGAATTCCACAAAGGAAGTCACAAGATAAAGGCTCAGTACCAAATTCTATAGTTGAATTTTTAACTCACGAAGTTCAATAGAGCCATTCGATATGAGATTTTAGAAATGAGTTTTGTAAGGGTTCAAAGTCGATACAAAATTTAATATCGAGCTTTGGGAGTAAGCCAAGAAATTCTTCGGAAAATACGTCGGGAAAAATCAATAACACAGAATATTATTCAAATCGACGTGTCTTTATTCAAATCCATAACATGGACTAAGAAAATTTGACATCCGTAATAAACGAATGACTTCATGGCTTGATATGAAAATGTTTGACTACAATGGTTTGATTGCTTGAATTCGAATAACAGGTTGCTTAGGAATATGAAAACTAACAACCTTACGAAAATAATCAATTTCGGCATGATGAGTAGTTAACCTTAAAATCACATCAAAAGAAAATATCTCTATAGAAATAAGGTTAACAGGTAATGTGATAGTGCCAACCTGAATCAAACAAGATTTCTAAACAACAGATGTAATGAAAGTTTCTCCTAACGGATTCTCCATAAATAGGTCAAAGTCTAATTTCTTCGTAGTCAAGTTCAAACGTTGAGCGCAAGCAAGAGAGATAAAAGAATGGGTAGAACCCAGATATCTAGTAAGGTATATACTTCAATAAGAATTTATAATTAACTAACCGTGCTAAACCGTTCGGGTTCCTTGCATTTTAACCGGTCACGACAAACGCTTCTTCCGGAATCGTTGACTTTGACTTTTGGGGACGATCTTTTGAGTCACCGTCCCCATTGAACTAGGTTTCACTACCGCATAATCTCGAAAGCGATATGTCCTTCCTTTCCACAACTATAGCATACCTTAAACTGCTGTGGGGTTTCAATGATATGTCCCTCTTTCCGCATTTGTAACATGTCTGACGGTGGTCGTTTCTCCTCCCTTAAAACTAGTTCTATATAAGCGCCGACGTCTTCACATGGTCGTTGTTGAATCTCCTCTTTTAAAATCTCCTCAGGACTCGCTTCTTCTATTTTCATGGCCACGATTACCACCGAGTGGTTACCGCTTTGTCTCAGTATTCTTCTTTCTCCATTTGGTTATCGTTATTCGATGGATCGCTATCTTGGTATGATCTCGTTATGGTCCCTCGGTTGAACGCATTTCGTTATCTCGCTTCTAACAATGAGCCTCATTGACAACATCTCGAATAGAGAAAATTTATGAGAAATGAGATCTTGGCGTATGTCGGGTTTCAAACCTCTCGAAACATCCGCGTCATACGTTCCTCATTCTCCACCAAATGAGGTGCAACTGGATAACTCCATGAACTTCGCCTCGTCTTTGGGACACCATCATGTTATTTCGCTCTAGTCTAATAAACTCCACTTCCTTCATATAGCCGAATACTTTCGTGGGAAGTACTTGTCATTGAATCTGCATTTTCAAATGTCTCCCATGACATGTTGAGTGCAATTTGGATGGGTACGCTTCTGATTCCCACCAAGATGTCGCCTCGCCACGGAACATAAAGGTGGCGAATTGAACTTTCTGTTCCTCCGTGCATCCCAAGACATCGAATATCTTGGTAATTTGTTTGACCCACGTCTCCGCCTTTAATCGGATCCGGCTTTCCCAAAATTCGTGGTCCCAACTCTTTGAATCGCTTGCATTTGTGACCACCCGTGAATTGCTATCATTTCCTCCTCTGTATTTTGAACACGAGTCTCCCTCGTCGATTTTGCATGAACCGCAAAAGCTTCTAAACATCCCTCGTTCATCATCTCGCTTCGATTGGTGTTGTTCACGGGAGGAACATTGCCACTGTTGCACGTTCTCCTCGTTGGTGAGTATAGGCATCTCCACGGTCTCATTTACTCCAATTTGTTAATATTCTCACGACATTCTCAAATCTTGCCATAAAATAAGGGTTAATTAAGGAAATCAATATATCACATAATATCCCTATATCTTGACCAACTAACAAATAAGCTTAGGTAGGACACACACTAGCGAAGGATTTATTCGCCTCTCCTCCTAGTTCTATTCCTCGATCTCCGCCGGAGATCATATCCCTAAGCTCGATACCAATCGTGACGCCCCCAAAATAGGTATACACAACACCCATTACGAGTCGCCAAATACATGGTGCGAAACAACTACAACTTTATTATTACAACAAAAAGCGTGAGTTTGAATACAAATATTATCTTCTAGACAATATCTATACTCAAATAAATCCTCATCACATTATTGATTCATTATTTTACAAAATGGTGAGGACTACTAAACAACTCTCTCTAGAATCTTCATTCCATACCCCGACTAGTACTCGCTACATTCTCGCCTCCTCGAGAAGAAAAATGGAACAACAAGGAAAAGGGTGAGCTCAACTAGCCCGATAAAGAATATTATGACTAAGATAATATACAACAAATTATCGTTAGTCTTCAACAGGAAAAATCGATAGAATACAATAGACAACAAGTTTCGGATCAATATTCTAGCGTGAAATAATAATTCATAGAAGAGTTACGTAGAGAATGAAATCTACTATAATCTATGAATTTAACGATCCATCATCAATATTTTATCCTGTAACATCAATCAATATACATCCGAATCAAATATTCATCTTTGCACTACTGTGCCAAAGATATTCATCGATTAAGTCATGTTCATTTAAACACTGTTCATCTTTGGACTCTGTGCCAAAGATATTAATCAATCGGTCATGTTCATCTCAACACCTATTCATCTTTGCACTCTGTGCCAAAGATATTCTTCAGAAATCATTCATTCATCTTTGCACTCTGGCCAAAGATATTCAATAATATCATCATTTAAGACCGAGGATGATGAAAAATATTTTAAAGAAACGAATCCAAATTGAAACAAAATGACAAGGATTAAGGATTAAGGATTCGTACTTGGTTTTATCCACGTCCAAAAATACCTCAAAATAATCATAGTGGTGTAAAATTCAAGAATGATCAAAACATGGATACAATCGAGTTAGTATCCGAATAGATGTTTTAGACGAAAAGAAGAAATTTTATTTTTCTATGAATAATACAGATATCGTGAATAGTGTCAGAGTATCGTGAATAGTCCGTGATATCGTGAATAGTAACTCAGAGCACCAAAAGATAGAAATTCCACAAAAACATCTTCACGCTTTCATGAATAGTACTACGTGAATAGTAATCGTGAATAAGTAATTCATGAATAGTAACTTCGTGAATAGTAACTCATGAATAGTAACCCATGAATAGTAACCCCGACATGAAAAAGTTTCAAATTTGATAAAAACTTCAGATCAACATTTCAGCATAATGATATTGAAGAAATAATATCATTACAAAAAAATAATATCCCTTACCTCGAAAGATCAGTACTTCTAGCTAGAATCTAGGGTATAGTCTTTGAAGGGAACTTGCAACTGCGTCTAGCAATACTCAAAGTATACTCAAAATACTCACAAGAATACGCTCAAAATATCGAGAGAGAAATAGAGAGAAAACTTCAGTTTCTGGTGTGATTTTCAATTCTAACCTAAGCACCCTATTTATAGGAAAATGCTTAGAACACCAAAGCAGAAAATTTAATATAATATTAATATAATTATACAAATTTTCCTTAGCCCACCTTTTGGTCAAAACACCAGCCACACATGTTAATGATGTCCAAAAAAATACAAAAACGTTTTTCTTAACAAAAATAATTTAAACTCCCAAAAATCAATTATTTCGGAGCTTCGGAACTTCAATAATTCATAATAAATAGCCCTTTCATCAGAAAATTCAAATCTCGCGAGTTTTTATAGAAAATTCAATTCTCTACAACTTTCCAGAAGAAAGTTTTTCCAAATTCAAACAAAAATCGACCGAAATCCACAAGCAGGCGATTTTACTGTGCTATAATCAAATTTGGTCAATAATTGTGTCCACCAATACACAAAACATGTGTTAAACATTTAATGCCACAAAATACTCTTCCTCCTCATATACTTCATATATCCCCAATCATTGTAAAAATATCACCGTTAATATATTATTAAAATAATATATTTAAATGAATTATTTTATCGAGAAAAAGATAAAATATTAATTTTCAACAATTGTCATTTTAAAATTTTCTCCATATATATCCACATAAAATCAATATTTTCCTCATCATATAAATCAATAATTAATTATTCACAAATAATATTACGAGAATCACAATATTGACAACCTGTGCAGCGGTTCAGAAAAGGGGGCTTTCAATAAGAATTTCTTCTTCTTTGCGCCTTGATTAGATGACCAAACCTCTCCTTGATGCAGAACTTTCTAGACATTGCCAATAATGTTATCTAATAATATTATTCAGATAATATGAATTATTGCTTCGATAATGAAAGATATTTGTGTAATGACAATTATTGAAACAACAATGAATATAAAATATCAACGCAAAGAATTATTAACTCAATAAAATATTTGAGCAAGTAAT
Organism: Panax quinquefolius; assembly: GCA_020205615.1. Lineage (NCBI taxonomy): Eukaryota > Viridiplantae > Streptophyta > Magnoliopsida > Apiales > Araliaceae > Panax > Panax quinquefolius. The sequence continues at coordinate 84,921,271 of CM035165.1, forward strand.
TATCGTAACCATTATTGAGTAGTGCCTTCTTACGTAAGAATCAATAATTGGTGCAATACTGGTGTCTTCTTGCTCAACAACGCGTATTAGTGTGTTTTAACCACGGGTATTCCAACGAAGATAAGCTAAACAACTCTGTGCTATTATTAAAAACAACTTATATTTGTCGTTTTCTTCATCCAATCGCTTTCAGTTATGGGCCCACACACATGGTTGCTGCCGTCGCATACGAATATTCCCGACAGCGATCTGAATATTCCACGACCAAACGAATATTCCCAAACAACAATGAATATTTTATAACCACTTGCTTATTTTGAAATATTTGCGTATTTAACCCTTAACTATCCACATTAATCAAATCAACCCTTACTATTTCAAAATAAAGGAAATTCCTTTTATTTAAAAATTTTCGGTCTTACATTTCTATGCTTAGTGGTTATTATCGAAGATTTTGTGGAAAGATTTTCTCGAATCGCTACTCCATTAACTTGGTGACTTGTAGAGATACAAAATTTGAATGGAGCAAGGAATGTGGGAAGAACTTGAAGAACTCAATAGAGACTCATTTTCGCACATGTTTCGACCATACCATCCCGGAAAAGCTTAACGTGGTAGCCGGCGGCGTGTTGAGTAAAAGATCGTATACGAGTACGAATGCGATATTGTCAAGACCCATTTCATATAACTTACAAATGATAGATATAGAGTTAAATATTCTAGGGACTCACGTGATGATATACAAGTAGAACCGACTTTTATCGATAAAGTTAAAATCGCTCAGGCTACACACCGGAGCTGATGAATATGAAGAAGGAGGTACAAGAAGTTGTTATTCTAAAAGCGAGAATTGGAGATGTGAGGAAAGCTCAAACCTTTGATTTATTAGTCTATTTGAAATCCTCGACCGAGTAGGAACTGTGGCCTATAGACTCGTTTTACCGCCAAGTATGACACGTGTTCATAAAGTTTTTCACGTATCGAAGTTACGAAATTATGTGGACGACCCGAACCACATCATTAAGTTAGAACCGAACGAGATAGCCGAAGACTTAACGTACGAGGAGGTACCTGACAAGATTTTTGATAGGAAGTAGCATGTCCTACGCACAAAGGTCATACCACAAGTCAAAGTTTTGTGGAGGAACCATGCTATTGAAGAAATGACCTGGGAGTTGGAAACGGAAATGAAAGTGAGGTATCCTCATCTTTTCGAAACACCAGGTACGTACGTCAATTTCGAGGACAAAATTTCATAAGGAGGGGAGGTTGTAAGACCCCGATTTTTTTTAATAAAATGGAATTTCCTCTATTTATTATTTTAAAATAGTTAGGGTTGAATTGATTAATGTGGTTAGTTATGAGTAAAATGCGCGAATATTTTAAAATAAACAGGTGGTTATAAAATATTCATTGTTGTCGGGGAATATTCATTTGTTCGTGGAATATTCTTCTTTGTTGTGGAATATTCGTATTATGTAGCCAGATTTTGTGGTGCCCATAACGGAAAGCGATTGGATGAAGAAAAAGACAAGTATGAGTTGTTTATAAATAACGACGTAGTTGTTACCGTTAATACTGTTGTTGGAATACTGAATTAATCACAAGCATTAACGCGTTGTTGCACAAAGAATATTACGGTATTGCACCAATTATTGATTCTTACGTAAGAAGGCACTACTCAATAATTGTTACTGATGAGTTATTATTCGAAGATTTTATTTTATTGATTCAATAATAATTGCGTTGATATTTTATATTCTCGTTGTTTTAATAATTGTCACTACACAAAGTATTTTCCATTATCGAAGCAATAATTCATATTATCTGAATAATATTATTAGAAAACATTATTGGCAATGTCTAGAAAGTTTCGCTCTAAGGAAAGGTTTGGTCACCTAATTGCGCCAAGAAGGAAAAATTCTTATTCGAAAGCCCCTCTTCCTAGGAGCTACACGGTTGTCGAGATTGTGATTTCGTAATATTATTTATGAATAATTAATTATTGATTTATATGATGAGGGAAATATTGATTTTATGTGGATATAGATGGAGAAAATTTTTAAAGTGACAATTGTTAAAAATTGATATTTTATCTTTTCTGATAAAATAATATTTTATTATATTATTATAATATAATAATGATAATATTTTTACAATGAATGTGGGATATATGAGTATATGAGGAGGAAGAGTATTTTTGTTGCAAAAGTTGTTTAACACATGTTTTGTGTGTCGGTGGACCCCATTTCTTGACTGAAATTTGATTATAGTCTGTAAAATCATTCGTATGTGGATTTCGGTCAATTTATATTTAGAATTTGGAAAGACTTTCTTCTGCAAAGTTGTAGAGAATTGAATTTCCTATAAAAAGTCGCGAGATTCGAATTTTCTAACAAAAGAGCTATTTGTTATGAATTATTGAAGTTCCGAAGTTCCGAAATAATTGATTTTTGGGAGTTTTAGTTAATTATTTTGAGAAAAAAAGTTTTTTTGCAATTAGTGGGCTCACATGTGTTATAAATGATCTGAATTCAGATCTTCAAAAGTTAGGCTACTGAAATTTATAATATATATTAATATTTTATTAAATTTTCGCTTTGGTGTTCTAAGCATTTTTTTCTATAAATAGGGTGCTTAGGTTAGAATTGAAAATCACACTAAAAGCGAAATTTTTCTCTATTTCTCTCTATAATATCGAGTATATTTTGTGAGTATTTTAGTACTTTTAAGTATTGCTATCTATGCAAGTTCTTTCAAAGACTATATCCAAAGATTCCAAATGTAAGTACTATTCTTTCTAAGGTAAGGATGTTGTTTCTTCTTAAATGATATTATCTTCTTCAATATCATTATCGCCGAAATATTGTTCTGAACTTTTTATCAAATTTGGAACTTTTTCATGTCTGAGTTACTATTCATGAGTTACTATTCACGAGTACTATTCACTTAAGCGCCGATGATGTTTTTTTGTGAAATTTCTATCTTTTGAGGTCTGAGAGTTACTATTCACGATTATCTGACTATTCACTTAATACTGACATTATTCACAAAAAATTAAATCTTCTTTTCTATGTCCAAGATTGTCTATTATGATTCCTATCTTTGATTGGATCTATGTTTTGATCTTCATTCTTGAATTTTACTCCAATCAAGTTATTTATGAAGTATTTTTGAATTGGAATTATTTAAAGTACGAATCCTTAATACTTGTTCTTTTGTTTCTTTGGATTCGCTTTTCTTTAAAATATTTTCATCATCCTCGGCTCTAAATGATGATATTCTTGAATATCTTTGGCTTGTAGTGCAAAAGATTAATGATTTCTTGATGAATATCTTTGGCCCGTAGTGCAAAGATGAGCAGTGTTGAGATGAACACGACCGATCGATTAATATCTTCGCCCCGTAGTGCAAAGATGAGCAGTGTTTAGATGAACATGATTAATCGATGAATATCTTTGGCCTCGTAGTGCAAAAGATGAATATTTGATTCCAGTATATATATTGATTGATGTTACAGGATAAAATATCGATGATGAACTTTTAAATTCATATATATAAGATAGTAGTTTGCATTCTCTACTTAACTCTTCTAATGAATTATTATTTTCATTGCTAAGATTGATTTAAAACCCGGTTGTCTATTGTATTCTATTAGATTTTTCCTCGTTGAGGACTAACGATAATTTGTTCTATATTATCTTAGTCATAATGTTCTTTACTGGGCTAGTTGAGTTCACCTTTTCCTTGTTGTTCCATTTTTCTTCTCTCGGAGGCGAGAATGTAATTTAGTACTAGCTCTGGGGTGTGGAATGATGGTTCTAGAAGTGGTTCTAGTAGTCCTCACTATTCTATAAAATAGTGTATTAATAATTATAATGAGGACTTATTTAAGTGTGAATATTGTCTAGATGACAATATTTGTATTTAAACTCACAGTTTTTATGTTGTATTAATAAAGTTGTAGTTGTTTTTGTACCATGTATTTGGCGACTCAGAATGGGTGATGTATACCTATTTTGGGGGCGTCACAGATACAATCAAAGCTAGTATCCATAATAGATATTTTGGACAAAAAGAAGAAAATTTCATTTTTTCGGTAAAAAGTGCCGTATTCGTGAATAGTGTCGTATACGTGAATAGTAACCCCGACACAAAAAGTTCCAAATTAGATAAAAAGTTCAAACCAATATTTCGGCATAATGATATTGAAGAAAATAATATCATTTAAGAAGAAAATAACATCCCTTACCTCGAAAAGACAGTACTTTTGATCGAAATATGAATATAGTTTCAAGGGAACTCGCATCAGAGCAGCAACACTCAAGGTATCAAAATACTCACAAGAATATGCTCGATAATATAGAGAGAGAAAGAGAGAGAAAACTTTAGTTTCTGGTGTGATTTTCAATTCTAACCTAAGCACCCTATTTATAGGAAAATGCTTAGAACACCAAAGCAGAAAATTTTGTATAATATTAATATATATATATATATATATATATATATATCAAAATTTCCTACGCACTCCTCATTTGATCAGCCACCAAGTGCCCACCTCACCAAACTCAAAAAAAATATTTTTCTTAATTAAAATAATTAAAACTTTCAAAAATTAATTATTTCGGAACTTGGAAACTTCAATAATTCATAATTAATAGCCCTTTGTCAGAAAAATTCAAACCACATGTTTATTCCATAGGAAATTTCATTATCTACAACTTTGCAGAAGAAAGTTTTTCCAAACAGAAATTGACCGAAAGCCACAAACGGACGATTCTACAGGCTATAATCAAATTTCAGGCAAGAAATGGGCCCACAGACATGTTTTAAACACTTTTGCAACAAAAATACTCTTCCTCCTCATATACTCATATAACCCACATTCATTGTAAAAAATATCATCATTATTATATTATAATAATATAATAAAATATTATTTTATCAGAAAAGATAAAATATCGATTTTCAACAATTGTCACTTTAAAAATTTTCTCCATCTATATCCACATAAAATGAATATTTTCCTCATCATATAAATCAATAATTAATTATTCACAAATAATATTACAGAATTACAATACTGACATCCAGGCAGTTCCCAGGAAAGAGGGGCTTTCGAATAAGGATTTCTCCTTACTAGCGCAATTAGGTGACCAAACTTCTCCTTAGTCAGAACTTTCTAGACATTACCAATAATGTTATCTAATAATATTATTCAGATAATATGAATTATTGCTTCGATAATGGAAAATACTGTATAGTGACAATTATTGAAACAACAGTAATATAGAATATTAATGCAACAATTATTGAATCAATAAAATAAAATACTGAACAGTAATTACTGTAACAATTATTGAGTAGTGCCTTCTTGCGTAAGAATCAATAATTGGTGCAATACCGCAAGTGTCATCTTTGCAACAGCAGCGCCAGACATCGTGTTTTAACCCACGGGTATTCCAACAAGATTAATTCAGAATAACTACGCCGTTATTTATAAACAACTTATACTTGTCGTTTTCTTCATCTAATTACTTTTCGTTATGGGGCCCACACAAGGCTGCGTCGTCGTAAGAATATTCCCCGATAGTAAGAATATTCCACGACCAAACGAATATTCTCTGATAAAAATGAATATTTTATAACCACTTGCTTATTTAAAATATTTGCGCATTTTACCCAAAACTAACCACATTAATCAAATCAACCCTTACTATTTCAAAATAATGAATAGAGGAAATTTAATTTTATTCATAATAAGTTGGCGTCTTACAACCTCCCCTCCTTATGAAATTTCGTCCTCGAAATTGACATACGTACCTGGTGTTTCGAAAAGGTGAGGGTACCTCGCTTTCATTTCCGTTTCCAACTCCCAGGTCATTTCCTCTATAGCACGGTTCCTCCACAAAACTTTAACTTGTGGTATGACTTTCGTGTGTAGGACATGCTCCTTCCTATCCAAGATCTTGATAGGTACCTCTTCGTACGTTAAGTCTTCGGCTATCTTGTCCGGTTCTAACTCAATAACGTGGTTTGGGTCTTTCATATATTTACGTAGCACAGATATATGAAAAACATTATGAACACGAGACATACTTGGAGGTAACACGAGTCTATAGGCCACATTTCCTATTCGGTCAAGAATTTGAAATGGACCAATAAATCGAGGATTGAGCTTTCCTCTCTTCCCGAATCTTGTAACTCCCTTCCATGGAGCCACACGCAACAATACATGATCCCTAATACTAAATTCCACGTCCTTTCGATGAAGATCCGCATAACTCTTTTGTCGATCCTATGCCGTTTGTATACGTTGTCGAATCATTTGGATCTTTTCTGTAGTAATACGTACCAACTCTGGTCCCAATAATGTTGCTTCACCTACCTCATCCCAATACACTGGAGAGCGACACTTCCGTCCATATAATGCTTCAAATGGAGCCACACCTATACTTGCCTGATAATTGTTGTTGTAGGAAAATTCCACCAATGGTAAATACTTATCCCAACTCCCTTTGAAGTCTAGGACACAGAGTCTTAATAGATCTTCAAGAGTTTGAATAGTCCTCTCCGATTGTCCGTCGGTTTGAGGATGGTATGCTAAACTGAACCATAAATCCGTGCCCATAGCTTTTTGCAAGCTAACCCAAAATCTTGAAGTGAATCTTGGGTCACGATCCGAAACTATGGATACTGGCATGCCATGCAACCTCACAATCTCATTCACGTACATATTAGCAAGTCGTTCAAGGGAATAAGTCTCCCGTATCGGCAAGAAATGTGCAGACTTGGTTAATCAATTAACAATAACCCAAATAATTTTTATGCCTTGAGAAACCGTGGGAAGACCCGTAACGAAATCCATGGTAATGTGTTTCCACTTCCATTTCTGAATCTCAAGTGGTTGCAACGGACCCTTAGGTACTTTATGCTCCGCCTTTACACGTTGACAAGTTAAACACCTCGAGATAAACTTTGCAATCTCTCTCTTCATATTGTTCCACCAAAATGTATGTCGAAGATCACGATACATTTTGGTACTTCCAGGATGGATTGCAAATGGTGTATTGTGTGCCTCTATCATGATCTTGTACTTCAAATCAGAATCATTAGGAACAAAAAGTCTGGAGTGGACTCGAAGTATTCCTTCTTCATCGATTCTTGCTTCTGGAATAACACCTTCTTGTACTTTCTTCTTCATACGCATCGCCTCCGGTTCGTGGTTTTGAGCAACTTTAACTTTTTGATTAAAGTTGGTTCTATACGCATACTTGACATCATTGCATGGGTCCCCGGAGTCTTGAATTCTATCTTCATCTTTTGTAAATCAGACAAAATAGGCCTTTGTGTTAACAACATCTCACTCGTTCCCGCATAAGATCTTCTACTCAACGCGTCAGCTACCACGTTCGTTTTTCCAGGATGGTATTGAATGGTATGGTCGTAGTCTTTCAATAGCTCGAGCCAACGTCGTTGCCGCATGTTGAGTTTGTTAGTTCCCAGAGGGCACAATAGATCTAGAAGGGGGGGGGGGGGGTTGAATAGATCTTTTTATTTCAAATACATTTCTGGTTTATGTTGTATTGTTCATATTAGAGTATATGACAAACATAAGAATCTTTTCAAGCACAGCGGAATATGTAAAATATTCCCCTTCATTGATATATTCATAATCATACATACATTGTTCATAGGGTTAGTTTAGTTGTAAGAAGTTAGAACATACATAGTAGTTATAGCAGTTATAGACATAATGTAAAAGACACAAGGGGTTTTAAGTGGTTCAAAGACTCAAGCTCCTAATCCACTCTTCTGCTTTCAACTAGCAGGATTTCCACTAAGGAAGGCGAAGACACAATCTTTACGATTCCTTCAAAGCAAAGACCTTGGGACTTCAGTTCACTAAGAACTCTTCAAGGCCAGCAGCCTTGGGACACTTCTAGTTCCCTAGGAACTCTTCAAGCCCAACAGGCTTGGAATTTCATTTAGTCCCTTTGGACAAGGACCCTTTGGCCCTGCTTTGTTTAGTCCCTCCGGACAAGGACCCTCTTGGCCCTGCTTCATTTAGTCCCTCTAGACAAGGACCCCTCAAGCCCTGGCTTCGTTGAGTTGTTTGTTCGTTGTTGTTGGAGTCGGTGCTGAGCTGCTAAGATGTCTTCATGCTCTGAACATCTTCTATCCCTAGCAGCTTGGCTTGATCATCCTTGAAGAGCAGTTGAGTGTTGCATGATACTCAGCTTCTTAGGTTGGTTAACTACTCCGGATGACCCCTTGATGAACCGCTTGAAGATCATTCTCCTTGGTACTTGATGGTCGCATATGAGAGGCTTCTAAGTTGATCGTAAGCTCTTCCGCAAGGCACTTAAAAGCTTTCTCATGCTTGACACCAAGATGGCTTTTGTGATCTCCCTTCTTCGCTACTCGATGCCTTCCCATGATGGACTTGCTAAGTTGACCGTAAGCTCTTCTCTGTTGTACTTAGAGTCTTCCCATGATGGACATCCGGATGGCATGATGCTCTTTCTTTTCTCGGCGATTGTAGAACACTCTTCAAGTAGTAGAACTCTCACTTCTACATAGTAGAACTCACACTTCTACTTCTTTCTTGATCGACGACTTGAGTGTTCTTGGTGGATCGTAGAGTGAGCCTTCTCGGACTCACTATCACATGGTTTAGATCAGTCCACCTTCTCTCCAAAACCTGACAATTCCAGCAACCTTTAATCTTTGAAGCTCTTCTACATTTATACACCTTCCCAATCCGTCCGTTGGAAAGTAGCCGTTGGAAGCTATTCAAATGTCTTCACAGATCTCAAGTTGCTTGAGATAGTCTGCTTGATGTGACATGACATACTTTTTCTGACTCTGCAGTCTATTATTTCACCTACCCTGTCAGAAGTATCACTTTACTATCTTGGGCAGGTCGAAGACTTTATTTCTTCTGATTTCTTGATCAGAGGTTGTCCTTTTGCATCGATGCTCTCAATAAGAACTTGTCCGAATATTACCCTTCAGATTGAACCGTTGCCAATGCTTCAGTCTTCAGGTATCCAAACTCTACGATTCTGATGCACGTCTTCGTGGGACTCGATCGTAGTGTCTTCTTTGAAAGTGTTGCTCATTGACTTAGAAGAGTTAACACTACGATCCTGAAGAGTGTTGATTGGATCTTCAATGTAGAACACCTCTTCCTTGTATTGTGTAGTACTTTAATACTTCTGTTTTCTTCGACTGTTCTCAGATACTAATGGCCTAATTCCTTGCTCTGGTCCCCTTCTGAATATCAAGAGACTTCAGATTTGTGGTGCATCCAGCTTGCTTTCTCCTAGTGATCTTCCGCTCACTTATCATCAATGAACTGACCCTGCACTTAATCACTTTAGTCTTGCTCTCCAGAGGCTGACCAGTATCTAGGTTCACCTTCCATCAGTTCCTTATTTGTTTGGCAAACACTACGATCTTGGTTGCTTCCAAGATCGTTGTCTTTTGTTCTCTTGACAGCTACGCATTAGCTGACTTTTCCTTAGTCAGCTGCTGAAGTCTTCATTGGATCTCCTTGTGGAAGACTTCATCACGAATGGCCTTACACCTCAATCTTAACGCTGATTGGGTTTGTGCTTAGATCTTCTGTTAGCCTGCATGCCATTCGTTTAGTGATCTTGCCCGACTACGATCTCTGCATTCATTCAGTGGACTCTACGATCTCAGAGTGTAGCCTACGATCCTTGTCTTGGCTTTGGCATCGATAGACTCTACGACTCTGAGTGTAGTCTACGTTTCATACTTGGCTTCGGCAAATGGTCGTTCGGATTATAGACAGGCTGTCTCTACGATTCCGAACATGACTTTCTCAAAGACACTACGATCCCAGGAAGCTCTTCTACATACTACGATCCTTCTTCATTTCCACGAAGTCTATTTAACTCAGAGATCTCACTATCTTCAGATACTCCTATTCGCCTCGATAGCTCCAGAAAGTTAACTCTCTAACTCTCTGGCGGATCATTCACGACTTCACAAAAAGGTTCGACGATCGAGACAAGCTTATCTATTACATCATAAGATCAACCTAACAAGCTTGATCTTTCTATATTTATAGTCCTTGTACATCATTTCTTTTTAAGGACTTTACAAAGCTGTTTTGCTTATGTAGGATCAACCTAACATATTTGATCAATTCATTCTAAGTCCTTGTACATATATTTCTATTATCTATCAAAGGACTTTATAGCTTTTCTTCATGCAAGCATACTTGCATATTCATTCATATATATATATATATATATATATCATAATCAAATCATATATTAAATAGGAATATCATTCCCATGTTTATTCCTGACAATCTCCCCCTATTTGATTATGACAAAAACAATAAGTGCATATGCATGTTATGAATGAATTTTAGATACAGTGAGCAGCTGTATTTCTAAATAGTTAATCATGAATGTCATTTATATTAATATGGCAATTATATATTCAGACATTCTACATCCTGGATCCAGAACATACCTAACAGGTTAGAGTAGTACCTCCTTGGCTCCTTGTATGTTTCCAGGATTCTTGTTGATCAGCTAATTATCTGATTTCTCTTCTTGCTCTTGCTCTTGTTCCCCCTCAGATGATGACCTTTTGTCTCTGTTTGGTTCCCCTTCATCATCTTTCTTATCTGGCTCCCCCTCAGATGATGATACTCTTTCAGCAGCTACTATCTTCTTTGACGTCTTCTCTCCTCTTGACCCTCTGCTCTTCTTCTGATGCCCCTTGTTCCTCTTCTATCTATGCCTCTTTTTCTCCCCCTTTTTTATCATTAATAATTTAAGACAGCTGCTCCATGTTGGAAATAAGCTGCTCCATCAGGTAGGAGGTGTTTACAACTTCAAACTTTAGTTCTTCTTTTGCCTAGCTCAAGTTCTGTGAGAAAGAAGCTATTTGGATCGTCAATCTTGTCGAGAGGGCTTCGATCCGCTTTGCATTGGCCTCCTGAACTTGTAGAGCTTCTGCCTTCTGATCTTGGATGGCCTTCTGATAGATGTTATCCATCTCTGTAGTTTGAGAGATACATCAGCCAAGATAGCTTGAAGTTTGTGCTTGAAAGAATCATCTCCTGCTTCTATCTGCTTCTGTGATTCTTTTGTGAGCATAGAGATCTTTTTGCTTAAATCATCAGAACTTTTTTGTAATTCCTGCTCCAAAGCAGTTTGATCCTCTTGATTAGCAGCTTCAGTTTGGGTAATGGATTGGACTCTACGATTGTCATCTTTGGACAAATTTTCAAATGATTGGATAATCTGAACAATCGTGGAATACCAATTGCTTGTGGAGGATGATGGAGTGTCTGATAGCAATGCTTGATCATAAGAAGGCTTCTTGGATTGGGCTTAGACATCATCAGCCGTAGAGTTAACAGACTCTACGATCAGCTCTTTGGTCATGACCCTTCTTCCTTCAGAATCTACTCTACGATCATAGGGGATGTAGAGATTTTCAGCTTGTCGATAGACCTTGAAGTGAGGCTGGTCTCTGATCAGTTTGGTAGAAAACTTCTTTACTTTTGGAAAGTTCTGAGCCACCAGTTCTATGCTTGGAAACTGCTTGTAACACCAATTGAAGGAGCTTCCATCTTTTTCAGTGTGTGCCTTGAGCCATGGCATCCACTGAAAGAACCATCTTTCTGGTGGAGCATCTGTCAGATCATTTAATATTTCCTCTACGATACTTCTGTCAAATCTTTTAGGAGAGGGAACTGGATAATCTTCTTGTTCGTCTGCTTCTTGAGGTGCAGAACCAGAATCTCCTTTAATCTCTTCTCTCCCGGAGCCTGAACTTTCTTGATTATTTTCAACAGGGAATTCCTCTAGCTGCATTTCATTATCAGATCCTTCTTACTCATCTTCAACAGAGAAACCTTCTTGTTGAGTTTCATTATTAGAACTTTCTTCAGCAAGTCTTTCCTTAGATTCTTCTTCTTCACTGCTGGCTTCTTCTTCAGCATCTTCTCCTGAGGATACAGATTCATCATCACTCAATTCAATGATGGCATTTGATTGGTTCTTTCATTCCTTTTGAGGCAAACCGGGCTTTGCGTACTGTAGCTTCTCCTTCTTCGTGGAGGTTCAATTAATGGAGACACTGACTCTTCTTCTTCTTCTTCTTCTTCTTCTTCTTCTTCTTCAGTCTCTGACTCCTCTTGCTCATCAGATAGACTTCTTTGGAGATCAGCATTGGCAGGAGCAGACTCTTCTTTCTTGGCCTCATCACTTTTTGAGCCATCATGAGAGCATTCTTCTTCTTCTTCTTTGAATAGCATTTTTCGACCCATTCTTTTTCAATTTCAGGGCGATTTCATTTGGGGATGCACTTTGATCATCATGAATTTCTTTTTCTTCATCGAGTGAGTGATGCTGCTCGAGGATTCGCCATGGGGCTTGAGCACTTTTCTTCTTGTAATTTTCTACGGTTTCCTTCATCACATCCGCTTCATTCTCATTCTTTGGATCTTGTTGTGGGGACTAGACTACATCTTCTGCTTTCTTCCCTTCTCACGACTCCACGTCCCTTTCTTCAAAGAGATGTATTGATTTGAGAAGCTAAAAGTGGTTTGTCATCCATCTTAACTTTCTTGTCGATTGGCCCTTGAAGCAACCTCACGCTTCTTCTATTTATGGTTTCAAAGAGTTTGGGCCTTTTTCTTCTTCATTTTTGTTCAAGGAGGAGACTCTCCTTGGTGGGGCCTGGGCTTTCTTCACATCACCAAACTCTTTTCACCACTTTTGATTTCTTCTAGGCTGGTGTGATTTTTCACCGCAGAGTCATCTTGATTCGCACTCTCTATCTCTCGCTATCTTCCTTTTCTTAGCAGAGGCTCTCACTGCCGCTCCCATCATCACCTTTTGTTCTCCTTGGGGTTCTTCTTCTAGTTTTTAAATAACTGTGGAGACATCACCTTGTGCACATTTAGGGCTTCTCCTCATCATCCTTGATTTTTCTCCCTAGTTTTTCTTCAAGATGATATACTCAATAGCCTCCCATGAAATACCTTCGTCGTGGGGTTTCTTCTCGGCCTTCTCTACCCATTTGGAGATCCGATCAAACAAGATAGCTCCAAAGTCGATTTGTTTCTTCAAAACTATTGCTGGCATGATTTTCAACTGCTGGTCGATCACTGTGTCATGTGCAGTGTTCTTATATAGTATGCACTTTCCAACTATTTCAGCAAGGAACTCATATTGCTCAGGAAACTCCTTCTTCTTCATGTCCTTGAAACTAGGTTTCTTTGATACCCCATAACTTCCTTTGCTAATTCAGTGTTGACATTGTCAAGGTTCTTTAGCCCTTGGTTAGGAAAACCTAAGAATTGATTGAGGTCAGAAGATTTTAACTGAAGAGACTGACCTTTAACCTTGGTAGTAAGAGTTTCTGAATTTATAGAGACGTTTGAGTAGAATTCTTTAACCAGGTTGCAGTAGACTGGAGTATTTGCCTCAAGGCATTCTGAAAATCCAGCCTTCTTTACAAGCTCGAGAATGTCCCTAAAATTCTTTTCAGATTTCTCAAACGATTTTGTTCCAAGATGAATACCAGTAATCACTTGCCAGTTTTCCATTTTGAGTAGTTTGAAGAATGTGGGTATTAGATATAGAGAAGTTTATGCGAGATGGGTCATTCGGTTGGTAAGGCTCGGAGGTTAATCGATTTTGATCATGAAAAGCTTTCAGGGTTTTGAAAATAGGAGGAGAAAGGTTCGATATCTTTTGGTAAGCTCGTCTGCAGATTTGAACTTGTCTTTATGGCGAGTTCCTTCTAACTCTGATACTCGGTGATGTGTCAATCATCCATTGGTCAGACGTTGCCCAAGAATGAGTCAGAACTCCCATAACTTTTCGGTTATTAAAGGAGTGGACGTTTAATTGTCGTGGGCTTTGACCGTTGACCTTTTGCTTCGTGAGAGTAACATGATGAGATAGCTATAGACTCTATGATTTCATTTATTGACTCAACGATCAATTTCGAGAGATGCCGCAGTGGATGTCTTCGTCTTTCCTCCTTACTTGATGCAAACATAGCTCAATCATCGATGTATTTGAACTTATCTCCTTGACTTGAATGGCTTAGAGATGTCTCATTCTTCATGCTCCTTGTGAATTGGAGTACCCTTTGGTAGAACCATGATCGTTGAGTTGTCTTCTACGATCGCTGTAGTTTCACTACGATCGTTTAGTCCTTTTCAAACTCAACTCTACGATCGTCAACTAACTTGGTTCTTTTGAGATGAACTCGATCAAGCATTCCTTCTGTGATAAGGTAGCTCAGGAAGGGCCAACCTCTTAGAGTGAGCTAAGGGTCAGGTTTATCCCTAAGGCGCTCTTCAGATGAAGTACTAAAACAGTGATTTTCAATGACATCTCATTAGATCTTTTCTGATGGGGAGGTCTTTTTTCCAGCTCTAGATATCTGCAATGCTGAAATTGTGGTGTCCTTCTTCTCTTACACTACGATCATGTGTTTGATCATAGGAACTTCACGATTATGAATTGGGTGGCTGAAGGGTTATCAGTAGTACATTTTGAGACGTTCCTACTGACTATGGATCTTCATTTGGTTCATCAGCCACAAAGTTTTGGGACTCTGTAGCTGGTACATCTCTTCCAGGTTTAATAGTGTTGTTATTCCTTAACAGATCACTGCTCCTCCATTGTTGATGTTGTCTTCTCAGATAGATGTGATTCCTTCTTCATGTTCATTTTGAAGGCTGCCCAGCATTTCTCCTTCTGACTGGAATCATCATTGTTGCTTTGTTTTCCTTGTATTGTAGAGATGAGTATTTTCAGGATTGATCACTCTACGATCATTTGACAGCACTACGAATGTAGTCTTCTTTGATAGTCCTTTGTTTTGAGAAGTTCTGCTTCATAAAGAACTCCTTTTGTCTTAAGCTCAATAATCTTATGTTGTGAGCTTCCCTTGAGGATCTTTTCCATAAAGCATATCTCTCTTGATATGAGCATATAGAATCATCTTTATCTTCTGCTGCATGGCATGCTCCCATATACAGATTTGCAGCCATGTGAGCTCTATTCCAGTTAGCTCAAAGGGTCTTCAAGGACAGGCTTGGACATGTAGGAACTTTATCAGACTCATTTTTGAACAGTCCTTAGCATTCTGCTAGTAGTATCTTCTTGACTGAAGTCTTCTGCTTCATCATTCCTTAGAGTGGTCAGACTGACCAAGCACCTGCAGGTTTAAATATATATCTATTTTTGGTACCCATAGTTGAATGAGTCCTGCTAGGTTAGTTTTCTAAACCCCTGTTCCTCTTATTTGGATAATCATTATATTTATCATCAACAGACATATCCATACATGCAACTATCTTATGATAATATATTTTGAGATGCAAAATTTGGTGAGTGTGTGTGAGATATGGCATTTAATAACACACTCTCTATCTATGATGGTTTCATCATTTCATCGGGTTATGTTCACAATGTTTAAGTTTTCACAGAGTGTGAATCAACTCTACGATTTATGAGTATCTAGTTAATTTATGGATGTGATCAGTTTTACAAATCCACAAGATCCTCTTGTGGAAACGATCATTCTCTCGTGTGTTGTCAAACACTTAGAACATAGGCTTGTACATACATACTAGCACATCAAGAATGATTACTTTACATAAAAAATCATTTTGATCGTGATACTCTTTTGATCTATTTTGATTTTCTTCAAGATGTCATCTTCAAATTTAAAACTTGGTTAAAGAGAAAGTTTGTAGACATTTGAATTTTCCATCTTCGACTACTTTTCTCTTCACCTTTTTTAGGTAGATTATGACTTCTTTGATGAATCTTGTCATAGTTCATAGGATTCGGTGAAAATATGATGTATACATTAATAATGGTGAGGAACTGCATGCCTTTTCTTGCCGGTTTCTTAATATCATTTACCTTAGATATACTGAGTTCAGGTATTGATGTGCATAACTTTTACTTTTGCTCCTTTCAGCTTAATGCTCTTGTTGGCCTTTCATCAATCAATCGTGGTCTTGAAGATGTAGATCAAGAGAATCGTAGCATTAAGATCTTTGACATCTTTGAGTTTACAAAGATAGCACCCTGTTGTTGGTTGGTCACTCATAAGTTTGAGAAGATCTTCTTTCTCCTCTCGATCAGCATTTCTTAGTACGCGTGACCTCTTCATTTTTCAGACTGATGAATGCTTTACTCTTTGTCACTGATGTCCCTTGCTTTCTTTCTCTCATCTGGTCTTCAGACAACAAGATTGATTGCAGGCTAGGATTGGTCTTGTTGATATAGCAATCGAGGATATGAACCAATCTGAGCAGCTTTAGGTGTATACACATTTTTACCTATACACAATATTTCCAACGTGTGAGCTCTTCTGCCTATAACAAGTTACTCACTACTAAACTAAGTTTAGAACAATGTTAGTGCCTGGGATCAGATTAAAAGCGATTAGCTTTTGAATATAGCATGAGAACCTGCTTTGATACCAATTGTTAGTTCCCAGAGGGCACAATAGATCTAGAAGGGGGGGTTGAATAGATCTTTTTTATTTCAAATACTTTTCTGGTTTATGTTGTATTGTTCATATTAGAGTATATGACAAACATAAGAATCTTTTCAAGCACAGCGGAATAAGTAAAAGATTCTCCTTCATTGATATATTCACAATCATACATACACTGTTCGTAGGGTTAGTTTAGTTGTAAGCAGTTAGAACATACATAGCAGTTATAGAAGTTATAGACATAATGTAAATGACACAAGGGGTTTTAAGTGGTTCAGAGACTCAACCTCCTAATCCACTCTTCTGCTTTCAACTAGCAGGATTTCCACTAAGGAAGGGCAGTACCCTGAATCTCTACGATTCCTTCAAGGCCAGCAGCCTTGGGACTTCAGTTCACTAAGAACTCTTCAAGGCCAGTAGCCTTAGGACTCTTCTAGTTCCCTAGGAACTCTTCAAGCCCAGCAGGCTTGGAACTTCATTTAGTCCCTTTGGACAAAGACACTTTGGCCCTGCTTTGTTTAGCCCCTCCGGACAAGGACCCTCTTGGCCCTGCTTCATTTAGTCCCTCTAGACAAGGACCCCTCAGCCCTCGGCTTCGTTGAGTTGTTTGTTTGTTGTTGTTGGAGTCGGTCTTTGAAAGTTGCTAAGATGTCTTCATGCTCCAACATCTTCTATCCCTAATGACTTGGCTTGATCATCCTTGAAGAAGCGGTTGAGTGTTCCATGATGCTCAACTTCTTAGGTTGTTTCAACTACTCTCGGATGACCCTTGATGAACCGCCAAGATCATTCTCCTTGGTACTTGATGGGTCGCACGTGAGAGGCTTCTAAGATGACTGTAAGCTCTTCTGCAAGGTACTTAAAAGCTTTCTCATGCTTGACACCAAGATGGCTTTTGTGATCTCCCTTCTTGCTACTCGATGCCTTCCCATGATGGACTTGCTAAGTTGACCGTAAGCTCTTCTCTGTTGTACTTAGAGTCTTCCCATGATGGACATCCATATGGCATGATGCTCTTCTTTCTCTCGGCAGTTCAAAACACTCTTCAAGTAGTAGAACTCTCACTTCTACATAGTAGAACTCACACTTCAACTTCTTTCTTGATTTGACTTCTGAGTGTTCTTGGTGGATCGTAGAGTGAGCCTTCGGACTCACTATCACATGGTTTAGATCAGTCCACCTTCTCTCCAAAACTGACAATTCCAACAACCTTTGATCTTTGAAGCTCTTCTACATTTATACACCTTCCCAATCCTTCCGTTGGAAAGTAGCCGTTGGAAGCTATTCAAATGTCTTCACAGATCTCAAGTTGCTTGAGGTAGACTGCTTGATGTGACATGACATACTTACTTTTCCGACTCGTTAGCTTTATTGTTTTACCTACCCATCGGATGTATCACTTTACTATCTTGGTCAAGGTTGAAGACTTTATTTCTTCTGATTTCTTGATCAGAGGTTGTCCTTTTGCATCGATGCTCTCAATAAGCACTTGTCCGAATATTACCCTTCAGATTGAACCGTTGCCAATGCTTCAGCCTTTAGGTATCCGAAATCTATGATTCTGATGCACGTCTTCAGGGACCCGATCGTAGTGTCTTGCCGAGTGTTGCTCGTTGACTTAGAAGAGTTAACACTACGATCTCGAAGAGTGTTGATTGGATCTTCAATGTAGAACACCTCTTCCTCAGATTGTGTAGTACTTCAATACTTACATTTTACTTCGATCGTTCTCGAGAATCGATGGTCTAATTCCTTGCTCTGGTCCCTTCTCGAATATCAAGACACTTCAGATTTGTGGCGCGCGTCAAATTTTGATTTCTCCTGGTGACCTTCCACTCACTTATCATCAATGAATCGACTCAGACTTAATCACTTTAGTCTTGCTTCCAGAGGGCACCAAAGATATCAGGTTCACCTTCCATCGGTTCCTTCTTTGTTTGGCAAACACTACGATCTTGGTTGCTTCCAAGATCGTTGTCTTTGTTCTCTTCTCGATACCATCGCATTAGTTGACTTTTCCTTAGTCAGCTGCTGAAGTCTTCATTGGATCTCCTTGTGGAAGACTTCATCACGAATGGCCTTACACCTCAATCTTAACGCTGATTGGGTTTGTGCTTAGATCTTCTGTTAGCCTGCATGCCATTTGTTGAGTGCTCTCTGGTTCCCTTACTGTGGAATGCATTATTGCAGTGCTAACCAGAGGCTTCGTATCTTTGGATATTCTGGGAGTGCTCATTCGTTGAGAATCGTATCTACTCTACGATTTTGATTTAGCATTTTGAGCACTTCTGTTGGAGTCGTAGTCCTGCATTCTACGATTCAGCTTTGGCTTTGCAGACACTACGATCTCGAGATCAGATCTTGACACTCTACGATTTCTGCCTTGTGCTTGTTGTCTTCATCTGATCTTGCCCGACTACGATCTCTGAATTCATTCAGTGGACTCTACGATCTCAGAGTGTAGCCTACGATCCTTGTCTTGGCTTTGGCATCGATAGACTCTACGACTCTGAGTGTAGTCTACGTTTCATACTTGGCTTCGGCAAATGGTCGTTCGGCTTATAGACAGGCTGTCTCTACGATTCTGAACATGACTTCCTTAGCACACTATGATCCCGAGGAAGCTCTTCTCGACAAACTACGATCCTTCTTCGTTTCCCCTGGAAGTCTACAAACTCCGAGATCTCACTATCTTGCATACTCCTATTCTGCCTCGATAGCTCCCGAGTTAACTCTGACTCTCCTGGCAAACTACGACTTCTGGTGTAGTGCTCGACGATCAGACAAGCCTATCTATTACATCATAAGATCAACCTAACAATCTTGATCTTTCTATATTTATAGTCCTTGTACATCATTTCTTTTTAAGGACTTTACAAAGCTGTTTTGCTTATGTAGGATCAACCTAACATATTTGATCAATTCATTCTAAGTCCTTGAACATATATTTCTATTATCTATCAAATGACTTTACAGCTTTTCTTCATGCAAGCATACTTGCATATTCATTCATATATATATCATAATCAAATCATATATTAAATAGGAATATCATTCACATGTTTATTCCCGACAGAGTTCCTTTTGGGTGAAGAAATATTTGAGACTTTTATGGTTTGAATATATCTCCACTTTCTCCCCATATAGATAGTGCCTCCAGATCTTTAGCACGCGAAAACGACTGCTGCCAACTCTAGATCTTAAGTAGGATAATTCCTCTCATATTCTTTAAGTTGTCGTGAGGCATAGGCTATAACTTTCCCACGTTGCATGAGAACACATCCTAGCCCTTTGCTCGAGCATCGATGTAGATAACAAATCCATCCGAACCAGATGGTATTGTCGAACAGTCTAAATGAGTCTCCTCTTGAGCTCTTGAAACTCTCCTCGCATTACTCGCTTCTATACTGAATTTTATATCTTTCCGAAGTCATTTGAGTTAATGGAGTAGCGATTCGAGAAAATCCTTCCACGAATCTCCGATAATAACCAGCTAAGCCTAGAAAGCTACGTACTTCGTTCACCGACTTCGGTTGTTCCCAACTTTGTATTGCTTCAATCTTCGTCGGGTCAACAGATACTCCATGTTTTGACACCACGTGCCCAAGGAATGCTACTTACTCAAGCCAGAACTCGCATTTCTTCAACTTGGCATATAACTTGTTATCACGAAGCCTTTGCAGTACCAGCTTCAAATGGTGATCATGATCTTCACGGCTTTTGGAATATGTGAGGATGTCATCAATAAAGACAACAACGAACTGATCCGAATAATCCTTGAATACTCGGTTCATCATATCCATGAAAGCCGCAGGAGCATTAGTCAATCCAAAAGACATGACTAGGAATTAATAATGCCCGTACCGAGTTCTGAAGGCAATATTCGGAATATCCTCAGTTTTAACCTTCAGCTGATGATATCCAGAACGAAGATCGATCTTTGAAAAGAAATGTGCTCCTTGCAACTGGTCAAACAGGTCATCAATACAAGGTAGCGGATACCTATTCTTGATAGTGACATGGTTTAATTCCCGATAATCGATACAATGTCACATACTCCCGTCTTTCTTCTTTACAAATAAAGCAGAGCACCCTAAGGAGAAGTACTAAGATTTAATAAAACCGATGTCCAATAACTCCCGTAGTTGGACCTTTAACTCCTCAAGTTCAATAGGAGCCATTCGATATGGGGTTTTAGAAATGGGCTTTGTACCGAAGTTCAAGATCAATAAAGAATTCACTTCACGTTAGGGGTAGACCGGAAGTTCTTCAGGAAATACGTCAGGAAAGTCAATAACAACAGGAATATTATTCAAATATGACGTGTCTTTATTCAAATCCATAACATGGGTTAAGAAAGCTTGACATCCTTTTTTCAATAAACGAATAGCTTTATGACTTGATATGGCAGTGATTGATTTTAATGGTTTAGTTGCTTGAATTCGAACAACAGTTTGATTAGGAATATGAAAACTAACAACCTTACAAAAACAATCAATTTTTACATGATGAGTAGTTAACCAATCAATCCCTAAAATCACGTCAAATGCAAGTATAAAGAGATAAGGTCAACAGGTAAGCTGATGGTGCCAACTTGGATCAAACAAGATTTATAAACAGTGGATGTGATGAAAGTTTCTCCTAACGGAGTCTCCATAGATAAATCAAAGTCTAATTTCTCCGGAGTCAAGTTTAAACGTTGAGCACACGCAGGAGAAATAAATGAATGGGTAGCACCGGTATGACCCCCCCAAAACAGGTATACATCACCTATTCTTGAGTCGCCAGATACATGGTACAGAATTCAAATACAACTTAATAATACAACCGTCGGTACAATATTTATTAAAACATAAACCGTGAGTTTGAATACAAATATTATCTACTAGAGAGTATACAAACTCAAAAAGAGTCCTCATTATAATTATTATCACACTATTGCACCATCTAGACCATCACTCGCTCCTCGACTTCCGTCTCAACCTATATTCTCATTTCACTCAAGAATATTGAAAGAAAGGGTGAGCTCAACTAGCTCAATAAGAAATATTATGACTAAGATAATGCAGAATAAATTATCATTAGCTTTTCAACAGTGTTAAACTGATACAATATAACAAACATCAAGTTTAACTATAGCGGAACAAGCAATCCATTAAAAGAGTCAAGTAGAGAATAAAATATACTATCTTTTATGATTTAAAAGGTTTTTCATCACTTTTATCGCTGGGACTCAGCTTAATAAATAATCCACATCATCGAATCACCCCTGCACTACGGCCAAGGATATTCTTTAGTATCACGACCACAAATTATCCATGCACTATGGGCCAAGGATATTTGTGTATTCATTAATGGTCATGATCATGCCAACAACTGTCCATCAATTCACTACGGGCCAATGAGAACTTTTACCACATCATTTATAACATTACGGTCATGATTACACCGAATAATCCTCGGTTATAATCATACCAAGTCCATCTATGCACCTACAGCCATGTAGATGACTTTCAAAAAAAATATAAACATGAGGATGATGACAATGATATAAGAATTCAATAAAACAAGTTCAAGAATTAATTTATACAGGAACTAATAATGTCCAAATTGTCAACATGATACTACTTTGTAGAGTAAAATTCAAGAATGTTCTGAAGAATATTTCCATGAAAAGATACTGGATGAAGCGCAAATATCAAGGATATTCCACTAATTTCATGGAGTAAAGAAGTCAAAACTTTAACCAACTGAGTATAACAAGGGATGGAAT
Organism: Panax quinquefolius; assembly: GCA_020205615.1. Lineage (NCBI taxonomy): Eukaryota > Viridiplantae > Streptophyta > Magnoliopsida > Apiales > Araliaceae > Panax > Panax quinquefolius. The sequence continues at coordinate 84,943,577 of CM035165.1, forward strand.
AACAAAAGAAATCACCAGGCATGCGATAGACCGCACAGACAGGTTATTCTAACATAATAATAATTAATGGAACCAGTCCCACAGAAAACGCATGCATGTGATATTCCAATGTAATAATAAAGATGGAACCAGTCCCCGCCAAAAACGCATGCATGTGATATTCCAATGTAATAATAAAGATTTTAATCAGTCCGACGTAAAACGCATGCATACAAGATATTCTAATGAATAATAAAGACGGAACTAGTCCTACAGTAAACGCATTGCACTGATATATTCCAACAAAATAATAAAGACGGAACCAGTCCGGTAGTAGAGAACGCATGCATGTGATGTTCCAAATGTAATGATAAAGAATGGAATAATGAGAGAATTTCACCAAGTATAGGGTAGCTCACAGATACAAAAGTTATTCCAATAGAATAATAAAGAATGGAATAATGAAGTTCTCTTCATGGATAAGAAAGAAATAATAATTCGTACCTTGGAAAAACCGGATAATGGAATAGTGAGGTAGCAGACTTCTCTTCTTCTTTCTCTCTATAATTTCTCTCTATAATAATCGCATTTCTAAAGCTTTTTGTGAATTGGTGAGAAATGAAGGAAGAATGAGCTTCTATTTATAGGAAAATATAGTTTCGATAATCATACGCTTTGGGGCTCAAAAATTACAAAGACAATACCTCCAACTTTTTTCTTTCATTTTAATTTAGTCCCGCAAGTATTATCAAACTTGCACCACCTCCCCTAATAGTAAATAATGTGAATCAATAGTTCAATCATGTGAATCAATAGTATAATCATGTGAAAATACTTAATTACAAAGATAGTACCTCCATCTATACCTCCATTTTTAACTTAGTCATGCAAGTATTATCAATCTTGCACCAACTCCCCTAATAGTAAAAAATGTGATTCAATAGTACACACATGTGAACAAATTGTTGTATAAGTATGTGAATTAGTAGCAATTAATTGCTCATTTATCCGATAAATTATCCGATTTATCAATATAACCCCTAGACATCAATTATCATCGGAATAGATGTCGATTTCCACTAACACTATTAATCCCAACACAATGGAACTATCAAAATTCATTTTTAATCAACACAACTTATTCATCATTAATATTATAACTCACAATATTTAACAACCAGGTCGTTCCCAGGAAAGAGGGGGTTTTTCGATAAGGATTTCTCCTTATTGGTGCGCAATTAGGTGACCAAACCTCTCCTTTACAAAACTTCAAGACATTGCCAATATTGCAAATAATAATATGAATAACTTTGTCGTCTCAATTATTGATTTAATAATATAAAATATTATGCAAATGATAATCGTGACAATAATTGAATCAATAATATGAGAGATATGATGCAAAGAATTATCAGTAGTAATAGTTGAGTATAACCGAGTGACTTCTCACATAAGCATCAATAATTAATACCGTGTGGTACTACGCAACCACGCATATTAGTGTACTTTTTAACACCGGTGTTTCAACAGCTTAACAGTAAAACTTTCGCCAAGTTATTTTCATAAAGTATTTTTGTCGTTTTCTCAATCCGATAATAATTTGTTGTGGGGTCCACCAATGATTCTCGCCATTGTATTTAATATTCCCCGTTAAAACGAATATTCCCCACCAATCGAATATTATATAACAACTCACAGATTTTTACAAAATTTATAAATATTACCCACAACTATAACATTATATCAAATCCACACCATAATATTCAAAAATATATTTCGAGAAAATTTAAATCTTTATTCATAAAATCTGGGGTCTCACAACCAGTATCTAGTAAGGTATAAACTTCGCATGAATTTATGATTAGCTTACCCGTGATTACCTCATTTGGGTTCCTCGCATGTTGACCAGTCACGACAAACTCTCTTCTAGGAACCGTTGACTTTGACTTTTCTGGGACAGCCTTTTGAGTCACCATCCCCACTAGACTTGGTTTCGCTACAGTACAATCTCGAGCGATATGTCCTTCCTTTCCACAATTATAACATACCTTAAACTGTTGTGGGCAGTTTGGGCTAATATGTCCTTCTTTTTCGCACTTATAGCAAATGACCGGTGGTCGTTCTCCTCCCTTAAAACGAGTTGCTGTTAGTGCTGACGTTTTCACAGTGTCATTGTTGAATCTCTTCTTTTTAAAATCTCCCCCCAACTCGCTTCTTCTATTTTCATGGCCACGATTACCACCAGAGTGGTTGCGGCTCTTGTCCGTATTTTTCTTTCTCCGCTGGTTATCGTTGTTCGATGGATCGCTATCACCCCAGTATGGTCCTCGGGTTGTGGTCCCTCATTGACCGTATTCTCGTTATCTCGCTCTAATAATTGAGCCCCTGCTGACAACATCCGAATAGAGAGAAAATATATGAGAAATGAGATATCGACGTATCTTTGGGTTTCAAACCTCTCGTAAATATCCGTCATACACGCTCCTCATTCTCCACCAAATGAGGTGCAAACTTGGACAACTCGCAAACTTTGCCTCGTATTGGGACAACACCGCCATATTATTCTCGCTCGGTCTAATAAACTCTACCTCCTTCATATGAACGAATACTTTCGTGAAAGTACTTGTCATTGAATAGTTTATGAAATATCTCCCAAGACATGTTGAAAAGGGTGGATGGGTACACTTCATGACTCCCATCAAGTAGTCCGCCTCGCCACTTTTAACATAAAGGTGGCGAATGGAACCTTCGTTCCTCCGCATCCCAAGACATCGAATATCTTGGTAATTTGTTTAACCCACGCTCTCGCTTTGATCGGATCCGGCTTAATAAATTCGGTGGTCCCAACTCTTTGAATCGCTTGGTTGTGACAAACCGTGAATTGCTATCATTTCCTCCCGAATTTTGAACACGAAGTCTCCCTCATCTAATTTTGCATGAACTGCAAAAAGCTTCTAAACATCCCATCGTTCATCAACTGCTTAGTGGTGTTGTTCACAGGAGGAACATTGCCAGCCTATTACACGTTCTCCTCGTTGGTGAGCAAAGGTGTCTCCACGGTCTCATTTACTCCACTGTTAACATTCTTAGTCGACATTCTCAAATACTGCCATAAAACAAGGGTTAATTTAACAAATTAACATATCACATAATATCCTTATATTATGGCCGACCAACAAATAAGCTTAGGTAGGACACACTAGCAAAGGATTTACTCGTCTCTCCCCTCCTAGTTCTATTCCCCTGTTCTCCGCCAGAGATCATATCCCTAAGCTCGATATTAATCATGACGCCTAAAAAAATAGGTATACAACACCCATTTTGAGTCGTCAAAATACATGGTATAGAGACAACCACAACTTTATTAGTACAACATAAAAACTGTGAGTTTAAATACAAATATTGTCATCTAGACAATATCCACACTCAAATAAGTCCTCATTACAATTATTGATACATTATTACAAAAATGGTGAGGACTACTAAAATGACTCTCTAGAACCTTCATTCCATACCCCGACTAGTACTTGCTACATTCTCGCCTCCTGAGAAGAAAAATGGAACAAAAAGGAAAAGGGTGAGCTCAACTAGCCCAGTAAAGAATATTATGACCAAGATAATATAGAACAAATTATCGTTAGTCTTCAACAGGGAAAAATCTAATAGAATACAATAGACAACAAGTTTTAAATCAATGTTCACAGCGGAAATAATAATTCATTAGAAGAGTTAAATAGAGAATAAAGTATACTATCTTCTATATATGAATTTAAAAGTCCATCATCAACATTTTATCCCCAGTAACATCAATCAATATATATCGGAATCAAATATTCATCTTTTACCGCAGCCAAAGATATTCACCGATTGGTCAAGTTCATCTAAACACTGCTCATCTTTGCACTCACGGCCAAATATATTCATCGAAAATCATTCATCTTTGCACTACAAGCCAAAGATATTCAAGAATATCATCATTTAGGACCGAGGATGTTGAAAAATATTTTAAAGGAAACGAATCCAAAGGAAACAAAATAACAAATATTAAATATTCAGATTTTGGTTTATCCATGTCCAAAAATACCTCATAAATAATCATAGTGGAGTAAAATTCAAGAATGATCAAAACATGGATACAATCAAAGTTAGTATCCATAATAGATATTTGGACAAAAGAAGAAAATTTCATTTTTTTCGGTGAATAGTGCCATATTCGTGAATAGTAAGTATATGTGAATAGTAACCCCAAAACAAAAGTTCCAAATTTGATAAAAGTTCAAACCAGTATTTTGGCATAATGATATTGAAAAAAATAATATCATTTAAGAAGAAAATAACATCCCTTACCTTGAAAAGGCAATACTTTCGATGAAACATGAATATAAATCAAGGAACTTCGCATCAGTATAGCAACACTCAAGGTATCAAAATACTCACAAGAATACGCCGATAATATAGAGATAAAGAGAGAAAACTTTAATTTCTCGTGTGATTTTTTCAATTCTAACCTAAGCACCCTATTTATAGGAAAATTCTTAGAACACCAAAGGGTAACATTTTATATAATATTAATGTATATATCAAAATTTCCTACGACTCCTCATTTGATCACCATCAAGTGCCCACCTCACCAAACTAAAAAAACGCTTTTTCTTAATTAAAATAATTAAAACTTCCAAAAATCAATTATTTTAACTTCGTAACTTCAATAATTCATAATAAATAGCTCTTTTGTCAGAAAAATTTGAACCACATGCCTTTTCCGTAGGAAGTTTCATTATCTACAACTTTGCAGAAGAAAGTTTTCCCAAATTTCAAACAGAAATTGACCGAAATCCACAAACAGACAATTTTACAGGCTATAATCAAGTTTTAGTCAAGAAATGGGCCCACAGACATGTTTTAAACAACTTTTGCAACAAAAATACTCTTCCTCCTCATATACTCATATATCCCACATTCATTGTAAAAAATATCATCATTATTATATTATAATAATATAATAAAATATTATTTTATCAGAAAAGATAAAATATCGATTTTCAACAATTGTCACTTTAAAAATTTTCTCCATCTATATCCACATAAAATGAATATTTTCCTCATCATATAAATCAATAATTAATTATTCACAAATAATATTATGTAATCACAATAATCGATAAACCGTAAAATTCCCAAGAAAGAGGAGGCTTTCTAATAAGGATTTCTCCTTACTGACGCGCAATTAGGAGACCAAACCTCTCCTTAGTCAGAACTTTCTAGACATTGCCAATAATGTTATCTAATAATATTATGCAGATAATATGAATTATTGCTTCGATAATGGAAAATACTGTATAGTGACAATTATTGAAACAACAAGAATATAGAATATTAATGCAACAATTATTGAATCAATAAAATAAAATAATCGAATAAAGAATTATCGTAATAATTATTGAGTAGTGCCTTCTTATGTAAGAATCAATAATTGGTGCAATACCGTAAGTGTCATCGTGGCAACAACGCTTATTATCGTGTTTTAACCAACGGTATTCCAACAAGATAATCAGAATAACCACGCCAAGTTATTTATAAACAACTTATACTTGTCGTTTTCTTCATCTAATTACTTTTCGTTATGGGGCCCACACAAGGTCAAAGGTCGTCAGAAGAATATTCCCGATAGTAAGAATATTCCACGACCAAACGAATATTCTCTCGATAAAATAAATATTTTATAACCACTTTCTTATTTGAAATATTTATGATTTTACCCATAACTCAACCACATTAATCAAATTCAACCCTTACTATTTCAAAATAATGAATAGAGGAAATTTAATTTTATTCATAATAAGTTGAGTCTTACAATCTACCCAATAATTCCCTTGGATTCTTAACTATGTTCATCAAACAACCCCCGAAAGGTTCATTTCGTAAACATTTTGAAGACCATCCATTTTTGTTACATTTACTTAAAGCGGACTTCTTGTTCTAGTCTTTGCATTTATGATAATCATTTGCCCTATGTCCGGGCTTGTCACAAATGTAGCATTTTCCTTGGAACTTCTTATTTGTTCCTTATTGCAGCCCATTGCCGAAGTACTTCCTCTTTTTTGACTTCTGACCTTGTTCCACCGCGTTGGCTTTATATTCTATAAAGGTCCTTCCTGTTTTTCTTTCAAAGGCGCTATTGTCTTCTTTTATTCTTAATCTTACGATTAAGTCTTCAAGTTTCATCTCTTTGCATTTATACTTGAGACAATTCTTAAAGTCTTTCCACATTGGTGGTAATTTTTCAATAATTGCAGCAACTTGGAAAGATTCACTTAAAGATATACATTCTACATGTATTTCATGCAGGATAATTTGTAATTCTTGGACTTGGTTGATGACAGTCTTGAAATCCACCATCTTGTAGTTCAAAAATCTGCTAACTACGAACTTCTTCGTGACATCATTTTAAGTTTTATAGTTCTTGTCCAAGGAATCCCATAATTCTCTTGCAATTTTGAGAGAACTATACACATTGTATAATGTGTTGTCCAATCCATTAAGAATATAATTTCGACATAGATAGTTAACATGTTTCTATGCATCAATTGCGGTAACAACTAGCTTGTCTGTTTCATCTTCTTTGAGCAAAGGGGGATCTTCATGAAGAAACCTTGCCAAATTCAGGGTAGTAAGATAAAACAACATCTTTTGTTGCCACCTTTTGAATTATGTTCTATTTAACTTTTTTGATTTTTTACCATGATTCACAGGAACGTTTGGGATCACAGGTGTAAAAGAAGAAGAATCGATTATAGTAACAGAATCGGTAGCCATATTTTTTAAATATATATAGATAAAAAAATAATTGTCTTAAGATTGTTAATAAAACTGAAAGGACACTATATATAAACTTATCTTAAGTTACCAAACTACAGAATAAATTTGTCAATGCTAGTACTAAGTACTATGTCCTTAAGACAATTATGTCCTCCATACGGTGCTTAGAGTTTATAGCACTTATCTCCTAAGATATAATGACAACATATACTATATATAGTAGCACTCCAAATAGTACATCCAACGAACCAAAATAAATGCTCAGAACTCTTTTTCAAAATAACTATGAAAATTGATGAACAAATAAAGACTTCATAATGTTTGAATGCTTGTGAATGAGTGATTTGAATGGGATGCCCCCTATCTATTTATAGGAGAAGTTGGTGACACTTCAGATGGGACACTAACATTTGAAAAGGCATGGGATGCTTCTAAAAAGGCATGGTATGGCATCCTTTGGTCAAAGCTACGTAGTTTTGATCCTTCGCAGAATGGGAGCATCCATTCTAGGCCACAATACTAAGCATACTTTTAATCTTATTAGAACAAAAGCTTACATAGTTTAAGGCTTAATGTAAAAGGCGCGTCTGATTCGCATAAAACGATGTAATTTTGGCAAAAGGTCCGCTCAATGATATAGTGTAAGACCCCAACTTTTTTATGAATAAAGATTAAATTTTCTCAAAATATATTTTTAAATATTATGGTGTGAATTTGATATAATATTATAGTTGTGAGTAATATTTATAAATTTTTGCAAAGTAAGCAAGTGGTTATAAATATTCAATTGGTCTGGGAATATTCGTTTTAATGTAAATATTAAATGACGACAGACAATCATTAGTGGATCCCCTAACTAAGTATCATCATAGTTAGAAAATGATGTAAATATCTTTTTATAAAAATAACTACGAAAGTTTTACCGTTAAACCGTTGAACTACCCGCAAAGAAAAGTACAAGAATACGCTGTGGTTGCATAAGTAGCACACAAGATTGATTATTGATGCTTACGTGAGAAGTCACTCGCTTATACTCAATTATTGCTATAGTAATTATTGCATAATATCTCTCATATTATTGATTCAATTATTGTCATAGTATCATCCGCATAATATTTTATATTATTAAATCAATAATTGAGACGACAAAA